>OY728133.1:1028908988-1029273021 GCA_963277665.1 Viscum album | reverse complement strand
CCTTGTGGAAGATTTTGGTGTGTGGTTCGATTCCGCTATGGCTTCGAGCTAGGTTCTCCCAAGATATAACATTATAATTCAATATTCACATATTTATATCTTTTTTAACCATATATTTATTCTAGGTATTGTTTTTCACAATTTGGTTAAATTATTTAGTCCACATGAAGGGTATTTTAGGCCTTGTTTTGTGAAAATTGTATTGTTTTGGTTAAAGTGCGCACACCGAGTATTTTTCTAAATGATAAATTTTAATTCACACATGAATTATAATGTTTAAAAACTGGTTAATATATTTAAATAATTATTTGGAATGCAAATTGTTTTATATGATTTTAAATTTTAAATAGAGTTTGTTTTATTAATTGTTGCATGCATCGTTTTTTGGGAAAGTGTTTGGTTGGCTATTGTGTGATCAAAGTGATATGAAATTATTGTATTGTCTTATGAAAAACAAAAAAAATCATGTGAATCAATGTTTTTGGGTTTATTATGTTGGTTCCAATCAGGTTTGGGGTTTTATAATGCATTGAGTATCAATTTTTAGGGTATTTGGCATGTATTCTTGGTAAATGGAATGTTTGGAACCTTTATAGAATTGGATGGGTTTTTAATGTGTAACATGAGTTTATTAGTGGTTTATGTAAATTTTATATTTTTTAAAGTGGTGTTTTTACATCTATTTATGAATAGTGTAATTGGTTCTTTTGGAAAATGTGGTTTTTGAGAGAATTCTTAAAGGCCCATTTGACATTTTTCTTGTGAAAATGGTTTTTATGTGTACTTTATGTTATATCATTTGGATCAATTTTAGGGTCCATGAGATTAATTTATTAAATGGTGTTAGGTCTTCCAAACTTGGTTCCTTATGGTAACGGTTATTGTTTTTCCTTAAAATCCCATTTTTAATGGATTTATGTTCAAAGCCACGTTATACTTCCTGAAATTGTTTTATGAAATTTTAAGTGTTTTATTGATTTGTGAAAGAAATGAAAATACTTTTTGGGGGATGTTTGTGTGTGTATGATTTTGGGAATTAAGTTTAATCTGAATTTTTACTTGATAATATATGGAACATGATTGAGCACTAATGGGAAACTCAAGTATCTAGGTGGGTGGAGGTGTACTAGTATGCAGTGATCCAAAGTGGGTTTATCCTTGTTTCATGTAGAATGTTTTATTATGAAAACACTAACTAAACTATGATGTTGATGTTGGGCCCCACTAGGTAAGGGTTATTTGTTCCCTACAATTTTTTCATGCATGATAACATATATTTTTAATGTTTACGTTTACACCGAGATACAAGGAACCTGGGGCACACAACGAACTAGTGCCTAGGGGTGTTCCTGAGACCTATTCTCATTAGATATTTTGTACTCATCATCATCATATGGTGTGTTTGTTTCTAAATTATGAATCATGTGTGATTTATTAAAATTTTACATTATTTAATGCTGCCCCCTTGAATACTATTTTTATTTTGATGCAGCATCTCTTTGAAATTGGTTAATATCTTTTTCTGGTTATGAAAACTTGCATCTATTTTAAATTATAATGATTATAGAATTGAAACATGTTTGAAAAACATAATTTTTTATTTTTTATTTGAAATATGGAATTGATTTTTCTTTTATTTAAAGGAATTTCTTTGGGAAAATAATATAGTTCAAACATGCTGATTTTTAATACTAATTTCTATAGTCTTCTTCTATTTTTATCCCTTGTACATGTTTCTAATTGAGTTTGATTGCCTGGGGATATATCTAATCGAAATATTAGAGAGTGACCATAAGGGTTTAATTGAGTTAGTTGGTTGTCAGGTTTGATTAGTTTAGTTTTCAGGTTCAGTTGTACTTTCAGTTTTATGTATAATTATTATTTAGTTCAACTTTTATATAAATGTATATTGGGATGTCTATTTCATTCAGAAACTCAGTTATTGTTTATTTTTGGGTAAAAACATTCCCTTTTTACTCTAATTTAATCCCTTGGTGCTTTTCGCCATCCCGGGAGGATCAAGAATGCCACATGGAACTTATTATTGAGTGGCCTAGGTGACCGGTTCAGGGGAGACCCAGACAGGTTTGTGATAAAATGGTGTCAAAGGGAGGTTGGATATTAGTAGACTATTCTTTTTATAGCACCCATGTTATTAGGGAAACATCAAGGTATATGTAGTTGGATTTTCAAAACATTAGGGGTAGGTTCGACAATAGTGTTGTGAACTCTTGCTCATTTCGATCGTCGAGTATCTAGGGGAAGTCCAGTTTTATTATTTTCTTTGGTTATTAAGGATTGTTTGGTGATTGGGATACCACATGGGGAGTTGGACTAATGTCCTCCATGAGCTTACATTTTCTAGAAATCCATGTGGAGCTAGGGAATGGTCCTAAGAAGTATCTCTGTGATGGTGGTGTGTTTTACATATGACTGCTAACCATATGGCCAAGTCACCAATCAACACTAGTTCACTTTTTTGGGTCTCTTAGTCCATTATTGAATTCTAAATTTTATTTTGACAATCCTTTCGTATGAATTTTGGAAGTGGGTTTTCAACATCTAATATAACAATTTTTTTTAGAATTTTGTGTTTTTTAAACAATGTTTTTGGGAGAATGTAGAATTATTTAACAGGATCAAATTTCCTTAATCTAATAATATTTTTACTAAAAAAATATGGTTGGAAGGAATGAATTATTTTAATATTATTCTAAAAATTTGTTTAAAATGGGATTTTTATCCCTTTTGAAGAGTGTTTAAATATGATGAATTGGTTTTGGGAATTGGATTTGAGCCGTTGGTAATTTCCCGAAATGGGTTTCGGTTTTTCTGGCTCTTAGATTAAGAACAGAGACCATGTAGATTTTTTAAAAATGGGAAAGGGATGTTTAAATGGAATTATTGTTTCAGTAGTTGTTTCTAAATAAATAAAATTGGATCTAAATCAAATTGTTCATGGAAAATTGTTGTTTTTTAAGATGATTAAATATGTTTTGAATAAAGGGAGATTATTTTTATGGATACATATGGGGTTTCATTTTTATGCATGGAAATATAGTTTGTTGCATGGAAATATGTAAATTATCATTGATGTGGCGGTTAGTGTGCCTATAGAGGGTACATGATTTTTGAAATGGGTCTAATTTTACTTTTCTTGTAACATGAGGATGATTATTTTATCCTTTGGTGTTTTCATGGGTGCTCACAAGCATGGTTTTGTATATATATGTTGATGGTTTCCTAGTATGGCATAGTGTTTGGGTGCCCGGGGTGGCACATGAATGTGAATGTTAGTGATACAAGATAAAACACTATTGGTGAATGTGAAAATCCACCAGGACAAAATGTTTTTCAAAAGTGTTTTACGGTGAAAAATGGATGCGTTTTTGGTAAACCGATGTTTATGTGGGTTTCATTTTCTTGTTTGAGAAGTTTGGTTTTTTTTGGTATGCTTCCTCATGATCTGGAAGTGATACTCTTGGTGTTCCATGAGATGAGATCTTGTTGGTGGCTTAGTTTTAGAGAAATGTTCATTTGGTTTATAAGGATATGTTGGATGTTGTGATATATCCATGGATGGTTTTCTGTTGGAAATAATTCAAGTTGATCAGCCTAAGGATTAGTTTCAAACATTAATTCCACCTCTTCAGATGATTCCTCAATTCATTTGATTGAATAAAGATTAGTTTGGTATTCATATAATGTGGTTTTCTATTTAGATAATTCTTTTGAATATGCAGTTGTGTTTTATGATGTTGATTTTTTTATCCATATTCCTTATCCATTATGATCCTTATTCAGAGTGAGAGAGAATGGTGATATGTATCTTGGAGTTCCACTTTAGATTAAGGTGTGTTGTTGAGAAAGTGAGTTTTGTGGGGAGTTGTGATTCATATCTCATGGCTACAGCGCAACATATGATTTAAAGATCAGGGGTCCATCCATAGGCCTCATAGAAAACCTTTTAATGCCATTTAGAAATTTCCAGAGGTGTGAGGAGCTTGACTAAGCTACTACCTTCACAATTTTGGTAAGTAAATTTATATGTTTTTATTGTGGTTTCTCATCACTGTGATTTTTTTTTCAAAGATCATGGTGGACATACCCCTCACGCTGTGTCTATGGTTACCCCATCTCTGATTTGGGTTACCAATCAATATCCCTATGTGAACTCCCATTGTGAATCAGGTACAGTCTGGTTTTACCTATTTGTAGGTGGAGAGTGTGGGGCGGTTCCTCTATTTCTTTTATGGTTTCTGCAACCCAACGATTGGGTCCCCATCCCTCTAGGCCCTAAGTGTTGGGGGTTTTGATCTGTGCTGAATGTGTTGGCCTAGTTCTTGTCCCCTACATTCGAGAGTGGGTGGTTTAAATATTCAGGTTTTAACCCTCTTAAATTTGGTTTTTATGTTTTTGTGGGAGTGTATTTTTGGGACTACATGGGTGACACCAGATTCTAGTTCATGTTGAATTATGATGTGGTCATTTCTAGTTGGTCTATAATGGTGGGGAGACCCACTAGGTGTCTTGAAGATCATTATTTTAATGATTCGTCAGATCGTAGTTGTGATTTAATTTTGGGGAGCCCGTTCCAGCCTATGTCCCATGTCATTGAATTTGGTGAGTTCACATTGGTTTGTATGATAAATGGATTCATTGGGAGAATTCCCAACAATCGGGTTCTTGGTTTGGTTTTTGTGGTTGTGGGTTGATCTTTCCAATGATTATCAAGAAGCAGTTGTGAGTTTGTGTTTTGTTTGAGAAAGAGGATTAAGTTACATTGATGATAGATGATATTTAATTGGATTTATAGGTTGGACCATATTGAATTGGAATCCTTAGGTGTTGAAATTTTTTCTTTAATGTTTTATGGATTTCTCTGGGCAAAAAGCATTAATGTTTGGGAGAATTGTCACATCCGTTTTCTTATCTTGGTTTTGATTTAGTGAATTAGAAATATCAATTATTTTCATGGGGTTTTTGTGATATGAATGTTTATTTTTTAACTTCCATCTATATCTAATCATCCTACCATGGGTTCCCCATACCTTGTTTTGGATTTTTTTGGAAAAACAGGTGGTTACTTCAAGATTTTGGCCAACTATGAGCCCATTTCTAGATTTAAAAACAAAATTTGTTTCTTTAATAACTCCATTGTTTTTCGAAAAAACAAAATCACTCATTATACTTACCACTTGGCCTCCCCTAACCTATTAAACCATAATATCTATTTGGAACACATA
The DNA here is from genome assembly GCA_963277665.1 of Viscum album. NCBI lineage: Eukaryota > Viridiplantae > Streptophyta > Magnoliopsida > Santalales > Viscaceae > Viscum > Viscum album. The sequence continues at coordinate 1,029,267,775 of OY728133.1, read as the reverse complement.
TGAATTCATAATAATGGTGGATTTTCATTATTTATTCAGTGATTGGGATAGACCGTGAGCCCATTTCATGTTTTTTAAAAAATAATTATTTTATTTTATATCATATTCAATTTTTAATATTTTCATGTGATTCTACCTCTCACTCGAGCCCAAAAACCATATTCACATCTCGAAATTCTTTTTTACCTCTTTGGAGATCATCTTAGTCATAGATTATGGTGGAATTGATAAAGTATTTTCAAATCCTCTAGATTTGGTAAGGAAATTTATTTATTTCATGAATCATTATTTTTTTTCCATTTTCCACCCAAATTTATTTCATTGGTTCTTCCAAACCTAAGGAGACTCTATATTGATTTCTAATCCATTCCCTCTCCTCTAAGGGTGTGGATATAAGGGAAGATGAATAGTTCTCTAGTTTTCAAGGTGAGATTCCTTTTCTGTTCTCCTCCTTCCTCCTCCTCCTCCCATTATTTTTTGGATCTCTCTTCCTCCCTAATCATGAATGACCTAAGATTCTATTTTCCCATTATTTATAATGGGGTTTTAGTTTTTTTAGGGCTGGTATTCATAGATATAGGGTCTGTGAACCCTTGTGGAAGGATTTCAGGTGTGCCTATCCATTCCACCTTGGTTTCGAGGTAGGTTCTCCCATGAAATACCTTTATATTTCCTTTTTTATATGATTATTACTTTTTGAACCTTATATGAATTCTAGTTATTTTTTTCACCCATTAGTTTATTTATTTAGTGCGCAATAAGGTTATTTTATGCCTTGTTTTGTGATAGTTGTCTTGTTTTTGTTAAAATGTGCACACAATGTGTTTGTTTTAATGATCCATTTTCATTAACACCAGAATTATAATGTTTAGAAAAAAATTTAGATATTTAAATAATTTTTTGGATTTCATATTTTGTTTTATAACCTTTTTAGTGTTAAATAGTATTTTTTTAATTATTTCATGCCTTGTTCTTTGGAAAGTTATTGATTGGATTTTGGGTGATCAAGGTGATATAAAATGATTGTTTTAGCTTCTAAAAAATATTTTCAGCATGTGAATCAATGTTTCTGGGTTTCTTTATGTGGGTTCCAATCTATTTTTGGGTTTTATAATGCACTGATTATCAATTTTTAGGGTGTTTTGGCATGTGTTCTTGATAAATGGCCACTTTGGAACCATTATAAAAATGGATGGATTTTGAATGTCTAACTTGTGAATCTGTGGCATTTATGTAAATTTTCTATTAATTTAAATTGTTTTTTACACTTCATTATTAATAGTGTAATTGGTTCTATTAGAAAATTTTGTTTTTGTGAAGAATACTTAATGACCAATTTGGCATTTTTTTTGTAAAAATGTTTTTTCGCATGTACTTCATGTTTTTTTGTAGTTATTTGAAACAGGTGTTCTAGTTTTAAGAATCACTCCATCCAAGAAATTTCTATTTGATTTATTCATTGAACCAGAAACTTCCAACCATTATTTATCCAAAGGGGACTTGCTTTCCAAAGGCAAGTGCTCCTATGTTTTAATTTTACGATAATTAGGAACCTAAATTGGTAAAGAGGATGGGAGGTCGGACTCATCACACCATTTTTAGTGGAAATTATTGTCTACTTCGGGACTCTATTTATAAATTTACGATGTTTTAATGAATCCTTATTAATTCAACAATTATAATAAATGTTTCCCTTGGAATTTACGATCACTTATTAACATGTGTAAAATTTTGAATCATCAGAATGTATTCAAGGTTATCCATCAATGGTATCCATTCATATACTATTTTAAGATTCTTTTAATCATCTTTATGATGATACTGGTTTTTAAGCCACTCAGTGGGGAAATCTTGAATTTATTTTCATTCAGGGAGACAAAAGCTTGTTTTGATATTGGGATTGTACCCATGAAATGGGTTGCCTTTGTTTCCTTGTTAAGGGATTCAGAACCCTCATAGTTTGGTGCCGCTTAATGGGACACATCATACCTTTTAAGGCCATGTGGTAAGGACCCAACAATATAGTTTAATGTCATGTGGTAAGGATATATAAGAGAAAGGTTTTTAGTTAATGTTTGGTGTGTGACTTACACTGAGGCAACCCAAGGAACTTAAAAAGAATATGGGTCTCTAAGTAATATTAGTCCCTACCGGGAATATAGCCCAAGGATAATAGGGTGGATTTTGAAATGTTGGGTTTGATCCTAAAGGAGGCTTCTTACATATCCCATGTGGATGGGAATAAAATCCCATGTAGTTTGATAGATCTCATAGGAGAGTATATTCCTTTCATAGAAATGAGATTGGAATTCCTTCATGAAAAAGATGCCTTGGTGATTTGGGGGTTTAATTTGGGGCTTATTCCTAAGGAAGATTCCCAAATTAAGGGAATTAGGGTAGGATTTTTTAGAGTATATCTAATGAGCTTGGGTCCTGAAAGGACTTTCTACGTATCCTAGTTTGAACAAGAATTTGAGTTCTCGTAGTTTCTTCAATGAGTATTTGTGCACATGTTGTAATCATCACGAATCTCTAAGACCACGTGAGTAATGATTGGTGTGAGAGATATGAGGATGTGAAATATTAAAAAATGACACATACAATTTTCCTCCTCTATTGGTGGAGGAGAGAGAGCCTACGATGACCAGGATGGATAACAGTGGGGCGATGAGTCCTCCCTTTGTTCTTTTCCCATTGGACAAGGGTATAATGAAAGGAAGACAGGATGAAGGTTAAGGGGTTATACCAGTATAGATTCCCTAAAATTGATCCTGGCAGGGGAGGGAGATATTTCCATTGCATGTAAGGAAAAGCATGTGTGAACTATACCATCCCTACCAGAGACCTGAGGTTCTGTCTCCTTGGGAAGGGAGAGGTTGAGACCTAAACCCTAATTCTCAAACATTGAGAACTTCCAAGCACTGTTCTGGGGAGAATGGTCCATGTGACTATGGATATAAAAACCCATAGACACTCTATAAATCCTAACCCCATTGTGAAAAAATGTGGGAAACCTCTGAATTCATATATACAACCCCAAATAGGGGACACACTGATGTGTCTTCCCCAAAGGTTTGATAAATCAGGGGGTTATAGTGGAGGCTTCAACTAAGTCCCTTTCAGATGATGAAACCAAGGAAGGAGATACCCTACCATGAATGGCATTGAATAGGGTATTTAATTTGGTATATAGGCATTATACCATGTTCTACCACATAGGTACGTTACCCAAGTGTGCCACCTAGGTACCCCATGTTGATGCACCGAACAGCTGTACCGTGAATTTGTGTCGCAAAGGTATGTCGTGTAGCTATACCCCTCAGTATTGTATGATTATTGAGAAATATAATTCACATAGGGGAACCAAACCTATGTAATTTTTTTAAAATAATTTAAAAACATGCATATCCCATTTAATTATCTCTTCTCTCATAATTTAGAGAGCTACCTGTGTTAATTTAAGGGATTTGGAAAAAATAGCTACCCAATGGAAGCTTTAAGGAGTCTTTCAACTTCTTCGGTCCTGAATTGAAGAGCCTAAGGGACCTATTTATAGGCATGGATTGGGTCGGGTTGAAGGGACATTGCTCGCGCAGGTCCTTCGCACAAGTACTCTGCGCAAGTGTACAAAAATTATGTTTTTGCGTAGCTATACTGAGCAGGTCAGTCACATAGACCTTTGGAGGTTTTGTCTTTCCTTGGAATTCTTTGAACCATTCATTGGGATTTTTGAATAACCAGGTTTATCTTCATGGTCTTTTATAATTCTTAAGTACTGTCAGCAAAATCCCCCCTTAGGATTGGATTTGATTAGAAAGAGGGCCGAGTCCTAAGGTAAAATTTTGAGGAAAAGACTATGGGATAATTGCTGGATAGCACAGGTTTTTTACAGAGTTACTTTGTGTAGGTATGTTGTATAGTGTTGTTGTGTAGGCTCATGACTAGCTATAAATAGGTTCGATCCATTGTGAGTTTCTTCACCCATTCCTCCAAATTTTCCCAACTCTCATTGCATAGATATTTTCTCTAGCCTCAATGTGTTTTTATCTCACATAGTCTCCATGAAATTTTATCAATGTGAAACTACTTTTAGAGATGCTGCTACACAGAAGGACTTCATCGAAGGAGTTTCACAAGGATCCTTGTCGAAAGTCTATGCGACGAACCTTGTCAAGGGACCTACATGAAAAACTTCCTTGGAAAAATAATTTTAATTTCCATTTCCATTAAGTTGAAATTTAGGTAAAACTCCCAACCTAATAGAGGATATTTGATAATTATTTTACAGGAAAATGGCTCCTTTGATAACCTCTACTAAAAGAATCTAAACTCGTCAAAAATAAATGATGAAGATCATCAGACCAGACTATTATGACGTTGTTGAATGTACTCTTCCTAGGCTATAGAAGGGTTTAATTCTGTATCAATGTGAATATCCACAATGTCCTTACCTACCACTGTATGGTCATTGGATCTTACAAGATGCCCATGTTCCATTTGTTAAGAAGTACTTTAAAAAGAATTTTTTTCTTCAATACACCAACTATAACATCATGAATATTAGTGAAAGGGGGTTCCATTATAAGAAGGAACATTCCCTACTCGTTGTATCCAGAATCACAGTGGTTGTAATCCTGATATAAAGGATCATGGTGTAGAGCCAATTCAACGTTTCTATGATTCAACTTTTCGGGCTTCTTAGACAGATCAGTCTAATGGTTGGAAGGAATACTTGGATCTTTGTTTTGGATGAGGTGTGAAACCTAAATGGATGTGAGTATTTTGGGTGCGCTGGACTTATACAAAATTCAATAAAGAGTTATCATATGTTTATATTTATGTAGTTTTCTGGATGGGACACACTTATGTTTATAAAAAATATTTCATTCCTGAATTACTGAGCTTATGGAGTCTGAAAACTAATTCATTCCCTTTGTTGCATGATGAAGTGGGAAATAATTTGTTGGATGTTTACCAAATATCTTGGGTTCCAATTCTCAGGGAAATTTATGATGAGTTTAACCCTCCAGATACAACATGGGGGTAATGTTACAAGAACACCATTTTTGGCTCATGAACTATTCAAAATAGAAACAAAATTACCTAAAGACAAGAAAGATATTCATGAAAGGGTGTGGATGGAAGACTTTTTAGATCCAAAAATAGAGAAAGGTTACACTTGTGGTCATCTTACTATTTTTCCTTCTACAGATAACCAGAGTTCATTCAAATATTGGCCTAAATTTAAGAAAGGCGACTATAAGAACTGTGGATACAAATTCAAATATGATATTGATGAAATGATACACTTAGCTTCCTTCATTTCCATGTGGCTTAGCATTTACTTTCTTCTTGTTCGTGAGTTTGGAGGCAGTGTAAGGCCGATGACTTTTTTAGCACAGCTAAATTTGAAGAGGGGAAGTATATTGGGTTAACAAATTCTGTATTAGAAAGAATTTACTGTTCACTGCTATATTTATACAATGTTAAGGCTCCATATAGAATTACCAGGCCATTCCAAGTGTTGTTGGGCTGGATTGAAACACACTTTTATTCATACTCAATGTTGAACTCAGTTAGAGTCCCCAATGGTTGATTCACCACATTTTTACAGAACTTTTCTGGTATTCAGCCTCAAAATTTGAGACCAAATGTAGTGCTAAAAGCATTTAATGTATTAGGAGAATTTAGATTCTTTCCTTTTGATAACCCACCAAATGAAACATTTATTTATGATGGTAAAAAGAAAAATTATGAGATGAGGTCTTATATGATGGAAGTCAGGGATGGTGTATTATCAATTAGGATTGATTGTGAAATTATCCATGAGGCTTACGTCCCTTATAGGTTTTATCTTCAGTTCATATTTCTTCAACAATCAAACACTTTTCCACCCACGTATGTTAGACACAAGAAACACCCAATATTAGTAAGAAAATTATAAATTCTAATGGATTTAGAGGCATAAAAATTGTCGATTAATTTACCTCCACTAGATGCATAAATTAGATTGGAAGATGGATATGCCAAGGCATGGGCTTATTCACATTCTCAAGGGGATTTGATGAAAGTAATATACTAAGTGGTAGCCACAAGGACTGTTGTTCATGGAAATTTTGGTAACAAGTCCAAGGCCAGAGATGATGCAGATGTTTAAGAGGTTTCAGATCCTTCAAAAAAGCTTCACAGGAGGTATACCTAGTATACCTGAACTTGAGAAGCAATATCTCCAACACCAAGGTGATCTAGTTGCTGCCATAAAAAATGAGGTTCCAATTCCACCGGTTAAACTTTCTGAAGAAGAAGGGAGTCCTGAAGAGGATCTTCAGTCAGATTGTGTTGAATCTCTACCACAATTCAACCACACCGAGATTTAATTATGTGCGACTTTCATCCATTCATTATTGGGAGAGTGTGACCTATGATCTTAGGGATGTATGGTAATTCATACAACATGGTATTCGAATAAAAGATGTGTGTGATATTAAGGAAATATATGATTGTAATCTGGAAAATAACTTTGATGAAGTACAAGAGTATATTATGGAGATGGAGGCTTTTATATTTGCAACTGATGAACAAATCCCAGCCTCTAAATGAGTATCTCATATGATAAACATAGGAGTACACGAAGGGGTAATTATAATCCTTGAGGAGGAGTGGTATATTTATGTTAATACTGAGAATGTATTTTCCTCTTCTTTTGTCTCATCTCATCTTTACCATTTATCATCATTAATCTTGATCAAAATGCATTTGTGTAGCTTGAATGTTGGGAAGGGAATTCAAGATCAGTTCTTGAATCACCAAAGTATTGGCCTGCAGACTCTCTTATCAACACATCAAATGATCCCCTAGGTCTCCATAACATTCTCCAGGAGAATGAATCATGACTGGGGTAATGACGATGGATAATCCTCAGCCATTACCTCAAGTATCTCCTTCCAAGAGGAGTGTTTCGATTTCTCCCCAAGATTTTGAAAAGAAATTCAAGAGAGCAATGAGATTGATCCGAAGTGTTCCCAAAGGTGAAACTATTTATACTGTCCTTAGGTAATTGTAATTTTCTCAATACAATATAGTAGTCACGTTAATTATCTTGCAGGATTTGTTTTTCTCATCTCTCTCGAGGGACTAAGAGGAGATTCCTCAAGACCAGAGAAGAAAACCCCAGGAGAAACCCAGGTTCATGTTGATGGATCTAATATCCTAGAAGATAAATCATCGAAAGAATCACCTGTACCCACTCCTAGTTATAATGAGAGAGAGAAATTACATGGTAGGATCAAATACATTTCTCTTGAATATTATTATTTTTTTCAAATATTATTCTTTTCAAAATATTTCATATTAGTTGCCTTTCTCAATGGGTCCTATAATAACCGATGTTGATATTCTTATTGATCCAAAAGAAAGGAATGAAGACCCAGGGCAATATGACATAATTACTAATGTTGGACCAAACCTAGAAAGATATGATGATGATGTACCAATTGAAGAGCCAATAGAATATAATGTTAGCGGAGCCAATTTGGGAATCAACCAACATTTGTTGGATACCTTAAATGGCGAGGATGATATAACATTCCAAGACGAATACACTGAAATTATGGAAGCCATTAATCCAAATCTTTATATTCCAAGTTCCATCAGGGAGTTTGGGGATTTTCATGAGGAATTACAAGGATGTATATTTTTATTCATGAATTTTCCATACCCAATTGTTCTTCTTTACCTGATTCCTTGCATAAAAGTTCACCTTATGCAACTTTATCTACAGAAAATGTTGCAAATATCATTAATATTGGGGCATTCTAGTCAATCCTTCCTCTGTTGAAGTTGGAGAAATACATACAGAGGACCCCTTATTGAGTGATGTTTCAGAGCCTTCAATTATGACAACTGGGCAAGCTTAGGAGGGCGACACATCTCAAGAAACATCTACTCTAACTGACGAAGATGAAGATACCAGGGAGGAATCTAATCAAGTATCCGACTTATTATTGGGTATATATCATTGGTTGTTTGGATCATACTATGATTCTACCATTTTTATGAAATTGAAAATGACTTTGATTTATTATTTAGGGTTATCAGCTGTCACAGTTAGATTATAATGAGAAGCTTCAATATTAGCTCAGGAATCAGCAAAAGGTGATAATTCTACTATTCCAAGGGAAGAAGAATAAGGTATCTCTTTATGTGATCATTTCTAGAGTACTTTTCACCTCATGGTAGTGACTCAGATTCAGAACTGGAGATGCAATATTCTCTTGGAATGGAATGTAAAAAAGACATGGCAACATAGATGGAGAATAATTTATGAGAAGCCTTTGGATGAGCTGATATCCCATTTTTCTAAACTCCCATCATTATTCTACATATTGATATTTGGTGGATTTAAATATCGATCAGTCTATGATGCAATGAAAGAGACCATTCCCCGATGGGAGGAGGAGTATAAGCTGCAGAAGGATTTTGAAAAGGCTAAATGGGTCATCAATATTTAGATCATTCAAGCTGCAGTAGCTGAGGCAGAGGCAGATCATAATAAGAAATCTACTGAAATAAGCCAAAAAATCAAAGAATACATGAAGGAGTCATTATATCATCAACAAAAACTGGATGTTGTTCATAAAAAACATGAGAAATTAAACCAGACATTGGGAGAAACCCAATTAGAGGGGATAACTTCCATGTCAACCACTAACGAAGAACTTCGTCGGGGTGAGGAGGATGGAGTTTCTCAGCTATCTCAACATCAACAAGAAGATGACAGGGCTTATGAAGTTATTCAACAAATGAAGAGTCATGTTGTGATCTTATTTTAAAACATGATAGAGAGGCTCCATTGTGTGGATGTCCCTCTATTGTCATATGAATGGAAGAAATTTTTTCTTCAATCATATCTGTTATCATTCTAGCTTTTTATCCAATATAAAAGTTAATAATAATGATGAATTTTTTTAAACATCGAACCTTCATGTAAGATAATCATGATTACTATTTCCAACGCTTTTGTCAGGGCATGGGCATACGTCCGTCCGCGGAGGAGGACGCGCAGCTGTTGCCCCGCATTCCCGCTTTCCAAAGGCGGGCGGCATTCGCTCCTTATTTAGGGATGTCTGCTCCTTGATCGAAACGGGATGATGGGATGTCGGTTCTTCCTTCCATAGATTCCTCCTCAGAACTCATCACCTAGTCCGGGTCTCCCTCATAGATTTAATACTTTGTTCGTGAATCTCATTCCTGGTGCCATATCTTCATGGACGCCAGTTAATTACACTACTTCTGTCAAGACTTTCCATAGGGTCTTGACATGGTAGCGACCTTCGGTCGGAGTAGACGGCAACATCAGGCATGTCCGGGCATCTCTGGGTGCATAGACATTAGGGAACCTGTATTCTTCCTCATGAGAGGGTATCTCAAGGGTGCATAACCCATGGCATGTATCTGAGGTTTTCCTCAGCTTCTCGTGTTTAGCACAGGGTATGTTGCAAGATTAACGTCTAGCAGAGACGGTTACGCAAAAGGCGTGTCTTCCGAGGTTTTCCTCAGGCATCTCATGATTATCATGAGGTAGGCCGTGAGTTTAACGTCTTAAGGAGATGAAATAAGGGTGATAAGAACGTCCCATAGAGACGGATCGATGGTGGTGTGCCCCGTAGAGGGGAGATGTCACACCGTAATGGCTGATCTGAACACCACTGAGGGCGGATCAGGGGAAGTGCACCCCAGGATGGGGTACATTACCATTGGTTGGGATTGAACCTCTTGGAGGTTTTCTACATACCTTGTGTAGAGGACAGGGATCAAAACCCACGTAGCTCGAAAGGGTGATGAATCGGGGTGTACACAGAGGACAACGGCCCGGAGATATGATGGGACATACATGTGTAAAGCGGCCCATGCGCCGCTAGGAGCAGCGAAGAGGTGGATGGAATGATCCCTCCGGGATGTGGAGGCCCGGGTGAGAATCAGGATGGGTGATGGATGGATGAATGAAGTCGAGCGGGAATGAAATGGGACCATCGCAGGGGCGACAGTGAAGTTGGGCTTGAGCCTTGAAGAGGCTTCCTACGTATCCCCGTGGCAGGGAATCAAAGTCTGCGTAGTTCGGGATGGTGCCGGTGAACCGACATGAAGGTGGACCTTGGCCCGATTGATGTCGTCAGCGAACCAACGTGAAGGTGGACCTTGGTCGGATGTGTCAGCGAACCGACGTGAAGGTGGACCTTGGTCCGATGGTCATCTTTAGCGAACCAATATGAAGGTGGACCTTGGTCCGATGGGCATCGTCAGCATACCGACGTGAAGGTGGACCTTGGTCTGATGAGAGATGGGCTTGAACCTTGGGGAGGCTTCCTACATACTATGCCTTTACATGGATCAAAGACCTCGTAGTTCAAAGGGTTTCATTGGTGAACCGATGTGAAAGTAGACCCAGGGGTCCACTAGTGGTGGGCTTGAACCTTGGGAAGGTTTCCTACATACCATGCCTTGACATGGATCAAAGTTCTCGTAGTTCAAAGGATTGACGGAATACAGTTTAACATCATTCGGGACGATAGTGAACCCTGACGTGAATAAATGACGGGCGGTGGGTGTCAGCGAACCGACGTAAATGAGGGACCTTAGTCCGATGGGAGATGGTCTTGAACCTCTGGGAGGCTTCCTACATACCATGCCTTGACATGGATCAAAGTCCTCATAGTTCGTGTGAAAATGGGGGGGGGGGTTGCCACACCGAAAAGGAGATGGTCTGGGACAATGATTGTTGGGCCTGAACCTCGGGGAGGCTTCCTACGTACCATGCCTTGACACGGATCAAAGTCCTCGTAGTTCGGGTTAGTCACAACGGATTGCCGTCGGACTGGAATGCAGTTTAAAGTCATGCTGGACGAAGGTAGAAATCGACGTGAATTGGATGATGGGTGGGCTTGAACCTCAAGAAGGATTCCTACATACTACACCTTGACATGGATCAAAGACCTCGTAGTTCAAATGGGTGTGTAGTTTAATGTCATGCGGGACAAGGGGCATACAGTTTAACATCATGCTGGATGAGGGTATGCAGTTTAACGTCATGCTGGACGAGGGCGTGCAGTTTAACGTCATACGGGACGAGGGCGAAACTCGACGTGAATGAATGACCGAGTAATGTGGCTTGAACCTCATGGAGGCTTCCTACGTACCATGCCTTGACACGGATCAAAGTCCTCGTAGATCACTGAAGGTAGTGGTCAAGGTCGGTGCTCACTCTAAGCCCACGTGAGTCAAGCTCGGTGTGAGAAACAAGAGGTTGCAAGGACCTGACGATCACGTCGTGAAGGGTGCGTCCGTGAGAAGCGAAGAGGGGCTTATGCGTTAGGCGGCCCATGGTGTTGGGACATACTCCAGGATGGAGGCCCAGAGTGCGACAAAGCGCAGCGAAAGAGGTACTCGGGACCAAAGATGGGAGGTGCCTCGTTCCCTATCCCACCCTCCACTGACCTTGGTATTGGGGAAGTACGGAGATGCAGGGGTGCAAACATCTGTTGGGGAACTAGGGTCGCCCTTCTCTTGAGAACATACACCACTCCAATAAGGAGGATATCATCCCTTGTGGATGGGTGATTCCACTCTGGTGGAGACGAGTGGCGTAAAAAATATTCGAGCTGGGGGGACCCTTCGTGAGAGGCACGAGGCCGGGTCACAGTTTAACGTCATGTGTTGAGGACGTGGTTCTTGGCAGTTTAACGTCCTGCAGCTCGGATGAGGTGGGTTCACTCCGCACACCTACGACTTACATAACCGGTACCCTCTGGTCCTTGGGGAAGGGAAGGTACCAGTAAGGCCATAGTCAAGGGGGGTTGTGGAGAGAACCATCAAGGGGTCCACGTTAGCATGGCTATGCGGAGAAGCAATAGCCGTTAGCGTGCCTATGCAAAGAAGCATTAAGCGAAGCAACTCTACGGGTGGTATTGTCCATGGGACTTTGAAATCACATCATGAAAACCTGGAGGGTCGCACGAGAAGAGGAATTTCCAAGAAAAGGAGTGTGCTTCGCGAAGTGGAGTGCCTTGGCCTTAGCATGGGGCATAGGTGTCAGTGGAGGGTGCTTCGCGAAGTGGAACAGTATTCGCGGAGCACTGCCTCGTGAAGAAGGGGTGCCTCGCGAAGCTGGGTGCTGCGAAGCAGGGTGCTGCGAAGCAGTGTGCTTCACGATGTGTAGCGATCCTGCCTTAACATAGGGATCACTAGTACAACTTGGGTGTTTCGTGAAGCATAAACGCTCCGCGGCTGCCCGGGTTCCCTTGGGAATTCCCTTCCTTCGTGAATGCCCTTGAGCTTCGCAAAGGGCATCCCTCTCGGAAGAGGGGCTCAAAACGAGACAAAGCAAAGGCATCTCGCGAAGTAGAAGTACCTCGCGGAGCTCATGATTCCCGGGGAAAAGAGTGCTTCGCGATTCAGGAGAGGAGAAGCTGAAAGGTCAGATTATCCGTCCCTAGGACTTAGGGGGAGTCCGGTATTTATAGGTAAGGGGCGCCGCGAAGCAGAACTCGCGCACCTCCCCAGGTGCTTCGCGGGGCGCTCGCGAACATCAACGTCGTCCGCGAAGAGTTACCGCCTCTGGAGCTTCGCAGCGGGCTCACGATCGTCAAATGCGTTCGCGGAGATTTACTGCCTCTGGAGCTTCGCGGCGGGCTCGCGAATGTCAAATGCATTCGCGGAGAGTTACCACCTCTGGAGATTCGCGAGACCGCGATGCTCGGGGTGCTTCGCGTCGGTGCTTCGCGTCGGTGCTTCGCGAGGCAGCGTGTCAGCCTTCTTTTTCGTCCCTTCCTTTCACACAATATTTTGGCGCCATAAAATGCCCCCCTCAGACTTGGAGCCGCGGAGGGTGAAGGGTCGAAGTTTGAGGGAAAATCTCCAAAATTGCCGGTGGTTCATGATGCAGCTTCACGAAGGGGGCCCGCGGTGCTGACCGGGGCCACGGATCCGGACGCACCGTGATGTGCTTGGGTCGCCGCCTATAAATAGGGGGGTCGACCTCTTTTGTCTTCACGTGACTTCCTTGTCTTTTTGTGCTCTCGACTTCGCGAAGCTCCACGTACTCCGCGACAGACCTCCGCGAATTGAGCTTCGCGGAGAACCGCGAGTCTTCGACTCCGCGTCCGCGCCAAGAGAACTTATACTTGTTGGCCTAGGCCAGACTTCGCGGCTTGGTCCCATGACTGAACTTCGCGATCCGGCTTCACGATCCAGCTTCACGATCCATTTTGAAAAAAAATTCTTTTCTGAGGGCCGGAATCGAAATGGCCCATCAAGAGGCTATATTGGGGGTGCTTGCAGATGCTGCTCGTCGGGATGAGATGGCCAACTGTCCAGGCCTTGGGGAGATGGTCCGAAGCCATTCGGAACACGCTTCTTTGACAGATATGCTATCGGAGGGTCATAAGGATTATCCACAGTGCAAGAAACTTCCATTGTACGACTTCAGGTTGAGGAATGACGTCTTCATCCCTGAGGCGAGTAGGGACGAACCAGCTTGCTGGTTCAGGAGCACACCATGCCAACACCAATGGTTCAGGGCGGCCGATGGTCATGCGAAGGAGGACTTCACACCTGTCACTGCTGACTGTCTCTACAACCATTTGAACGATATTGACGGGATTACACTGCAACCGGAGACGTCCCCTCCTCTCTACCGCACCATGCTGAAGGAAGCATTGCAGGATTCGAAGAAGGGATGGTCCGATGAGTGGGACCTGCGCCAGGGTGGCAACTTTACTGATGACTGGGCCTGAGCCTACTGGTTAGGCGCCTCATGCGAGGAGTTTGGGGTCGAGCTGAGGAGAGTGGGGTTGTATGAGGCGGCATGGGCCTCCCAATTCCACATTTACCAACCAAAGCAATTGATGATGGAATTGCTGAGTAGATGGTCGTCTAGGACCAATACCTTTCACCTGCATCACAGGGAGGTGGTCATCAACCTGTGGGATGTCCACCAGATTTCTAGGGTTTCGATCTTGGGGGCCATGTATGATGAGTTCCTCCCTGTTATGAGCGCGTGGGAGGATACAGAGCAAATGCTGCTACTGGCGTCAGTGCTGATGGCGCTCGTCCCTGGAGAGGACAAGGAGGCAGTGAGGGATGTCCATTTTAGGAGATGGTTCAAATGCTTCTTGAATTTCCCAGAGAATCGAGAGTTCCCCCTGAGGCCTCGAACTTGTCCGAGGGCAGCCCAATGGGGCAAGGGGCACTCATATTGGCGGGTCTTGGAGGACAGCCAATGGAAGACATGGGGTTTCAGTGCCAGCATTGAACAACAGCCGATAGTCAGGCTGGAGTCATTCATCGCGGCTCTCGTCTGTGGTTGGATCCTACCGGTGAGGGATACAAGCATGGGGGTGCGGCCCAACTTGTTTATTATGGCGTCCATGTTGTCCATGGGGCAGCAGGTCAATCTGGGGATTCCGATGCTTGCCAAACTGTACAGAATGTTGCAGCACATTAGCGAGTTCAAGAAGCCGCCAAGGAAATGTGGGCCCTTCAACCTCCTCTATGGGTGGATCGCAGCGCACATTAGGGGGATTTACGAGTATCCAAACCCCATTTCTCCGCTGGGATCGAACTTCCGCCCCTCCATCCTGAATTCGTTCGGGAGCTTCCCGTTCAAAATAGTCATGCCGGTAGTGCTGAATCGGGTGTGGAGGGCAGATGAGTTTAATTTCCACCCCTTCCCATTGCCGACGGGGATACTTACTGATGAAGGGTGGGGAACGGAAGAACATAGGGCTTACCTCCTGCCCTTTCGAGGTGGAGTTTTGGTGGCACGAATAGATCGGGAGCCACTCTGCGAACCGTACACCCCGCATCGGTTTGCGAGGCAGTTCTGGTGCCTCCAGCGGTTGACCCCGCAGGTCTACTGGGAGGTGCGTCACGAGGAGCACCCGTGTGTGATGAGGCAGTTGTGGCTCATGTTCACACGGGAAGATGGGATGATGCGAATTGCATTGCCTCCATCCACCACCGCTTTCGGATTGGTGAGGGAGTATGCCATTAGTTGGGAGACTGCTTACCCGGGGGAGATGCTTAAGCAACCAACTATTCGTGTCGGTGACGGTGGGCCTCCTCTATCTCGAGGTCGGGGTCGGAGGGAAGCTAGGGCCTCTCGCAGTAGCGAGGCTGCCATGGCGGCGAGACCCGCACCGGCCGAGGGTATGGCAGCAGCAGCGGATTCGGTGATTCCAGAAGAGCAGGGCCATCCGGAGGGGCAGCCACCGAGGGTATTTCGTAGGATATCCACTTAGGCTCCGGGGAATCTCCTGCGTCATATCGACAAGGCAGAGTATGCCGTCTTCCCGGAAGCCTGGGACATTAGGGATGTCAAACGGCAGTTCCTCAGCCCACCCGAGATATGGGCCCACCTGAATCACATCAGGATAGAATTACTGGGCATATGCCCAGTCCGAGCTGGATTCATGGCGTCTCCGGCGGAGGCAGAACAGTACCTGGACGAGATGGAGGATTACGTCCACTCTAGTGGTGTCCCTCGCCCAATGACAGACCGGGTGAGGGTACTGTTGAATCAAACGGCCCCCCACAGTTATCGGCTGCCGATCTGAAAGAGCGATTCCCCCTGCCGGAAGAATCAGAGGAATCCTCTCGGGAGGATGAGGCTGGAGGAGGGAGTCTGTTGGAGGAGGGCGAGGTCGGAGATCAAGGCTCAAATTCCGATGACTTCTCGGAGGCTCTCAAGGAAGCCTTATGAAATTCTTTCCATACGATCCGTTCTTGGGTCACTATGGACTTCTCACCGATGTTTGAGCCATGCAGGAGGAACTTGTTCACCGGCCTCATTCTCGCCCCTCAGCGGGTGATGATGCAGGACCTTCAGAACCCACGCCTATGGCTGCGTCCAGTTCCGCGTTTGGTGGGACAAAAGCACCCGAGGTGGCTCCTCCGGAATCTCACAACCTTCCAACAGTATACGGGGGGCCTCGCCTCGGGGTCCCGTCAGTACTGGCTCAAGAGCAGTGCCAGGAGGTCGATCTCCGTAAGTTTCCTCTACCGGATTCCTTGGCGTCACATGTAGACTATGCCCGCCAACTAACGTTTATGTCCATCTCTGTCGTACAGTTCTCCGACTGGTGTGGGATACTGTGGAAAGACTGGTCGGGATGTCGGTGGCATCCCTCCTAGGGGCATGCCGGTGATGGTGGCGATAGTCCCCCCATCTCCTCAAGCTGCGACACACATCATCACTGGCGGGACCACCAGCAGGGTCATGGCTAAGGTCATCGAGGTGGAATCCGATGAAGAGGATCAACCGGTCGGTCCCAGTCCTGTCACGCCTGCTTCGGCGCCAGGTGTCGTACTGGATTCAACAACAGATGTAGATCCTGCCGATGATTTCTTGCGGGCGTATCCCGTGTACGAGCCTGCCAATCGTGCAGACTAAGAGGAAACGACCTCTGATGAGGAAGACAACAGCATAGTCTGCCGTCGGTCATGGAAGCTAATCACGCGCTTCATCAAGGACACCCCCAAGTGCAATGGCAGGCCGAAATGGACAGACTTCGCTCGCGGTTGCACGAACTGTGCGCTGGGGGAGTAGATGCCCAACGTCCTCACACACTCATCTGAGATCTTATGACTGAGAAGATCTGGGAGCATGATTGTGGGCTCAGCGTGGGCTGGTAGCGGAGGAAGGCAACCAACATCAAGAAGCTCCAGGAGGCTGAAGGCGAGGTCCAACAGATGCAAACTCGGGCAGATGAGATTTCAGCCTCTCTTAATGCACAATCTGAGATGGTCTCACGGTTGAAGGCCCAGCTGGCAGAGGAAAAAGAGCATATGAGGTAGGCCTCTGGAAAGATGACTGTCGTTTAAGCTGGCGTAGAGAGGGCCAAAGCCAAGGCTGACAAACTGCGCCCCGCCGCTGCCGAGGAGGAGCGGGAGCTAAGTCAGCAGCAGCAACCCTTGGACGCCACAAGCCAACGGGTGGCGGAGCAGCAACGCTATTTTGACGGGGTCAACCTGTCCATGGGGGGAGTCAACCCCCGGGTATTGTAACAAACCAAAAACCTTTTATTGGTACTTTCGTGCTTCAATTTTTTCTTTCTTTGTTTTCAATGTCGTAGCGCGCACGATTTCCACTGTTTGAATTTCCTTGTTACATCCCTAAAATGTTTGCGGGACGTTCGGTGACAATTCCCCAAGCCCACGTGGGTCGAGCCCGATGTGAGAAACAAGAGATAGTTTCCTTCTCATCCCACCTAACATAGGAGTGGAGACCATAATCTGGGCATCCGGGATTCGGATTACCAGTCCGGATTTGCGAAAGATGGGAGAGGCTTGACTGGAGAAGGAAGTTTCCAGGACAGCCGAATTACCGTTTCTTCAGCGTGCTCTTATGCATGAACGGTGCAATGCCAGGGGCACTGAAATCGGTCCAAACAGATGAAAATGGGAAGTGTGAATCACGATACCCATGATTCGGAGCACTGTGGGGATGGCGTGACAATAAAGGACAACCGTTAACCATGGTGGAGAAGCGGTATCCTTACTGCGTTAGCCTGTAATGGGGACAAAAAATGAGGGTCAACCGTTGACCATATTCGAAACACGGGACCATGTCACCAATATTGTCGGTCAATCTTTCGGGACATTGACCCAGGATAGTTGGCAGACCATAGGTCAAACATCCATACTGTTAGAGGGTCCTTCCAAACATGACCAGTCTTCCGGAACGTTGGCCCAGGACGGTAGGTGAGCCGATGCGGCATGAGACCGGGCTGTTACGGGGTCCTGTGAGACATGAAAGGGGACAAGGGTCCGAATAAGGGGCACTCAAAGCATGGAATATGGAGTGATGGTTTGTCCGAACAGAATAAAACACTTAGGTAGGTACCCCACCATGGTGGGAGTACACCATATGGGCACATTGGTTTGATCATGGATCATTCCTTCTTTCAGATAGGGCCTCTCTGGCGAGGGGGTCTGTCACTTCCCAATGGGATCTTGGGGCATCCTAAACTTGTTCAGGGAAAAATTACAGCTACATAGTTCCCCCTGAGGGGTCAGGCCAGAGGGCCGAAAATGGGGAGGAACATGATTTTGCGATTCCTGAGGATGGACCCTAGGTGAAATGCCTGGGTGTCTCTACGTATCCCATGAAGATGGGAATCAAGACATACGTAGTTCTGGAAGCACAGTGTAGTCAAAGACCAACAATGGCAGGTGAAATCCTCTTTGTTATAGGCTCTGGTGCATCCCATGATTAACATGGGGCATCCTGAACTTGTTCAGGGTAGAACCGCAGTTTAGTGCCATGCATTGAGGACACATGGACTCCTATAGTTTAACGTCATACGATATGACGTGGAATGAAAGGGAAGATACCAAGGAGCGTGCAGTGCAGTAGATATGAAACCGACGTGAATGAGGACATGGAGTCCAAATCAAACCACGTACCCCTAGAGGAAACTCTTCAGGTCGAGGGACCAAGAGTGAGGATTAGGCTGGGCCCGAAGCAGAGTGGTCGAGCGTTCCTACGTACCCCACGAGGATGGGAATCAAGCCATATGTAGTTCTGAAAGCGCAGTTTAACATCGTGCGAGATGATGAGAAGCCTGACCGTGTTGGTACACATCCCGCCAAAACTACTAAGCCCACGTGAGTCGTGCTCGGTGTGGGAAACAAGCAGTAGTGGTGGGAATTTCCCGACAAAAAGGGGCAGGTTAGGGAAAAGGGACGCTCGGTGAATACCAGCCCAGTGACACTAACACGATCATTTAGCGCACCTAGATGCGCGAAGAGAAAGAGCTGAGAATGATGGAATTCTACTTGAACATGAGGAAGTAGAAATGTGTGAATCATGGAGCTTGAGATTTAGATCACGATGATGGCAGCGTGACGATGGAGGATAACTTTTGACCATGGCGGAAACCCAACATCCATATCACGTTAGCCTAGAATGGGGACAAACAAATGAGGGTTGGCCGTTGACCATGTTCGAAACACGGGACCATGTCACAAATGTTGTCAGATATCCGTAGGGACGTTTGCCCGAAACGATTGGAGGGCCCTTAGGTCCAACATTCATGGAGAGCCCTTAAGCCTATTATCCGTGTCGTCCGAGGGTCCTTTCGGATGTGGAAGAGGATGAAGATCCAAATAGCGAGCTCACGAAGCATGGTCACGGGATGAGGAGGATGTCCCTATGAAAATCCTACAATTTGGGCTCTTTGTCAAAACACATCTGAATACGACAACGAGACATATTAGATAGAGGGAACAGATTCCTTTCCCACATGGAGATCTTAGTTTAGGGTCATAGAATTCGGACCATGGATGGGAGGAGACATAAGAGGCACATGGTGGATTAACTCAAACACCTGGCGTGAATGGGAATAGGGGGTGTGTATGGTGCGGTGAACAACCTGACGTGAATGAGGACGTAATCCCATATCATGTCGCCCGACCCACTTAGGAGAGGCTTTAGGTCAAGGGACCAAAAGAGAAAGTTAGGCTGGGACCGCGGGGAAGTTCCCAGGCGCTCCTACGTATCTCGTGAGGATGAGAATCAAGCCTCATGTAGTTCTTGATGGACCTTAGGCCATAAATGGGTAAATGGAACAGGGGACACATGGCAGCAAAACCCAATGTAAAGGAGGACCTAAGCCCTACTTACCATGCGTTCTCTGGGGAAATGCTCGAGTCGAAGGACCGAACACGAAGGTTAGGCTGGGCCTGCGGGGAAGTGCTCGGGTGCTCCTACGTATCTCATGAGGATGAGAATCAAGCCACATGTAGTTCTTAAGGGTGACATGGTAAGATACCAGTCCCGGGGGAAAAGAGGAGTGCGGCCGTGGCCCTTGAACTAAAAGAAGAGGAATTTGATAAATCTTATTTGTTCTTTAAGGTGCATGGTTTTTTTTGTGAAGCAACAGGCCTAGGGTAGCATGCCCTGGTGTCGCCACAAGAATCAATCTGTGATAGGCATTGAAAAATAGCATGGCATGTGACCAATACCCAATGTGATGTACTCTACAACGAGGTCACCACAATGCAGTACCGTTTTTCGTCGTGCGGCTAGGATGATAATGTCACAGTTTAGGGTCATATGATAGGACCAAGCATGCATTTTATCGTCATGCAGTGCAGACGTAGTAGAGACGATGCTAGGCGGGGAATGTGCGCAGTGTTATAAAACAAAATTGATGGAGACATGATCCCACATCACATTTTACGCCACTTGGAGAGGGAGACCTTAGGACGAGGGGCCTATATAGAGGTAAGAGGTGAAACAGGGGGGAGAGACTAGATCCCTAAATGGGATGTACCTGAAGACAGGGCGTCTGTGTGGTCCTACGTATCCCATGAGGATGGGAATCAAGTTGAACGTAGTCCCAGATGGATCTTAGTTTATGGTCTTAGAGCTTGGACCATGGGAGCCTCGAAGGACGCCATATTGCAGCTTTGTCCCCCTGACATGCAAAGGTGCACTGAGGGATAGCGCCAAAAGTGTCGAGATTCCACCTGGACATGATGGGGTGGAAAATGATGTGAATCATGCAACCAAAATTCGAGGACTGAAGGGGCTGGCATGACGACAGAGGATTACTGCTGACCATGTTCGCAACACAGCATCCTGTCACGTTAGCCTGAAATGGGGACAAACAAATGAGCATCGACCGCTGACCGTATTCGCAACGCGGGATTTTATCGATTTGTTGTCCAAAACCCTCAGGGGCATTGGCCCGTAATGGTAGGAGAGCACTTGGGCATTGCATCCAGGCCATTATTGGGGGTCCCTTCGGGTGTGAAAGGTAATGGAAGCCCGAATGGAGGGAAACACGAAGCTTGACAAGTGGAAGGAACTCGATCAAGTAGAATATGACACTCTTGGTCCTGGACCAGAGTAATCTTAACACATGGGTGAGCCACTTCAAGGGTTCAAGAGACTCAACTTTAGGGTAACCAAGAGATGGAGGGTTCTTGGGAGAAGGGAGGCATTGTGCCCAAAACCTTGTATCATATCTACATATCCCCCTCCTGGAGAGGGATAGGCCACATGGCCTAGGTGACCGGGAGATCAAGAGATCTCTAAGAGGTGGGGCTGGACCCGAAGCCTAGACATTCAGGTGGTCCTACATATCCCATGACGATGGGAATCAAGCCACACGTAGTTCTGAAGGGTGCCTTTTAATGTCATGCGGGACAAGGAATAGGAGGGATAAATCTCAGAACGGGGGTGCACGTGGTGTAGCTATTGAAAACCCGACGTGAATGAGGACATAATCCCGCACTACACCACGCGGTCCCATAGTTGGGGTCCCGATGACAGGACCAGATAGGAAAATTATCTGAAATCAAGCTGGACCCAAAGATAGGAGGTCTGGGCATTCCTACGTATCCCATTAGGATGGGAATCAAGCTGAACGTAGTTCTGAGAGGATCTTAGTTTATGGTCATAGATCTCGGACCATGAATTGTAACAACCTCCCAAGTTAGTGCATACATCAACCCGATCCCTAAGCCCACGTTAGTTAAACTCAGTGTGGGAAACAAGGGGGGGAGATCCTTATCGCATACTTGGGGCATCCATCAGAGGGAAGTCCGCAGAGAGCCTCGAAGGATACCTTTGACGCAGCTTGTTTCCCCAACGCGCAAACGTGCACGGAGGAAAAGTACCGAGAGTTCCGAGACTCTACTTGGACACGGTGAAGTGATGAAGGGTTTGAATTGTGCACCCGACATTTTTGGCCTAATGGGTTAGTGTGGCGATAGAGGAACACTATTAACTATGGTGGAAACGTAGCGTCCATATCGCGTCAC
This sequence comes from Viscum album, assembly GCA_963277665.1. Classification (NCBI taxonomy): domain Eukaryota; kingdom Viridiplantae; phylum Streptophyta; class Magnoliopsida; order Santalales; family Viscaceae; genus Viscum; species Viscum album. The sequence goes on along the minus strand of OY728133.1, from coordinate 1,029,245,947 downwards.
CTGAGGTGGGAAAAACAAAAGAGCATCGACAGCTGACCATATTCGCAACGTGGGATTTTATCGATTTGTTGTTCGAAACCCTCTGGGGCGTTGGCCCATAATGGTAGGAGAGCCCTTGGGCGTAGTATCCAGGCCGTTCTTGGGGGTCCCTCCGGGTGTGAAAGATGATTGAAGCCCTGATGCAGGGATACACAAAGCCTGGAATGCGGGTGCGGACGTGTCCGAGTAAAGCTTGGCATTCCAGGTAATAAACCAGAGTACTCTTAGGCACATTGGTGAACTGCCGAAAAGGGATCGACGAAATAGCTCAGGAGAGAGAGGTGCATAGCGTGGTCATTACGAGACCGACGTGAATGAGAAAATAACCTCATGCCACACCATACACTTCTATAAGAGAGGAACTGGGCCGGGGGCCATAGAGGCCAAGGGGCCTGATGGTTAGGCATTGGTCAGGAAGGCCCAACCTGCTTGTAGTTTAACGTATTGCAGTGAGGAAGAGGGTCGGGGACCCGAGGAGGCCAAGGGTCCTGTGGCTAGGCCTCGTAAGGGAAGGCGTACGACATGGTACATGATCCCTACGTGAATGAGGACGTAGTCACACACCACACCTTATACCCCGGGTAAGAGGTTGGGCGGAGGGGCCCAAGAAGGCCAAGGGGCCTAAGGTCAGGCATCAGTCAGGAAGGCCTGACGAGTCTGCAGTTTAACGTCTTACATGAGGACGGGGGTCGAGGACCCGAGAAGGCCAAGGGGCCTGAGGCTGGGCCTCGTAAGGGAAGGCGTACGGCATGGTACATGATCCCGATGTGAATGAGGATGTAGTCCTACACCACACCGTACACCCCTATGGGGAATCAGGGTCGTGGGCCCGATCGCTAGCACCACCCGGGGGAAGTTTGTCACTTCGGGATGGGGCAGAATGAATCACTGCACTCGATGTTTGGGGCATCTCGAGGTGGACCCGAAGATCCAGGACACTGTTGACCATGTTCAAAACACAGCGTTCCTATGGTGACCCGATATGGGAGCAACAAATGAGCGTCGACCGCTGACCAAATTCGCAACGCGGGACTTGTATCGGCTTGTTGCTTGAAAAACCCTCGGGGGCGTTGGCCCGTATCGGTAGGAGAGCCCTTGGGCGTAGTATCCAGGCCGTTCTTGGGGGTCCCTCTGGGTGTGAAAAAATGATGGAATCCCAGTCAAGGAGTGGGTGAAGCATAGCTGTATCCATCCACGAAAGAGGAAAACATCTCCAGGGGGGATGTACAGCCGGGTCGAGGCTTGGTTGATGTGAGTTGGGGCAAAAGTGTGCACCCTTCCATATGCCTTGACCCGAGGGGAAGATTTTGGCTTTTGGGCTGGCCCAACGGACGAAATGCTCGGGCGTTCCTACATATCCCATTAGAATGGGAATCAAGCCATACGTAGTTCTTGAAGGCCATGCAGTTTAGCGTCATGCGGTGAGGAAGTGGGGGGATAGAAGAACGGGATTGGGCACATGGTGCAACCCTTACAATCCTTGTGTGAGCGGGGTTGTATGAGCGGGGCTAGGAAAGCCTACCCCTCGCTACACAAGGAGCCTCCGAGGAAACTATTCCCAGGGGGGATAGTGGAAGAGAAAAGCTTGGGGCTGGGCTCAAGACGAGGCATCCGAGCATTCCTACGTATCTCATGAGGATGAGAATCAATCCACACGTAGTTCTTGAGATGTAGTTTAACGTCATGCGGGATGAGAACGCATCTCATTTGGGGATACGTAAGGTATGACAAGTAATCCGACATGGATGAGGATGTAGTCCCACACCATACCGTACAATCCCGCAAGAGGGTAAGTCGGGGACAACCAAGGGGCCTGAGGCCGGACCAAAGTCAAGGAGACCTGACCAGCTTGTGGTTTAACATCTCGCAGTGAAGACGGGGCCGTGGGCCCAAGGAGGCCAAGGGGCCTGAGGCTGAGCCTCGGTCAGGAAGTCCTGACTGGCTTGCAGTTTAACGTCTTACAGTAAGGACGGGGGCCGGGGGGCCCGAGGAGGCCAAGGGGCCTGAGGCTCAGCCTCAGGTCCCTTGGCCTGACTGGCTTGCAGTTTAACGTCTTGCAGTAAAGACGGGGGGAGATCTTAGTTTAAAGTCATAGATCTCGGACCATTTTGCAGTTTATTGTCTTGCAGGACAAATATGCCGTTTAAGGTCGTGCAGGACCTTACAGTTTAAGGTCGTGTTGGACCATAACATGCAGTTTAAGGTCATGCAGGACCATTTCACAGTTTATCGTCTTGCAGGACGAAGATGCAGTTTAAGGTCTTGCAGGACCCTACAGTTTAAGGTCATGTTGGACCATAACGTGCAGTTTATGGTCATGCGGGACCATAACCATACAGTTTAAGGTCGTGCGGGACCAAGGTGCAGTTTAAAGTCTTGCTGGACGATAATGTATAGTTTAACGTCATGACGGACGAAGATTTAGTTTAAGGTTGTGCAGGACCCTAATGTGCATTTTAAGGTCATGTGGGACCCTCTCGCAGTTTAAGGTCGTGTAGGACCCTTTTGCGCTAGGACAAGTATCGCTTAAGGAACTTGGAATTTGTGGGAGGGGTTATGCGCTCTCCATCCGTGGTCACAAAGGAGTATGCTCTATTGGGGTAAACCTTATGGATGATATAAGGCCCTTCCCATTTGGGTTCTAATTTGGGTGGTTTCCTACCGGGAATCATTGGCGCTCGAAGGGCCAGTACTAGGTCGCCTAGTAGGAAAGAACAGAGATGAACCTTCTTGTTGAAGGCCCTCACTATCTTATCCTGATGCCTTTATAGATTGTGCAGGTCACGAAGACGGTTCTCATCCAGTGATTCTAATTCAGCTAGACGGATTTCAGCTACCTCATCTGATGTCTGGTGATCATAGACTGTAGTGCGTAACGATGGCAGCTTGATATCAATGGGTAGGACAGCCTCAGCTCCATACACCAGGGAATATGGAGTCACCTGGGTAGAGTTGCGAGTCGTCGTCCGATAAGCCCAGAGGGCGATAGGGAGCTTGTCCGGCCAACTTTTCTTGTTCTGACAAACCATCTTCTACAGAATGTTAGAGAGGGTTTTGTTGAACTCCTCGATCTGTCCATTTTTCTACGTGTGGTAGCGGGAGGTATGGTTCGACCAGATGTCGTACTAGGCGTACAATTTCTTTAGTTCATCCGCTCGGAAGTTGGTGCCATTATCGGCGAGGATGGTGTGAGGGACCCCAAACCGGTGGATAATATTGGAGCTCACAAAGTCACCGATGGAATGGGCCTTGACCTCTTTGAGTGAAACTGCCTCTTCCCACTTGGAGAAGAAATCTTTAGCAGTCAGGATGAACCTGCACTGGCGGGCTGTTGCCGGGGGATATGGTCCCACTACATCAAGTCCCCATACCGCAAATGGCCAACAGTACTTGGTGGGGTGGAGGGGCTCTGATGGCCGATGCAGGAATTTGGCGTGAACTTGGCACGCGTGGCATCTCTTGGCATACCCAATACAATCGTGGATCATAGAGGGCCAGAAGTACCCCAACATCCGGATTTGATGGGATAGCTTCAGCCCAGCTTGATGGACGCCACATGAACCGACATGAAACTCTTTCATAACTTGAGGTATCTTTACTCCTTGGATGCAACAGAGGAGGATTCCATCGAAACTTCGCTTATAAAGGATCTGTTCAAGACTGGGGCTACTCTAGAGGGTAAATTGCAGCGCGCGACGTCGAATTCGCTCGCACTCGGCCTAGTCGTCCGGGAGGCAACCATTTTGGAGGTACTCGAAAAAAGGTGCCCTCCAGTTGGGATTGGTTTCAACCATTGTTTCTGAAGAACCCGGGACCCCTGACATGGAGGGTCCGGCGGTGAGATGACCTACCCGCAGGCCATCATTGTCCTCTTGGGTGACGTGGGCAATGACTCTCCGGTGTTCCACATGTATGATCAAATCATCTTGCTCGGGTTCTGCGAGTGACGTGGCCAAGCTAGCCAAGGCGTCTGCTTGACCGTTCTATGACCGTGGGACATGGGTAACCTCTAGTCGAGAAGAGAACTAGGCCATTAGGCGGAGGGTGTACTCCAGAAATGGTGCAAGCTCCAGCTTCCTGAAGACGTAGTCTCCATTAACCTGTTTGATTACCAGCTCGGAATCTCCCTTCACATGTAGATGGGGCACATGGATCTCAAGGGCCAACTCGAGGCCGGTGATGAGAGCCTGTTACTCTGCCTCGTTGTTCATACAGCCTTCTAACAACAGGAACGAGTATGGCAGGACGGCTTGCGTCGGGGTAATGAAGACAATACCCAGGCCCACTCTGTTGAGTTTAGGATCTTTGAGCTGCCTACCAGTGGGGCTTCGGGAGGCGCCGTCGAAACATCGCCCATCGTTATAGTCGGCCAGTCAGCATGGGGCGGTTCAGGATGTACTTCAGTGGGTCTACCCGAGAGAACAATTGCACCTCATGGTGTTGCAGGTAATGTCGCAACTTCTGCACGGAGAAGATGAGCGCAAGGCATCTCTTTTCGACAGGGGAGTATCTGATCTCTGTATCGAGAAGCATGCGGCTGAGATAGTAGAGACTATTCTCAGTGCCCTCATTATTCTTCTAGGCGAGCAGCGCACCGAGGGATCTTTCTAGGGCGGTCACGTAAAGGACCAGCGGCTTTCCGGAGACGGGTGGCATCAAGACCGGAGGTTGGAGCAGATACTGCTTGATTTCCTCGAAGGTTGTCTGACACTCCTCATCCCATTCATAAGTGGTTCCCTTCTTCATGAGCCGGGAGAAGGGCTTACACTTGCCAGCCAGATTCGCGATGAATTGGCGTATATAGGCTAAGTGGCCTTGAAGGCCTCGAAGTTCTCGAATGTTGCCCGGGGGAGGTATTTGGCTGATGGACTTGATCTTCTCCGGGTCGATCTCGATACCTCGATGTCTGACAAAAAAGCCCAGAAACTTCCCATAGGTGACCCCAAAGGGACACTTCAATGGGTTCATCTTCAGGTGACAGGAACAGAGGAAACCGAACACCTTCTCAAGGTCTTTGAGATGGTCCTGGCACTGACATGATTTGACTACGAGATCATATACGTAGCATTCCACCAATTTCCCGAGAATCGGCTTGAATATGCGATGCATGGCCCTCTAATAAGTGGCACCAGCATTTTTCAAACCGAATGGCATAACCTGGTAGCAAAAGGTACCTTGGGGAGCCCTGAAGGTAGTGGAATTCTCGTCTTCGGGGGCCATCCGGATCTGGTTGTACCCGAAATACCCGTCCATGAAAGAGAGAGCTTGGAACCCGTCCATGGCGTCAATCAATAACTCCGTCACCGGGAGTAGGAAGTCATCCTTTGGGTAGTGGCGATTAAGATCGCCGAAGTCGATGCAAACTCTGATCTACCCATTCTTCTTCCTGACTGGCACAATGTTGGCAAGACACTTGGGGTAATGGACTTCCTTAATGAATTTGGCTTTGATAAGCTTGTCAACATCGGCCTCAACCATAACACCATGAGAAGGGTGAATCTTCTTGGGAGGCTGCTTAAACCCACGATGTTTTTCCGGGAGGCCCAGACGGTGAACGACTACCTTTGGATCTAGTCCTGGAATCTCATTGTAACTCCAGGAAAACACGTCACGGTGTTGTTTGAGGAAGTCTACGTACTGCTGCCGCTCCTCAGGGGACATGGATACACTGATCAATGTGGGTTTCGGATCTGCCTCGCTACAAAGGTTCACCTGTACCAGTTCATCAACCATGGTAGAGACGCCTTCCTCAAAGGCGGGGGGAGAATCCTCCAGGTCTTCCTCCCCACCCGTGGGGGGATTTCCCGCGACGAGAGATACTTCTGGGCTATCAAAACCTGAGGGGCAGCTGGTGTCGGCTCGGGCAGCAGTGGTCATCATATCAAGAGACTCACTCGCCATTGCGACCATAGCAATGAAGGAAGTCGATCCTATCCCATCCGGCCTTCGGCTTAAGGGGCCACGTTTGATGATATCAAAGCAGTGGTGACGTGTCGTCCTGAGTCGGTGGATTCCAACCCGATGAAAGAGTCACGTATGGCATACCGCCATTGTCATAAGCCTGACGTCCCGGTACCGTACAGGGGTAGGAGGTTCCAGGATCACCTGAGCCTGGTTGATATAGGAGTACGAGGTGATTTTCCGCCGTCGCTTGGACACGGGAACATGCCTTCCTTGTGTAACCGAAACAACAAAACATTGCCCCGTGTCAGGGTTCGTGGCCTCTAATTGGTGGATCGGGAGGACGTAGGCGTCATCCATGCTTGCCCAGGGATCACTTGTGACCGGGGCAGGTGATCCTCACTTACTAGGATTTTCTTATCCTTACTTTTGTAATAACCTGTATCCAGATAGCGGGCCTCACAAGAAGCGAAAGGGGACGCATCCCCTTGGAGCATGCCTACTCGACCGTTGAGTGAGTATTTGAGGCACTGGTGATACGACGAAGGGACCGCTGCATGCAAGTGGAGCCATGGCCTACCCATCAACGCGTTGTAGGCGGTGTCCTGAGAGAAGACTATGAACTCGGTGCTGGAAATCAAGCCACTGAACTGAGTCTTCAGGCGGATCTTGCCGACTGGGGTTTGCTCGATCTTGTCGTACCACTGGATTCTGAGGTCAGAGGGAGTTAAATCACCTTCAGACAGACCCAGCTTTCGCAACGTCCGAGTTGGAATTAGATTGATTCTGGAACCTGTGTCAATGAGGAAACGACGGACTTCCACACCATTGAAGTGGCCAGTGATGTACAACGGGAAAATGTGCCCCTGTATAGGAGGGTCCTCATATTCACCGGAGAACGAGATAACCGCCTGACATTCGGTGTTTTCAATCGTCTCGGTATGGAAGGCTTCTGCAGCTGCTACCTCCGTCTCAAACTGAAGGGGGCTCCTTAGGGCCTCAGCATGTGCCTCGCGCATTTCGGATGACAGGAAAAGGGCCTCAAGGATAGAAAGCCTTGCCGGAATGCCGGCCAGGTGCTTCAGGACATCATACTTTCGTGCCAAACTTGAACCTATGCTTACAGAAGGTCGTTCAGCATTTGGAGGCATAGCGGGTCCTGCCGGTTGAACCGACGATCAGCTAGTACTGGGTATATCCTTCTGCCTTCTAGTTGAAGCATGGAGAGTAGTCACCGGACTAGGATTGGATAGCAGAGGCTGGCCTGTAGCCGGGCAAGACTGACTGTGATACGAATGAGGTAGCTCTCCCTGATCTAGTTGCACAAACGGCGGTGGAGGTAGAGCTGAGGGCGTTAGATGGGGTTGCGCGTGCTGAGCTCTGCGCTGAGCCTGCTGTCTCGTCTCAGTAGCGTTCACGGCTTGGCTGAAAGTGCCCGCTGACGTACCTTAATGACCGACGCTGTTGCGATTCCGCTGACATTGACATTGGCTGGAAACATTGGGGAGGTTCGCCTGGCATTCCCCCTTATCGGGAGTCATATAGGGCTTTACCAGCTCCATGGTGTTAACTGAAGTGTACCCCTGGCTGTCGTTTGAGGAGTCATCTAGTACCGGGTGGATTCTAGGAGGAATCCCCATTTCAGGGGGCATAAAGTCGCCAAGAGTGCAGGATGATGATGACAACGGCGGTGCGCGTTGCTTCTTCTTGTGTCACTGCTGCTTGCCCTTTTGGGAAGAGGTCGACTGTGAAGACGATGCGGAGGTACCGACTAATTCTTCTGAAGGTTCTGGCTGCTTCAGGCACACCCGGATGATACCTTGGGCATGGACGATGGTTTTTCGAGCCATCCAATCGTCATATTTTTAGGATACAGGGCTGGGAACCTGCTGCCACTCGCCTTTGTTGTCGCTGCCGAACTCTGATCCTGCGAAGACACCCGCCACTTGTGCGGGTGTCGGGCCCAACTTGACTATGTTGTTGTTGACCTGGTCTTGAAGCCTGTCTTTAAACACATATCATTGCTTGAGGGTGTGCCCCAGAATCTGATGATAAGGGCAGTAGTTGGGGTGATAGGTGAGATTCACCTCTGCCGGCCTTCTACACTTGGGCAGGCGCACAATCGCTTGCTCTAAAGCACTTCAGAAGTAGCCAGGGACCTGATTTTCGTTGAACGAATAAGTCTGGTGCCTTATTTCTAGATAGGGGCCCCTGAGGGCCTGACCCTGACGAGGGGCTTGCCGAGGAGGCGGCGCCTGATTGTCTCACCTAGGTGGCGGTGGCCTATTGCGCGGGGGAATCTGTCGATTCTGAGGCGGTCGCTGCTGGGCAGGAGCCTGTGCTTGAGGTGGAGGAACTCTGTGGGGTTGCTGGGATGGTGCCACTGGCAGTAATTCCAGCTGCCTAGGGGCTTCTATTTGGGCCACCGCGGTGGGTTCAGCCCTGGAGGTCCTCTTGGCTGGGATCATCGGGGGCAACGAATGTGCCTGACTAGCCTGTTGTAGAGCTTCCTAAAGACGCTGAGCCTTATCTAAGAAATCTCTGAACCCTCCAGGGCAGTTCTGGGAAATCCGGGAGGGTACTAGATCCGTTTTGACGTTCCCCACACACATCGTCAGTAATTTCTCCTGAGTTAGTGGCATATCGAGGGAATACGTAAGTCCTTTCCACCGGGCGATGAAATCTGCAACTCGCTCATCAGGCCTTTGCTTGCACTTGAGGTATGCAATGCTGGTCTTCCGTGTGGTGGAGCCGAACTGGTATAAGAACTGTCGGCAGAGGTCCTCCCAACCGGTCACTGATCTGATAGGGATCTGGCTGTACCAGATGAATGCTAGACCTTCCAATGTCTGTACGAAACACTGGAGTTTGGCAGCTTCTTGCTGAGCCGGGGTCCCCAGCATGGGGCCAAACCTGGACGAAAAATGTGCCAAGGGCTGTGGCGGGTCCCCTGTCTCGTTAAAGGGTGAGAAAGTGGGGTTCCCAAAACCCGGAGGTGTGGGCATATCATCCACCCATGCGGGATACGGCCTTCAATCCGGTGGGACCGCCACCTGCCGCGTTTCCAACGCTTCGAGGCGGGCTGTGAGTGCCGCAATAAGATCATCCGGGTGGGGGTCCCTGTCTTGACGGGGATCCCTAACCATAAGTGCATTTCCAGGTTCTTCAACATGGTAGATGGCTTCAGCATCTCATGGATCAACTGGCGGAACGACCTGCGGGGCGACTGGGTGAACCTGGACTGGATTCTTCAGTTTTCCCCGTCGCTCGGGGGTGTTTGGCGAGATGTATCATGCGCTCTTGCCGTAAGTTCCGGCTTTTTCCCTGTCTGCGGCAGTAGCATGATCAGGGTTTCCCGGAGGCATCTCACCGGGTGGAAATTGTTCCTACCCCTGCTGCCCCGGCCTGGGATTACCATAGTCGGGTCGCCGCTCTGCGGCGCGCTTATCCAAGAGTTCGTCAAACGGACTCTTCTGCTCTGCAAGCTGCTGGCGTAACGTGGTCTTCTCGGGGTCGTCGTCCATTTTCTTCATAGAGGCAGACGGGTCGGAGGGCTTGACAGTTCCGACATGCTTCTTACCCTTGCCGGTATTTCGACCGAGTACCAGCGACTCAGTGGGTACGATGAGGCCTATAAGATTCCTCTGCTGACGGGTAACCCTCCCTGATGGGTCCAGCAGTGGCGGTACGCCCTTGGGGGGTAAGTCTCCATCAAGGAATTCAAGCTCGTCTTCCTTGTCCACTACATCAGCCATGTGAACCGCGACCCCTCTCGAGGGAATGTCCTCGATGTCGCATAGTGAATCGGGCTGTCGTCGGATAGGGTCGAAGAGGAGAGCGGCATAGTGTCCCCAACCACGGACTTGCACATGGGGGTAGCTTCCTTGACGATTCTGTGGAGTACTTTAAAAATCTGAACACACTTCCATTGAAGGGCGCTCTGACGGCCTTGCAACTCGGGGTGCTGGGCCACAAGGAGTGCGGCCGAATCGATCAGGAGGCATTGCTCGCCGATTTCTTCGAAGAGCTCTCGACTTATGGGGTACACCACCCGTTCGTAATGAAGGTGGAAGTGTGTCGCCCATAGGGTTCGACAAAAGAACCCCACTTCTTCAGGGGTAAGGGACTCTGGTGTGTGCAAATTCAGCGCCACCGTCAGCCAGAACTTCTCCGGGAAGTAATCCGCTAAAAGAATACTCCAGTAGATCCTGGGTTCGGACTCGGGGTCTGGCCCTGTATTTCCCCACTCATCAACTGGGGGTGGCTGAGGGACCAGTAGCGGTACCGAGGTGTACCTCTGGGATAGTAAAGTCAGCGGCGGAGAATACGGCGAACGAGCTGACTGGCCGCCGAATTCCGGGCCATCCTCTGAAGAGTAAGGTAACCTGGCCACAATGTCACGATATGATGGGCTGATAGCCATGGCTTCAGGCATAGGAGTCGCGGCTACCGGTGACAGGTCATGTCGTCGCTCTACCATAGTTGGCCCCCAAAATAGCTCTCCATGATCTCTAGTAGAGGTAGAGGGCGCTTCTGGTGACAATGGCGGTGATTGCGCGGTCGAGACCTGCGGAATTACCATGATTTCTTCCTCCTGGATGTACCTGCGGAGAGAGATGGGAATCTGGTGGACCTCATATTCCGGGAGAATGAGGCTAAGCGTCTGGTTCCTGCCCCAGTCCTTGATACGAAGGAGCGGGGAGAAGGTTACATCGCTGAATCGCATTCCGATTCAGAGTCAGAGAAGCGGGCAGGTTTGATCTCCACCCGGGCCTTCCCAGGACTAATCTTGTGGCGGCGACGACCTGCTCTCCTGCCCCGGGGTGGCTCTTCGGGACAGGGTTGATCCCTATCATGTAGTCTCGGGGCGGCGCTAGCGCTGTGGCGGAGAGGACCCCCGCTCAAGATAGCCGAGGTGTGAGGGGCACCGGGGAAAATGTCGAAGGGTACATGGGGAGAACCTCCATGGATAGCACCCATGTGGGCGGAGCCTCTGTTGGAATTGGCAGGAGCATGGGGAGGACCTCCATGGTCGATACAGGTGGAGCAAGGCTGACCCTCACTTCTCGAGTTGCTAGGGAGAGGAGGACCTTCGACGGTTGCAGAGAGGACGTAGGGAGGGCCCCCACGTTGGAGAAGGACTGGATGGGCAGTGCCTTCAGATCGGCAGTCAAAGGTAGGAGGATGGACTCCATACCCTGTACAGTGGGCGCGAGAAAGGTTTCCGCGTCGAGCGTCACTGCCGCGGGGCAGGTCTTCCTTCAGAATGGGGGTAGCATGAGGAATACCTCCATGACGAGCTTCGGAGCGGGGAAGGGCCACACTCTATGGAGTAGTGGTACGAGGAGGGCCTCCGTACGGGTTGACATCACCGTGTGTTAGTTCGCGGTGATCACCACTCGGGCCTGCAACCCGGAGAGTCAACCCAGCCTGCCCGTGGGGTGGTTGGGGTCTCAATCCTGGTTAGGTGTAGGTGCTCCCCTGCTCAGTATATGCAGGGACTTCATGATGCACATCGGCGGTGGAGCGGGCCACTATAGCTGTTGACGTCGACGCACCTGGGCGAGCGTCCTCAGTCGGGGTCCGATGCTGACATCGGGTCAGACGAGATGGTGCCGGTGGTGCAGGGGCATGGCCTGCCTTCTCTTCCTGCAGAGTTGGGCGGCGGCGCTGACGCGGCCGAGCGGGATCTCTTTCCTGGAGCCCTTGGGTCGGGACCCTGAGCGGACTGAGCCGGACGACGCTCGCCTCATGAGCGTAAGGCAAGGAGTCGTCAAGGCGTTCCGGGGACAGGCTCCTGAAATGGTTGAACGTTGGGGTGGGGAGAAGGGGCTACCTGCGCGGCCTGTTTGGGCAGCGTTGACGGCGGGGTATGGAGGCATCCAGGTCCAAGCGGGCCATATCGCGAGTTGGGATGACCCCTTCCTCTTCGTACCTGCGCATGAGGTTGTTGATCACCCTTCGCTGGATGACCTCTGATGGGGAAAGGGGACGTGGGCGCCCCGTATTCCGCGATGTGGCGGCCGTCGTGGCGGTAGCGGTGTCATGCGGGGTGGTTGTGGCAGTGTTTCCCCTGCCCCTGCGTAGGCTAGCGGGCAGTGATCGTGTCTCTGTAACATCAACCTGGTTCCTGAGAAACGAAGGGATCAACTCATCAGCCCTGAGAGGAAAAATATTGACAACCAGTTCCCCAACATCATTTCATTCTCCAGGTCTATAAGAAGGATCCACGCCAACACGCTGCAGAACGGAGTGCCCCAAGTTCTACTGCCCTGACTTCCGGTGAGTTTTACGACAGGCCCGCTATTTGCTCGGTGGGACTAGGTGCCGGATATATGGATCCGGTGACACGTCAATCTACTGGTGTCTCTAACGCTACTAATCTCCATATTGAGGAGAAGAATTTCACGTCAGGTTCACCATTTCTGTTTCCGATGCTTTCGTCGGGGCACACGCATCCGTCCGTCCGTGGAGGAGGACGCGCAGCTGTTGCCCCGCATTCCCGCTTTCCAAAGGTGGGTGAAATTCACTCCTTATTCAGGGACATCTTCTCCTTGATCGAAACGGGGTGATGGGATGTCAGTTCTTCCTTCCATGGATTCCTCCTCAGAACTCATCACCTAGTCCAGGTCTCCCTCATAGATTTAATATGTTGTTCATGAATCTCATTCTCGGTGCCATATCTTCATGGACGCCGGTTAATTACACTACTTTCGTCAAGAATTTCCATAGGGTCTTGACATGGTAGCGACCTTCGGTCGGAGTAGACGACAACATCAGGCATGTCCGGGCATCTCTGGGTGCGTAGACATTAGGGAATCTGTATTCTTCCTCATGAGAGGGTATCTCAAGGGTGCATAACCCAGGGCATTTATCTGAGGTTTTCCTTAGCTTCCTGTGTTTAACACAGGGTATGTTTCAAGATTAACGTCTAGCAGAGATGGTTACACCAAAGGCGTGTCTTCCAAGGTTTTCCTCAGGCATCTCATGTTTATCACGAGGTAGGCCGTGAGTTTAACGTCATACGGAGACGAAATAAGGGTGATCAGAACGTCCCATAGAGACGGATCGATGGTGGTGTGCCCCGTAGAGGGGAGATGTCACAATGTAATGGATGATCTGAACACCACTGAGGGCGGATCAGGGGAAGTGCACCCCAAGATGGGGTACATTACCATTGGTTGGGATTGAACCTCTTGGAGGTTTCCTACGTACCCTATGTAGAGGACAGGGATCAAAACCCACGTAGCTCTAAAGGGTGATGAATCGAGGTGTACACAGAGGAAAACGACCCGGAGATATGATGGGACTTACATGTGGAAAGCGGGCCATGCGCCGCTAGGAGCAGCGAGGAGGTGGATGGAATGATCCCACCGGGATGTGGAGGCCTGGGTGAGAATCAGGATGGCTGATGGATGGATGAATAAAGTCGAGGGGTAATGAAATGGGACCATCGCAGGGGCGATAGTGAAGTTGGGCTTGAGCCTTGAAGAGGCTTCCTACGTATCCCTGTGGCAGGGAATCAAAGTCCGCGTCGTTCAGGATGGTGCTGGTGAACCGACATGAAGGTGGACCTTGGCCCAATGGATGTCGTCCGCGAACCAACGTGAAGGTGGACCTTGGTCGGATGTGTTAGTGAACCGACGTGAAGGTGGACCTTGGTCCGATGGGCATCGTCAGCGAACCAACGCGATGGTGGACCCTGGTTCGATGGGCATCATCAGCGTACCGACGTGAAGGTGGACCTTGGTCCGATGAGAGACGGGCTTGAACCTTGGGGAGGCTTCCTATGTACCATGCCTTGACATGGATCAATGACCTTGTAGTTAAAAGGGTTTCATCGGTGAACCGACGTGAAAGTAGACCTAGGGGTCTACTAGTGGCGGGCTTGAACCTTGGGAAGGTTTCCTACGTACCATGCCTTGACATGGATCAAATTCCTCGTAGTTCAAAGGATTGACGGAATACAGTTCAACGTCATGCGGGACGATAGTGAACCCTGACGTGAATAAACGATGGGCGGTTGGTGTCGGAGAACCGACATAAATGAGGGACCTTGGTCCGATGGGAGATGGGCTTGAACCTCTGGGAGGTTTCCTATATACCATGCCTTGACATGGATCAAAGTCCTCGTAGTTCTGGTGAAAATGGGGGGGGGGGGGGTTGGCACACCGACAAGGAGACGGTCACGGCCAATGATTGTTGGGCCTGAACCTCAAGGAGGCTTCCTACGTACCATGCCTTGACACAGATCAAAGTCCTCATTGTTCGGGTTAGTCACAACAGCTTTCCGTCGAACTGGAATTCAATTTAAAGTCATGATGGACGAAAGTAGAACTCGACGTGAATTGGATGATGGGTGGACTTGAACCTCAGGAAGGATTCCTACGTACCACGCCTTGACATGGATCAAAGACCGCGTAGTTCAAATGGGTGTGCAGTTTAATGTCATGAAGGACAAGGGGCATACAGTTTAACGTCATGCTGGATGAGGGTATGCAGTTTAACATCATGCTGGACGAGGGCGTGAAGTTTAACGTCATACGGGATGAGGGCGAAACTCGACGTGAATGAATGACTGAGTAATGTGGCTTGAACCTCATGGAGGCTTCCTACGTACCATGCCTTGACATGGATCAAATTCCTCGTAGTTCGCTGAAGGTAGGGTTCAGGGTCGGTGCTCACTCTAAGCCCACGTGAGTCATGCTCGGTGTGAGAAACAAGAGGTTGCAAGGACCTGACGATCACGTCGCGAAGGGTGTGTCCATGAGAAGCGAAGAGGGGATTACGCATTAGGCGGACCATGGTGTTGGGACTTACTCTAGGATGGAGGCCCAGAGTGCAACAAAGCACAGCGAAAGAGGGACTCAGGACCAATGATGGGAGGTGCCTCGTTCCCTATCACGCCCTCCACTGACCTTGGTAGTGGGGAAGTACAGAGATGCAGGGGTGCAACCATCTGTTAGGGAACTAGGGTCGCCCTTCTCTTGAGAACATACGCCACTCCAATAAGGAGGATATCATCCCTTGTGGATGGGTGATTCCACTCTGGTGGAGACGAGTGGCGTAAAAAATGTTCGAGCTGGGGGGACCCTTCGTGAGAGGCACGAGGTCGGGTCACAGTTTAACGTCATGTGTTGAGGACGTGGTACTTGGCAGTTTAACGTCCTGCAGCTCGGACGAGGTGGGTTCCCTCCGCACCCCTAGGACTTACATAACCGGTACCCTCTGGTCCTTGGGGAAGGGAAGGTACCAGTAAGGACATAGTCAAGGGGGGTTTTGGAGAGAACCATCAAGGGGTCCACGTTAGCGTGGCTATGCGGAGAAGTAATAGCCGTTAGCGTGCCTATGCGAAGAAGCATTAGGCGAAGCAACGCTATGGGTGGTATTGTCCATGGGACTTTGAAATCACATCGTGCAAACCTGGAGGGTCACACGGGAAGAGGAATTTCCAAGCAAAGGAGTGTGCTTCGCGAAGTGGAGTTCCTTGGCCTTAGCATGGGGCATATGTGTGAGTAGAGGGTGCTTCGCGAAGTGGAATAGTATTCGCGGAGCACTGCCTCGCGAAGAAGGGGTGCCTTGCGAAGCAGGGTGATGCGAAGCAGTGTGCTTCGCGATGCATAGCGATCCTGCCTTAACATAGGTATCACTAGTACAACTTGGGTGTTTCGCGAAGCATAAACGCTCCGCGGCTGCCCGGGTTCCATTGGGAATCCCCTTCCTTCGCGAATGCCCTTGAGCTTCACGAAGGGCATCCCTCTTGGAAGAGGGGCTCAAAAAGAGTCAATGAAAAGGCGTCTCGCGAAGTAGAAGTACCTCACAGAGCTCATGATTCCCGGGGCAAAGAGTGCTTCGCGATTCGGGAGAGGAGAAGCCGAATGGTCGGATTGTATGTCCCTGGGACTAAGGGGGAGTCCAGTATTTATAGGGAAGGGGCGCCGCGAAGCAGAACTCGCGCACCGCCTTAGGTGCTTCGCGGCGCGCTAACGAACGTCAAAGTCGTCCGCGAAGAGTTACCACCTCTGGAGCTTCGCGGTGGGATCGAGAACGTCAAATTCGTTCGCGTAGAGTTACCGCCTCTGGAGCTTCGTGGCGGGCTCGCGAACATCAAATGCGTTCGTGGAGAGTTACCGCCTCTAGAGCTTCGCGAGACCGCAATGATCGGGTTGCTTCGCGTCGGTGCTTCGCGTCGGTGCTTCGTGAGGCAGCGTGCCAGCTTTCTTTTTCGTCCCTTCCTTTCGCGCAATATTTTGGCACCAACAATTACAAATGAAAATAATGCGGGTGCTCAAAATTTTCATATATAACTAATGGGCCTAATGTGCATAGTTTGATTTTTTCTAGGGTTTTATGGAAATTCCCAAAAACATTATATTTTTGAATTTTTATTGCTCAATAATACCTACATCATAAAAAATGTACATTTAGTTATATAAGAATCAACACTTTTTTTTTCAGAGTTCCCTTTGAGAGTCTTCAATCTAGTGAGTACTACGTCTTTTGTTGTTGGAAGTTTAGAGTCATTCATTTTGGACTATAATGGGCTAGGGTTTAAGGTTAAAATAGATTTTACCTTAAATTTGAAATTAAATCCCAAAAAAGACTCAGTGACTATGAATTGCATTAATATTATTTATATATTTCCAAGGGAAATCTTCAGCCATGATTTTTTTGGTCACCAAATTTAAAACTAGTATCAACATATATCTCTTCAAAGAATGAAGTTACCATTATTTGAAAAACCTATTATAGGGTTTATGTTATATAGATCCAACTGGGGAATATGATACATATCCAAATAGTGGCATCTTTTGACTCACATACCTATTATGTAGTCAACTTATGCAAGGCCACCTAATGGTACATGCTGCATAGTAAGGAAAACAAGTTATTAAGAATTTAAAATTTTACTGTTGATAGACCCGAGAAAATAAGATTTGGGTGACTCAAGACCACCGTGGGTGGATTTGCCAAGGAAAAAGGATTTTAATAATGAAGGGCTATTTTTGGTCGACATATGTCATGAATAGGGAAACCACTTCTATAGAAATTTTGTGTATGAAGAATGGTTAAAATTTATCAGAAAGGGGAATTTATGATATAAAGCTATGCAGTTTTAAGTCATGCAGTGAGGATGTTGTATTGTGTAGTTCTATTTCATGTAGTGAGGACATTGTACTATGTAGTTTTATGTAATGGAGTGAGCTCATTGTACTATGCAGTTTTAATTCATGCAGTGAGGATATTGTGTGGCTTTAATTTAAGGTCTTTAGCTTCGACCAAAGGTATGAAACTCTCCCAATTTCATGATAATTTTTTTCGGAAACATACTACCACATTCATGTATGGAAGAAAAAATTGTAAACTATTATTTGGTAATTTTTAGATCATAATAATGACATGGAAAAAGGGATAATGGAATTAGAGGAAGTCTTTTCCTAGAACGAAGTTACCATTCTTTGACAAACCCGTTATGGGGGCTGTATTATGTAGGTCCAAATGGGCCATATGCTACATATCCAGATCATGGATTCTTTTGACTGATATTCCCATTATGTAGTCAAATTATGCAAGGCCACCTTGGGGTGTACTATATAGTCAAGAAAAAGAGCTCTTAAGAATTTTGACATTCTATTGCTAAAAGATGAAGAATGTTTATGGAGATTTAGATTTTCCAAAGCAAAGAGTTTTGTTTATGGTGAAAGGTACATGAATATGGAGAGGGTATTTCCAACCATGATTTCTAAAGAATCGAAGGAATATGACTTTTATGAAGGTCTGAATCAAACGTAAGAGTTGTGGTGTCTGTATTTTTAGTTCATTGAACTAGGACCAGAAAAGGAAACTATATATGATATGTGGCTAAGTAATTCTATGGTTTACCATACTACATTTATCACATGGAGTGGAAAATGTGTAAACCCTGGTCTTGAAGAGTTTCAGATCGAGATAAAGATAATGTGACAAATATATCTGAATGACTATTTTAAATTACAAATTCTTGTATATTGTCATCAATGTTGGAAGGGAACAAAGACACTACAACCAAGAATGAAATTTCCATCATTTGAAAAAACATTTATGGGTGTCGTATTTTTCAAGGACAAATGGGCCATATGCTATATAGCCAAATAGTGGTATCTTTTGACTGACAGGCCTATTATATAGGCATCTTATGCAAGGCCACCTAAGGGAACATGCTACACAGTTAGGAAAAAGAGCTCCTAGGTATTGGAAAATATGTCACCAGAAACCGTAAAAAATATTATTAAGATCTGTAAATATTCAAGATTAAGAGTGTGAAATATAGAAGGGGGTTGTGTACAATGTACATGATATATATTTGAATCAATATTGGCCATGATTTTGATGTCTTTTACATAGATTTGACTCCTATGTAAATTGGGGACTTTCTTTGTTTCTTTTTGAATTGATATTTTGATGTGTAGTTTTAAGTCATGTAGTGAGGACATTAATAGCTTCCTAATAAAATGAGGCATCTTATTTATATAATGAATCATTTTACCCAATTCTTATGATCACGTGAGCTATTCTTGGTGTGAGAAACAAGGAGAGGTAATGGCTTCTTTTATAATTCAAAGGTGACAGAAATAAAGTATAGGGGTATTAGATTTCCATGCAGTTTACATCATACGATAAGGACAAAGATGAACTAATGTGAAAAGAAAGACTTGTTGTAGCTGGACTAAGGGATATAACCCAATTGTCACTACATGTCTTGCTAAGGAAAAGTATCAAGCTATATGTAATTCATTTAATATTTCCTATATAGATTTTTATTGTTACATAAGTTATAAAGTGGGGTTTTTATCATGGATAGGCCCAAGATTAAAGATATTAGTGTATCAACATATCTCATAAAGATGAGAATCAAGCAGTACGTAGTTCATTTATCATTAATTTCCCACACCAATCGAATTGAAATGGGAGACATGGGGCTTTAATACATTCTAGAAGAATGATAAAATTTAAAACACAAGATGGTATGAAAATTAAATCATGTATCTTGAAAGGGAACTCTGTATAGATCTAGTTCATATATAGTAGAAGAAAAAGGGAAATAAAAAATTTCTTGATTGCAAATGGGCCTAAGATTGGAGATCAATGCATCTCTATATATCTCACATAGATGAGAATCAAGAAACACATAGTTCTTGAAATAAGGACCCTATGAAGATCTGACTCATAAATAAGGAAGTGAAGGACTCACGTGCCACTAAGGATTAGAGAAGATATAAATGATGCTTTCTTATGGAAGTTCCTAATGTCAAGTAGAGAAGACATTAACCATATAGTTTAATTTCATATAATGAGGACTTATGATGGTTATACAGTTTAATGTCTTGAAACTATGAATTTGTACTGGGCAGTATTATGACTTGTAGTAAGGACGTTGGAGCTGTGTAGTTTTCAGTATTGCAGTGAGGAAAATTGTGGGAAACTATGTAAAGTATTCTTTCTAGAATCTTGAATTGGTTGGAGTTGTAATAAGCTCTACATCCATTGACATTAAGTCGTAAGCTCTATTTTACTAGACCTTATGTATGGAATATGGTTCATACCACTTTGGCTCAAGCTTTAGTGGATTCTTTCCTGGTATCATTGGAGTTATAAGGACCAATACCAATTATCCTTGAATAAATGAATGGAGGTGAACCATCTTGTTAAATGCTAAATATATTCTATTCTAATAGACTTATAAATGATGCAAATTATGCAATATTTTTTCGTCTAATCATTCCAGCACATTAAAATGTTTCTGAGACCTCTCATCCGTAGGAAATTGATCACAAATTGCAACTCGGAGTGAAGTCAATTTCATTTTAATCGACAATACTGCTTCTATTATGTATACAAATGAATAATGAGTTTCCTGAGTGGTAGTATGGGTAGTAGTTTTATATTCCCATAAAGCATTAAAATTTTTATCAGTCCAGGATTTCTTATCATTATCCACCATCTTTGGAGTATATTTGATAAGTTCTTATTAAAAGCCCATATCTATTCATTGGTCTCCACATGATTGCGAGATGAATGGTTGGACTTGATATTATGATCCTAATATAACTTCTCTACCTAAATCAAACAAAAATTGGTGCCATTGTCCATCAATATATTGTGAGGGACTCCAAATCTGGTGATGATGTTAGTTTTGACAAAACTAACAATGCTTTTGGCTTTAAATTCTTGTAGAGATATTGCCTCAGCCCATTTGAAGAAGATTTCAGTAGTTGTAAGGATATAATTGAACTGCTTAGCTGTAGATGGAGGATAAGGTCTTACTAAACCCATTCCCCATGAGGGAAATGGATAGGAGTATTTAGATGTATTTAGCAACTTCGAGGGTGATGAATGAAGTGGTCATGCACTTGGTAGGGATGATATTTCTTAGTGAAATCTATGAAATCATGCGTCATTGAATTCCAAAAGTATCCGTGCATTCAGATCTGATTAGAGAGTCTGTGACCAGACTATTGGGGACCACAAGCTCTTGAATTCACTTCTTTCATGACAGCTGCAGTCTCATCTCCATCAATACATATGAGGAAGATTCAATCAATGCCTCATTTTTAAAGGATCTTCTGGTGATGTGGACTATCAGAAAGAGTAAAATTGGCCTTTTGTCATTGAATCTTTTCTTTTTCAGCCCTATCTGGTGGAAATACCCCATTTTGAAGGCATTCCACAATGAGTGTTCTCCATATCGTGGTATGAACATATGGCTTGGAAATAGGGATAAAATCATTAATTTATTTCATTCTAGGTTGAATAAATGGTTAGACCCTACGACGATGGGCTATGTTAATGATTGTTTCATCCAGATTTGGATCTTCTAGGGCTATTTTTTAGTGCATCATCTTGGGAATTTTGTGACCAAGGGACATAAGACAATGTTGTCTCTGAGGGAAATTCATCAATTAACCCTCTAGTGTAATCACACAAAATGATTAACTCTTATTTTCTGATAGAATATTCCCCGTTGATTTTCTTGATTACCAATTCTGAATCACCTTTCACTTTCAAGTGATTCACTTTCACCTGATGTGCCAATTCCAAGCCTGCAATGAGATCTTGATATTCTGCTTCATTATTGGTACCACCTTCTAAGAATAGGAAGGAATAAGGCAACACTGCCTTTTCTCATGAGATAAGTATAATTCCTATCCCAACTCTGTTGAATTTAGGGTTATCCATTCTCTTCCCTATGGGACTTCTGGAGGCACAATCAAAGTACATTTCCCATGTTTGTGAATTATCTTGAATAGGAAAACCTCTTCATTAGGATGTTCATTATTCAATGATATATCTTCCACAGATGGATATTCAACATGTAATTCAGCCAAATCTTGGACTTTTATTCCCTTATGGGGAACACGCTATATATAAAACTATTATAGAATAACTTCCCACTTTGCCAGATGCCCTGTAGGCATAGGAAGAATGAGGATAAATAAGAGTGGGTTATTGCGAGACACCAATATGAAATCATGATATTTCAAGTAATGCCTCAATTCTACACTACAATGATTAATGCCATACATCAGTTTTCAAAACATGAATACCGAGTTTCCACATCAAGCATAGTTTGAATAAGATAGTAAAGTTTTTTTCATTCCCAACATCATTATTCTGGTGATGGAAGGCACCAAGTGATCACTCTAAAGCTGTCACATAAAGAATATGTGTTCTTCCTTCAATAGGTTGCAATAATATTGGTGGAATCAAGAGATATTTCTTCAGGGTATCAAATTCTTCTTGGGAGTCTTTAGTCCATTAATAGGTGACACTCTTATTCATTAATCTAGTAAAAAACAAACACATTCAAGAAAAATTGGCGATAAAGTTCCTAATATAGGCCAAATGTCCTTGGCATCCTTTTAATTCTTTAAAATTTTGAGGAGGTGACATGCCAAGTATTGATTTTTTTTCTCAAGATCAACTTTAATTCCACAATTTCATATAACGAAGCAGAGGAACATTCCTGAGTTTACCTCAAAATCACATTTCAAGGGGATCATCTTCAAATTGTGTTGTAGAATTTTATTGAATGTAGTCTCTAGATTATCTAATTGATTGGAACATTGTCTAGATTTGACCTTAAAATCATCCACATAACATTCAGCAAATTTTACTAAGAAGGGTTTGAAGATATGGTGATGGCACGTTGGTATATTGCACCTATATTCTTTACGCCAAAGGGAAATACTTGAGAGAAAAACACACATTGATGAGCTCTGAAGGATGTAGATTCTTCATCCTCTAGGACCAAATGGATATGATTATACCTAGAGTAACCATCCATGAAGGAAAGAGCTTTATAGCCAGCTATTGCATCGATTAAAAGATATGTGATAGGAACTGGAAAATCATCTTTAAGACAATGATGATTATGATATCTGAAATCAATGAAAACTATGATTTTTCCATTTCTATTTTTCACTGGAAAAATTGTTTCCATCCATTTGGGATATTTAACCTCCCTAAAAAATTTATCCTTTATGATCTTATCAACTTCAACTTCAAATTTAGAAGGATGAGTTCGGTATGTTCTTCTTGTTGTCTCCTTGAATCCGCGATTTTCTTCTGGAAAACCCAGTTGATGGTTGGATACATCAGGATTAAGTCCTAGAATTTCTATATAATTTCAAGAAAATATATCTCTATGTTTCATTATAAATTAATTATACACCTCTTTCTCATCAGAGGTCATGGCTGCACAAATTAGAGTTGGGTGGAGATCTTCTTATATACCCAGATTTATTTCTCTGAGCTCATCCATAGAGGTAGACATTCCTTCCTCAAATGTTAGAGGAAAATCCCCATGATCTTCCTCATCTTATTTATTACGTGTTATCTCTTCAATTTTAACTTTCTTAATAGATGACGAGGAACAACTTCCATAGTTAGGGGAGGAGTCAATATTTGAACATCCAGAAGAAGAGGACACTATATCTGACCCTAATGAAGATGAATGGTCTTCTTGTGGTAATAAATAGGTGATGATAGATTGGGATTCAATATCTTTTTATTCCTCTAAAATTGCTACAACTTATTATTCTCTTATTGAAAAATTATGGGCTTACAATAGTTTAGTGGATGAAATGAAGACATCTCCATTTAAGCTTACATCACTTCTTGGTGGATCAATAGTTTCTCCCATGTTGTCTGGATCAATTGCCACAATTAACATTATGAATGTAATTGGAAGAGTGATTATATTTGGGTTTACCCTTTCAATTTGATTGATAAAAAACACATAATCTACACTCTGATGTATGAATGGGTTTTATGGGACCTTTTCCAGTGCATTTAGAGCATTTACTCGGGTTATTTCCTTTTTCATGGACCTCATTCCTTTTGTGTTATAAAACTCTACCTCAATGTATTGAGATTTAGATGTTTTTAATGGTGCCTTGTTACCATACAATGTCCCGATTTGACCATTGAAGCAATACTTAATACATTTGTGGTATGAAAAAGGTATGAGAACATGTTGATGTAGTGAATGCCTTTCAAGAAGAATATTGAAGGCCATGTCCGGACAAACAACCATGAAATCTGAATTAGATACAAGATCTCCAAACTAAGTTCTGAGTGTAATTTTTCCAAGTGTTTCATGCTCATTCTCATCATAACCTTACAAAATTAAAGTGGAAGGATATAAGTTAGATTCAATAAGACCCAATAGATGAAGTTTGAAAACAAGTATGAGGTTAACACCGGAGCCATTATCAATTAAGGATCGTGGTATGTCTATGTCATTTACTTTTCTAAATAGATACAAGGGTATAATATGTCTATGTACAACATCTTCTTCATTTTCATCCGTAGAAGATATGACTGCATGAAATTCTGTAGGATCATTCTCTATATGGTAAACCTCACCAGCAAATACTTAGGTTTTAAACTCTTGAGGTCTTAAAAAAGCCTCAATATGTGTTTCTCAAAGATCTTTTGACCGATTGAATGCATCCATAATCGATAAATTGGCTGGTACATGGGAAAATTGTTTCAAAACAATATACTTTTGATCCATAGATCTGCGCTTCCCAACATGGAAATGTGGTTTTGAAGATGTCCTGGAAGTTGATGCTTCTAATGTAGATGTACCCTATGTTAGAGCAGAATCTAGAAATACACCTGGTTTTGATAAATTAGACTGACTATGTATATATAATTTTAAATAAAAATATGGTCTAACTTCCAATCGATCCTCCAAAATAATCATATTAGGAACGAACATGTCATGCATGGAAGAAAAATCATGTTCTTGTTGAGCTCGCTGAAGATATCTCCCATGATTTTCTACCACATATACAATTCGAGCAGTGGTAGAATTGAAGTAATGGTTTCTAGAATGCCAACATCCTCCCCTGTATCCTCTACTTTAGCATCTTTCTCTAATTCCCAAGTTAGGTGCAGAGAACTTCGACTCATTATAATCCGAATCACTGTTGGCATAGGAATATATTATGTGGATCACATTGACAGAACCAAAGATCTATTCTTCATCTTATGAAGATTTTACTTGATAGGTAAGTTCTTGTTGTATTGTTTGGCGGGGTAGTGCCCCTGATTTTGAAGCAGATGGCATGAAATTTTCTAGATTCAAAGACAACATTGGCATTGATATGAGCTTGTCTTCTTCTTACTACTCTTTAACATTAAAATAATGTTACTTCTCTGAGGACTTCCCTTTTGAAGAAAGTGGTTTTACTATGGAAGGAGTAGAGGAAGACC
The DNA here is from genome assembly GCA_963277665.1 of Viscum album. NCBI lineage: Eukaryota > Viridiplantae > Streptophyta > Magnoliopsida > Santalales > Viscaceae > Viscum > Viscum album. Next base: position 1,029,221,245 of record OY728133.1, on the reverse strand, counting down.
CAATTAGTTGTTTCAACTGTGTTCATAAAATTTCATGAGTTTGTTTGATCATTTTCCTCATCATCCAATCGTCATATTTCTTAATATTTTAACTTTTGAATTCTTTCCATTCACCTTCTTCCCCTGGATCAGTAGTAGTAACACATGGTACTTGAGCTGATAAACTTTTCAATTTCACTTGTCTAGAGTCAACCATTTTTTGCAGGAGATCTTTGAAAACCAAACACTCTTAAATGGGATGTCTCAATATTTGGTAAAGGGGATAATAATTTGTAATATCTTCATCTCCTTATTTGTTTGGTTTCTTCAGCCTTGTAAACTGAACCAAATTGTTCTCCATAGTTGAGATAAAGTAACTGGGAACTTTTCCATTCTAGAAGGATTAAAATTTTCTCTTTAATTCCGCAAACTATTTTCATCATTGATTTATTTGATCATCTTGATGAGGCAGTCATTAATGATGATGTTTTGGACATGGATCCCTTCGATATGATGAAGGTTTTGAAGTGGAAGTAGGTAGAGGTGGTTTAATGAGTGTAATGGTATAAGCCTATTCTTTCAATGTTCTTATTCCCATAGATGATGGAATTATATGTGTCTTAGCCTTAGTATCTATAATTTAATCTTCTATCTATTGAACAATTGAAGTTAGGTCTCAAAACCGTCCAATGTATTTTACATGGATCAGTGGTGTGCGTAACTGATCACATAGATTTTCTACACAAATTGGCAGTAACTCTTCTTGAGGGAGGGCCAAACTTAAGGAATACGTTAATCCTTTCCATCGATCAATGAAGTATGGAACTCTTTCATTATCCCTTTGTTTACAATTAGTATGATAAAAAAAATTAATCTTAGGTAGTATTGAGATAAATTGAAGAAGGAATTTCTTGAAGAGATCTTCCCACCCAGTAATTAATCAAGATTGTAATCTTGTATACCAGAAAAAAGCTGGTCCATGTAGTGATTACACAAAACACTTGAGTTTTACTACCTCTTGTTGTAGAGGAGTCCCCATAATAGGGTCACAATGAGAAAAAAATGTGTCAAGTGTTGTTTCGGATCTCCGAAACCATTAATGATTGTGAATGTAGTGTTTAAAATATTCGGTGGGGGAGAAATCAGATCCACCCATTCGGGGTAAGATTTATTTTCTGACTGAACTGGAACACACCATTTTTCTATGGTGTCCAATGGAGTTGTTAATTCCTCAATTGTGTTTGTAAGCACATGAGGAATTTCCAGGGGAGATGGGACCTGTACAGGTACAACAATTGGAGCTTGAACTGGTGAAACGTCCGACAAAACCACTGGTGATGGTCCTGTTGGTAGTTGCCTTTGATAACCCATGAGAATAGGCCTATAAGGATGTATTTGATCCTGTCTTGAATGTGTACCCAAGGGAGTGAATTCATTATCCATATCTGTAATTTAAACAAGTCATCTTTGATGGGTAGATCCTACAAGATGTGCAATTTGAGGATTTGAATGAGGAGTATGTCTAGCAAAACTACTGCATCGAAATAACTATGTATTAAGTATTTTTAACTCATTCATTTCCTCTTATTGCTGTGAAAATATTTTATCAACTTAAAAATATTGAAAATATCTAGTGTAAAGTTGGGATACAATATGAATTTTAAATTTCCCCTTGTTTTATATCTTTTTGAGGGGTGCGATTTGGTTATTTGAGGGCATAACTAGATTCTGGGTAAGCCTCTAATTTTAGGCATGTACACCTTCTTCACTTTCTTTAGTATGTATAATATTATGGATAAGAACTTCATCTTTTGATTCCCATGAACTAGAATAATTTGTTGGAGGACCTTCTGCAGTTGTGTTAATAATGTTCACTAATGCATAATGAATTGACAGTGTTCTATCAGTATTTTGGTAAGATAGTCTCCTTCTGTATTTTCCATGGGACATTGTCCTCTTATGTGTTGAATTCCGAGGAATTATTTGGTGAATAATTACCCAAATTTAATCCATGGAATTTTTTGTGTTCTCTCAATTTGGATTCTTCCCTAATTGGGATAAAAATAACTTCCTTTTGAGGAGTGGAATGTAGATTTGAAAAATCCCCTAGCCTTGCAGGCTGGGACTATTCCTGTTCTACTTCTTCAAACTTTTAATATTTGTTAAATAAATTAGAAGGTTGAATTAAATGAGCCCCCATCCTTTCAAGTTGTGGGGATTCTTGAACTACTATAGCTGAAAATAATGAAAATGATATTCTAATTTTTTGAATTTTGGTTCATACATTAGCTGGGTGCATTATCCGACAACCACTCCAATCATCTGTTTCAGAAGATCACTGTGTTATTTCAGACATTTGCATTCTATGATGGATGGAAACCTCTAAGAGGGATTCCTACTCAAGATTGTTAGATTCTTGATGTAATAGTAACTCAACAACTACTTTTCATTGGTTCTGGCTCGGATGAGAGCTGGTTGAGGCCAGTTCTTGAGCGTACATTTGATTACAAACAAAATCTATTGATTGTGTTAGACCATGGGGAATAACGTTGTATGAGACCACTTTTGGTGGAATTTGTTGATTCTGGAGTGTAGTGAAATGAAATGATCCATGTGCACCCCATCCTATGATATGAACACCCATTGGGGTATCAAAAATTAACTATCATAGCCTCTTTAGAGCATTGATGCATGCATGTTGAAGGGTTCTCTGCTGCTTTTCAGCCATTGGATGTTAGGAAACTAAGAGAGATGCTAATCCAATTTGGAATTGAAACACTTATATTTCCTTTAAGTGATTTTGATATTCATCATATGGTAATAATTTGGTTTTCAAATGACAACGATTCATCCTTAAGTTGTGGCAGATATCATGAATACATTCTTCTACCATCAATTCTATAATTTTATACTGATAATTTTCCAAAGGCAAGAACATGATTGGTATTTCTACATTATCCAATTTTATTCTCATGCTTAACATATCTTCATCATCTTTTACTATAGATTTCTCTACTTGGTCTAACCAAAGTGTATGCTCTGTATTAGACGAAAAATGGCCCAAGGGAGGTTCAGAAAATGACTGTTCCCTTAACATGTCTTCTTGTTGAGAAAGTGTTTCACCCATCAATAACAAGGCATCATACATGATTGTCCATGTGTTTGAAAGTGCCTAGAGATAAGAGGGATTTCTCATTTCTTCATTATCAATTATACAATTATCTTGATAATGAGAAATAATAATACGAAGAGGACTTTTTCTGTGAATTCCATTATGGGGAGGATCACCATGGTGGATTACAATAGGGGATGAATCCTCTTGCTCCAAGGTCTTCTAGCCACCCTGACGGTGTCTGTGGTTCTCATCCAGAGATAGACACTCTAGATTGACCAAATTTTTATGAATCAATCCTTCATGATCAATTTTACAATGGGGAACATAAAAATTATTGCTACCACCCCCATAATTTGGTAATGAGAGGGTAGTATCTTGAGCTATAATAGATAAATGTCTAAGGGCTTCAAGAACTCTTGCATTAAGAGGATCCAGATTAGAGCATGAATCTTGATTTTTCAACTGTGTTTCATGAGATATATTTTTGGATTCTATCTTACACATAGTTGGGGCCACTTTTTGGGAGAAGTGGTTATCATGGGCATGTGTATGTTCCTACCTTGGAGTGGTCACCAGAATGGGCTGATTAACCCTAATTGAAAATAGTTTATGTTCCTAATCCTGTTGTTCATATGAAATGGGTGAGTATGCCCCATGACCCTCTTAGACCGGAATATAGGTTTGTATATGCTCTGAGATGTCATGCTAATGTGTCATCCTAGGAGTGGGGTAAACTCTATTTGTCTGTTCCCTTGGTACTTCTGAAGTTGTTATAATATTCTGGCATGCTACCAGAATATGGGCATGATTTTGTGTCTACCAGAAAGGTTTGGGGTCATGCCCCTTTATTAAAAGAAAAGAAAAAGGATAGTAAAACATTTTGAGATGGGTAAGGTAAAACCCATTATAAGCCCGCAGGACCAGTGGGACAAAGCCCAATAAGAGAGACCACCCAAAACATAAGAGCCCAATGGGAAAACCCACAAAAAGTGACCAGCAGCACCATAAGAGGAATAACACAACCCGAAGGTAAAACCAGAAGGCTCAGCAGAAAAAATCCAAGCTATCACTCTGGACACACGGCAGAACCGGCCTCCCAAGTAGGGAAAACCAACCACGTAGGCCAAGCAAGCCTGAATCGCTGCGGTGCCACCAATCAGATCAGAACCCCCACTGCGTCCTCGACACATCGCGGCCGCGCAATCCCGCCACCACCGAAAACCGAGGGCCGCAAGACCCTATCACGGCTCCGCCTTCGAATACCGTACATGTGCCGGAACCAAGCCATCAACCCGTGGTCGACGCTCACCGCAACACCGCACAGAATCCATCGGCGTGACCGACTACTGTGATGCACCTCCGGACCCGCACGAACGACTGCCGGTAGATCCCGCCGCCCGCCAAGGATCCCGTCAACGAAGAGGCACATGGATCCAGCCAGATCATCAGATCGTGACCAGAACAGAGCCACTGACCGCCGCTGAACACCATCACGCCTCCGACACCATGTTGCAGCGAGACAGAAGTCCGCCATCCAAACCACCGATGACCAACCAGATCTAGTTTGAAACTAGATCTGGAATAGATCTGTAACCGCCGCCTTCCAACTAGCCTCCGCCGAAGTGAACGCACAACATCCGATCACAAAACCGCAACGCTGAACCAAACCTCTGTTGAACACGAATTGACACCGTAGAAGAGATGACGTCACAGACTGTGGCGACGGGGAAAACAAAGAGCACAACCCTTTACGGGGTCATCTCTTTCTATGTTTATTTCACATGATTTTGTGTCTACACTTTCACCATTGATAATATTTGTATGGTGTCTTAAACAGAGAGAATGGGGATATACGTCCATTCTGTATTTGGAGTAGGTTTATGTTCCTGCTCATGTCCTCCTTTTCCTATCAATGTGTACTGACAGTACTCATGTATATGGCCAGAGAGTTGGGTCTGCCCCATATTTGTTGTCTAAGATTTCCGAATAACTTCTCCAGGTGATGAAAAACGTGACTCTTGGCAGGTTTGAAGAACACTGGTAGGTGATTGGGACTTCTGGCTGTTTCCCATCAGGTATGGTTGATGAAATTCCTTCAATACTTGCAGATGAGACTGCTGGCAGAATCGGTGATTGTATGAAGGTGTAGGTGCATGTTCACGGTAATCCAGTAGATTTATCTAGTGGGATTGGTTGGTTACTTCTAGAAGATTCAGCGGGATAGAAAAATTAGGATGGATGGATGTATGTTCCCGCTCATTTTTCTCCATCAATTTAGGTTGATGGACTTCTCTAGAGGGGCCAAAGCTAAGAAACTGGTCCCTATTTACTGGACATTATCCCCAATGATTTGTCTTGCGTGCCCGGGTCTGAGAAACCTATACTGAAAATCCAGAGTCAACACCCACATTATGATGGGGGTTCACTACCATGCAATTCTATTGGCAATGATTGTTGGTGGGAGTCCTCAGGAAGGACCCCTGCTTCCTTGAATTAAGGCCTTGAGTGACCTCTGGATCCACCACTCTGTAGTACGAGAGGGAATAGTTATTGCATTCCAGGGATAAGGACCTGAAATGGTTGAAAAATGTATTTGGAACCATCATCTTCTTGATCATCAGTCATTGTTTGAATATGTTCAAGGATCATTATTGACTTGGAGGGCTTGACGAGCAACCTCCAAAATGAGATTGTACCATGATGGCGATAATCCATTACCGACATGTTAGAGACCTAGCATTGAAAAATATGGGTTGGTGATAACATCCTTCTTGTGGATTAGGATGCAACTTGAGAATCATTTGGGAAGTTCATAGATGTCGTCTTGAATAAAGGTATTTCTGGACTAAAGGGAGTTCTGTGTAAATCTTGAAAACAAAAAATAAACTCCATCAAAGCGACATATTTAGATGGATACATGCATGATTGATTCCATTGTCAGGGATTCCTCTATCAATTGATAGGGGCCTAACAGGTGGGTAACATTATTAACTTGGTTAATGATTCATGTCGGGTTCACCATTTTTGTTTCTTAGTTCCTTGAAATGTGTGTTCTAGTATTAATAATCACTACTTCCAGGTGGTTTCCATTGGATTTATTAATGGAACCATGAACATACAATAGTTTTTATACAAAGGGGACCTTCTTTCCAAAGGCAAGTGTTCGTTATGTTTGAACATTGTGATACATAGGAATGCACATTGGTCGAGTGTTTGGGAGGTCAGACTCATCACACCCTTTCTGGGGAAAATTATTGTCTACTCCAGGACTCTGTTTATAAATTTAAGATATTTTCATGAATCCTTGTTAATTCACCATTTATAACATAAGATTCCCTTGGAATTTACAATCACTTATTAACATGTGTAAAATTTAGAATCATTAGTATATATCCATGGTTCTCCATCAATGATATGCTCTCATATACAATTTAATGATTCTTTTAATCATTGTTAGGATGATATTGGTTTTTTAATCCACTCAGCGGGGGAATCTAGAATTTAATTTCATATAGGGAGACAAAAGCTTGTTTTGATATTAGGATCGTACCCATGAAATGGGTTATAAACATATCCTTGTGAAAGGATTCAAAACCCTTGTAGTTTAGTGCCACTTAATGGGACACATCATACCTTTTAAGGTCATGTGATAAGGATCCAACTGTACAGTTTAATTTCATGTGGTAAGGACTTCTAATCAAAATGTGTTTAGTCAATGTTTGGTGTGGGACTTATGATGAGGAAGCCCAAAAAACATGGAAAGAATATGCATCTTCATGTAATATTAGATTATGTCGAGAATATGGCCCAAGGAGAACAAGGTGGATTTTGAAATGTTGGGATTTAACCTCAAGGAGGCTTCCAACGTATCCCTTGTGGATGGGAATCAAAGCCCGCATAGTTTGATAGGTATCATAGAAGAGTATAGTCCTTTGAGAGATATGATTTTGGGATTTCTTCCTAAAAAATATTCCTTGATGACTTGGTGGTTTAATTTGGGTATTATTTCTAAGGACGATGACTAGATTAAGGGAATTTGGGTTGGATTATTGAAGAGGATATCCAGTGATCTCAGGCCATGAAAGGGCTTCCTACGTATCCTGGTTTGAACTGGAATCAGAGTTCTTGTAGTTCCTTCAATGATTATTTGTGCACATGTTGTAATCATCATGAATCTATAAGCCCACATGAGTCAAGCTCAGTGTGAGAAACAAGTGGATGTGAAAGATTCAACAATGACACATTCACTTTTCCTCATCTATGGGCGGAGAAGGGAGAGCCTACGATGACCAGGATGGATGAGGGCAATGTTACGAGCCCTCCCTCTGTTCTCTAGAAATTGGAAAAGGGTACAATGAAAAAAAGAATGGATGAAGGTTAGTGGCTTATACCATGATGGTTTCCCTAAAATTGATCCTAATAGGAGAGGGAGACTTCTCTATTTATTGTATGGGAAATAAAGTTTGAATCATACCTTCCCTAACAGAGACCTGAGGTTCCATCTCTTTGAGAAGGGAGAGGTCCAAACCTAAACCCTAATTCTCAAAAATTGGGAACATCCCAACTCTATTCCTGGGAGAAAGGTCCATGTGACTGCAAATATAAAAACCCACAAACACACCCTGAATCCTAACCCCATTGTGAAACATATGTGGGAAACCTATGACTATAGATATACAATCCCAAATAAAAGACACACTGATGAATCTTTCCCAAATGTTTGATAAATTAGGAGGTTTTGGTGGAAGCTTCAATATAGTCTCTTTCAGATAAGGGAACCAAGGATGGAGATACCCTACCATTAATGGACTTTAAGAGGCTATTTATGTTGGTATGTAAGATTTATACCATGTTATGATGTGTAGGAACTTCATACATGTGCGCTGCATAAGTACCCTGCGTTGATGAACCACACAGTTGTACCACAAAGGTGAGTCATGAAGGTATGTTGTGTAGCTGTACTGCGTAGGTTTGTATGATGAATGAGAAATATATTTCATATAGGGGAACCAAACCTATGTAAATTTTTTGAAAAGTCTTAAAAAACACGCATATCCCATTTAATTCTCTCTTCTATCATACTTTAGAGAGCTACCTAAGACAATTTGAGGGATCTGGGAAAAATAGCTATGCAGTGGGAGCTTTAGGGAGTCTTACAACTTTGAGTCTTGAAATAAAGAACCCAAGGGTCTTATTTAAAGGGGAGGATGGGGAATGGTTTAAGGGACATTTCTTACACAGGTCCTTCATGCAGGTACTCCGCACAGTGGTACATAAATTATGTTGTTACGTAGCTCTTCCACACAGGTCTGTTGTGTAGGTCTGTCATGCCGGTCTATCACACAGACCATTGTAGGGTTTGTATTCCATTTGAGTTCTTCTAACCATGCCTTGGGATTTTAAAAAAATTAGCTCTATCTTCAAGGTCTTTTAGAATTCTTATGTAGTGTCAAAAAATTTGTATCGTTTGGATCCATTTGATAGTCCATGAAATTGATTTGTTTAATGGTTTTGGGGATTAAAAATATGGTTTGATATGTTAATGGTTGGTGTTTGTCCTTTAAATATAAATTTTGAATTTATTTTATGTTCAAAGACTTGTTATACTTCATGAAATTTTTGTATGAATATTTTAAGTGGTTTATTGATCTGTGAATGAAATGTGAAGCCTTTCTGCAGGCTGTTTCTGTTTTTATGATTTGGGAATGACATTGTCAGGTGAAAAGTTTATTTTTTAATACGTGTAACATGATTGATAACTACCGGGAAACCCAAGCATCTAGGTGGGCAGACATGTACTAGTATGCTAGAGATCTGGAGTAGTTTCATCCCTATTTCACATAGCATGTTTGATACTGACAACACTAACTAAACTATGATGATGATTTTGGGGACCACTTGGTTATGGGTATATGTTTCATATTAGTGTTTCCTTCACAAGAACCGATATTGTTTTATGTTTACATTTACACCGATATACGAGGTACGTGGGGCCCATAATAAACTAGTGCCTAGGGGCGTTCCCGCAACATGTTCTCATTGGATATTTTTTACTCATTGTTAGTATGTGGTGTGTTGGGTTCATAAATTCAACATCATTTGTGTTTTGGTTAAAAGTGTACATTCATTAAAGAAGCCTACTTGAATGCTGTTTTTATTTTGAAGTAGCATCTCTTTGAAATTGGTTACTAGCATTTCCTAGTTTGGAAAACTTGCATCCATTTTATTTTATAATGATTATAGCATTAAACCATGTTTGGAATACATAATTTTATATATTTTATTTTAAACCTGTAATTGATGTTTCTTTTATTTTAAAGGATGTGCATAGGGATAAGAATATTAGGATAACCTACTGAGTTTTACTACTCACGCCTATAGTCTTATTCTATTTTTATCCCTTGTGCATGTTTTATATTGTCTTTGATTGCCTTGGGAGACATCTAATCGATATATTTGGGTGTGACCGAAAGGGTTAAATGGAGATAGTTGGTTTTCAGGTTTGCTCAGTTGAGTTTTCTGGTTTAGTTGTACTTTCAGTTTCATGTACAATTATTGATTAGTTCAACTTTTTTTATAAATGTATGTTGGACTATCTATTTCTTTTTTCTTCTTAGTTATTATTTATTTTTGTGTGAAAAAATTCCCTTTTCACTCTAACTGATTCCCTCAGGGCTTGTCGTCATCCCTGGAGGATCAGGAATGCCTCTCCAAACTTGTCTTGGAGAGACCTAGGTGATCAGTTCAGGGTTGAATCAGACCGGGTCCTGATAAAATGGTGTGAAAGGTTAGTTGGCTCTATTAAGACCATTATTTTTAGATCACCCTTGTTATTTGGGGATTTAAATGTAGATGGATTAGGATTTTCAGAACATGAGGGGTAGGTTTAGGAATATCGTTGTGAACACTTTCTCATTCGGATCCTCGGGTGTCCATGGGAAGTCTGGTGTTATTATTTTATTTGGTTCTTAAGGATTTTATGGTGATTGGGATACAACAACTAGAGTTGGAATAATGGCCTCCATTAGCTAGTAGGGACTAGAAATCCATTTGGAGTCAGGGCATGGTCCTATAAAGGCTCTATGTTTTTGTGTTGTGTTTGAAATACAACCTCCAACAATATGGTCAAGTCACCCACCGACACTGGTTTCCTTTTGTGGGTCTTTTAGACCATTCTTGATTTCTAAATTTTGTTTTAGAAACAATTTTATAAGAATTGTTGACATGGGTTTTTAATGTTTAATATAAGAATGTTTTTGAGAATTTTAGGTTTTTTTAAACATATTTTAGTGGGGAAAGTGGAATGATTTAATAGGATTGAAGTTACTTATTATAAACATATTGTTTATTATAATAAAATGGTTTTAATTCATGAATTCATTTAAGATGATTATATATTTTTTAAAAAATGGGATGTTTAGGCCTATTGAAAAGTGTTTAAATCAAGAGAATTGGTTTTGGGAATTGGTTTTAAGAAGTTTGTAATTTCCTAAAATGGGTTTTGAATTTTGTGGCTTTTAGATTAAGAAAGGTGACCATGCGGTTTTTTTATAAATGGGGAAGGGATGTTTTAATGGTATGCTTGTTTTGGTAGTTGTTTTAAAATAAATTCTATGTGTTCTAAATCAAATGGTTCTTGGAAAATTATGGTTTTTTGAGATGCATAAAAAATTTTTGAATAAAGGGAGAGGATTTTGATGGAGACCTATGGGGTTTCTTTTTAAATCATAGATAAATAGTTTGTTGTGTTGAAATATGAATATGGTTTTTGACTTGGTGGTTAGTGTTCCTATAGAAGGTACACGATTTTTGAAATTGGTCAATTTTTTTTGGATTGTAACATGAGGATATTTTCTTTAGCATTTCTTATTTTCATGGGTTCTCACATGCATGGTTTTGTATATATAGGTTGATGGATGCCCAGTATGGCATAGTGTTTGGGTGACCAGGGTGGCATGGAAATGTGCTTGTTAGTGATACATGATGAAACACCATAGGTGAATGTGAAAATACACGAAGTTAGTTTGTTATTAAAAAGTTTTTTAAGGTGAATAATTGTTGTGTTTTTTTGTAAAATCATATTTATTTGTGATTATTTTCCATGATTAATAAGTGTGGTTAGTTTCATATGCTTCCTCATGATCTATAAGTGATACACATGGTGTGTCTTGAGATGGACTCTTGTTGGTGGCTCGGTTTTGGAGCAATGATCAGTGGGTCTTTATTGATATGTTGGATGTTGTGATATAGCCATGGATAATTCTCCATAGGAATGAATTCCAATTGATCATCCTATGGATTTGATTCAAACAATAAATCCACCTATTGGGATGATTCCTCAACTTATTTGATTGAATTGAGAGCCGTTTCGACTTGATTTAGAGTGGTTCCTATTGTGATTATTATTTTGGATATAGTAATTGTCTTCCATGATGTTGATCTATTTATCCTTATTTCTTGTCCATTATGATCCTTGTTCGGAGTGAGAGAGAATAGTGCTATGTATTATTGAGTTCTTATTTATATGTAAGTGTTTTGTCAAGAAAGATAGTTTCATGGGGTGTTGTGATCCATATCTCTTGGTTATGGTGCATCAGATGCATTAAACATCATGGATCTATCCATAGGCCTTATAGTGAAGCTTTTCACATAGTACATAAATCACTAGAGGTGTGAGGAGATCATCTAATCTCCTACCCTCACTATTGTGGTAAGGCGGTATCTATGTTTATATTGTGGTTTCCCATCACTGTTACTTTTTTTAAATAGCATGGTTGACTTACCCATCATGTAGTGTCTATGGTTATGCCTTCTCAGATGTAGGTTTCCAATAAATATCTATATGTGGACCACCAATGTGAATTAGGTGAAGTCTTAGTTTTACCTATTTGTAGGTGGACAATTTTTTGTGGTTCATTTATTTCTTTTATGGTTTATGAGGCCCAACGATTGGGTCCCCTATCCTCCCTTCGTAAAGTGGTTGGGGTTTTGATCTAGGTCAAAAGTGTTTGCCCAATTAGTATCCCTTATGTTCGAGAGTGGGTGTTTTAAATGTTCATGTTTTAAACCTCATAAATTGGGTTTTTATGTTGTTGTGGTATAGTTTTAGTGGGCCTCTATGGGTGACACCCAATTCTAGTTCATGTTGAATTCCTATTTGTTCATTTCTAGTTGGCCTCTAATGGTGGGGAGACTCACTATGGGTCTCGAAGACCATTCCATTAAGGTTTTGTCGAATGGTAGTTATGATTTAATTATGGGGATCCCCCACCATGTCATTGTATTTCTCGAGTTCACTTTGATTTGGATGATCTTTGGGGTCATTGGGAGAATTACCAACAATTTGGTTCTTGGATTGGTTGTGGAGGTGGTGGCTTGATCTTTTCGCTGGTTATCATGAGGTGGTTGTGAGTTGGTTTTTTATTTGAGACAGAGGATTAAGTTAAGTTTATGGTGGATGATATGTGATTGTATTGATAGGAATAACCATGTTGATAAGTAATCCTTAGGTATTGAACTTTTAGCTAGGAAGAGTTATGGCTTTCCGTTGGAAGAAAGCTTTAATGGTGGGGGGAATTGTCGTACCCGGTTCTTCATGACTTGATTTTGATCCGGTACATTGGAAATCCTGATCCCTTTATTGGGTTTTTGGTGAGATTAATGTTGAGTTTTGAACTACCATCTACATCTAATCCTCCTACCATGGGTTCCCCATAGCTTGTATGGGATTTTTTGTAGAAAAATGTGGTAACTTCAAGATTTTGGCCAACCATGAGCCCATTTCCATATTTAGAAACACAATTTCTTTCTGTTATAACTCCTTCTTTTTTTAAATTTTTTCACTCATTCCACATACCACTTGGCATCACATGACCCATTCAAACCATCATATCCATTTGGACCCCTTATGAATTCATAATCATGTTGGATTTGAGTTATTTATTCAGGTATTGGGGAAGCATGTGAGCCCATTTCTAGTTAAAAAAACAATATGTTCATTTTAAATATTTTTCATTTTTTAATATTTTTCTATTATTAAACCTCTCAATGAAGCCCCAAAACCCTAGGCACACCCCAAAATTCCTTTTCCTCTCATTGGAGCTCATCATAGCCACAAATTATGGGGAAATTTCTCAATGCTTCTCAAATCTTCTCAATTTGGCAAGGTAATTTGTTTATTTCATGAATCATTCATTTTTTTCTATCCCCCCCCCCTGACTTATTTACCAGATTCTTACAGACCTAAGGAGCCTCTCCATTGATTTCAAAGTCACTCCCTCTCTTTTAAGGGTGTGGATATAAGGGAAGATGAATAGTTCTCTAGTTTTCAAGGTGAGATTCCTTCACCTTCCTCCTCAATATTCCTCCTCCTTCCATTATTTTTTGGCTCTCTATTCCTCCCTGGTCATGAACGACCTTGGATTCTATTATCCCATTATTTTTATTGGGGTTTTTTTCTTTTATGGCTGGTCTTCATAGATATAGGGTTTGTAAACCCTAATGGAAGGTTTTTAGGTCTGTGTTTCCATTTCTCCTTGGTTTCTACGTTGGTTCTCCCAAGCACTGCCTTTATAATTCAAGATTCATATTTTTATTGCTATTTGAACCTTATATATATGTTATTTATTGTTTTTCACCCTATTTTTAATTATTTAGGGGTCAAGAAGGGTATTTTAGGCCTTGTTTTTTGAAAATTTTGTTGTTTTGGTTAAAGTGTGCACACTAAGTGTTTGTTTAAATGATCCATTTTCATTCACACCTAACATATAATGTTTAGAACCTGAATTAGATATTTAAATAAATGTTTGGCATTCAATTTTTTTTAGAACCTTTTTAGTTTTAAAAAGTTTTTTTTAATTGTTGCATTCCTTGTTTTTTGGGAAAGTGCCCGGTTGGCTTTTGTGTGCTCAAGGTGATATAAAATGATTTTCTTAGCTTACAAAAAATATTTTCAGCATGTGAATCAATGTTTTTGGGTCACTTATGTGGGTTAAAATCTATTTTTGGGTTTTATAATGCACTGAGTATAAATTTTTTGGGTGTTTTGGGATGTGTTCTCGGTAAATGGCCTATTTGACACCATTATAGAAATGGATGGGTTTTTGAATGTGTTACATGAGTTTTTGAGGGGTTTAAGTAAATTTTCTATTTATTTAAATTGTGTTTTTACATTGGTTTATGAATAGTGTAATTGGTTCTTTTGGAAAATGTTTTTTTTGTGAATAATGTTTAAATGCCCATTTGGAATTTTTCTTATAAAAATGTTTTTCTTGTGTACTTCATGTTGCATCATTTGGGTCCATTTTATAGTCCATTAAATTGATTTATTAAATGGTGTTGGGGAATAAAAATCTGATTTTATATGGAAATGGTTGGCGTATGTCCTTAAAAAAAGAAATTTTGAATGGAATTGATGTGAAAATACTCATTATACTTCATGAAATTGTAGTATAAATATTTTAAGTGGGTTATTTATCCATGAAAGGAATGTGAATCCTTTTTCAGGATGTTTGTGTGTGTATGATTTTCGAATGAAATTTTCATGTGAAAATTGTATTTGATAATATGTGTAACATGTTTGTGCACTAAAGAGAAAACTTGGTATCTTGGTGGGAAGATGTGTATTAGTATGCTCGAGATCTGTAGTGGCTTCGTCCCTATTTCACATAGCATGTTTGATGACAACAACAATAATTAAACTATGCTAATGATTTTGGGGACCACTAGGTTATGGTAATGTGTTCCCTACAAGTGTCTCATTCACAAGAACCAATATTGTTTTATGTTTACTTTCACACGAAGATACAAGGTCCCTGGGACCCACAACAAACAAGTGCCTAGGGGTGTTCCCCGCGACTTATGATCATTTTCTATTTTGTACTAATCATTATAATATGGAGTTTTTGGTTCATAAATTTAGCAGCATGTGTTTTTTATTAAATTTTTTACATTCATTAAAGCAACCCTATTGAAAACTATTTTTTAAGTTGTATCTCTTTGAAATTGGTTACTAGAATTTCTTGTTTATGAAAACTTGCCACCATTTTATTTTTTAATTATTATATCATGGAACCATGTTTGGAAAAAATACTTTTATATATTTAATTTCAAACATGGAGTTTATTTTTATTTTATTTAAAAGGATGTGCATTGTGAATAGAATATTGGGCTATCCTACTGAGTTTTAATACTCACACCTATAGTCTTATTTTTTTTATCCCATGTCTAGGTTTCATATTGAGTTTGATTTCCTTAAGAGATATCTAATAGATGTATTGGAGAGTGACTAGTTGGGTTACATGGATTTAGGTGGCTGTCAGTTTTGGTCAGTTGAGTTGTCTGGTTCATTTGAAAATTAAGTTTCATGTCCAATTAATATTTAGTTTAAAATTTATATAAATCTATGTTGGGATGTTTTTCTTTTTCTATTTCTTAGTTATTGTTTATTTTTGGGATAAAATGACCCATTTTCACCCTAAATGATGCCCCCATTGATTTTCTCCATCACGGTAGGATCGGGAACACCCTTTGTGACTTGTCGCAGAGCGTCCCGGGTGACCGGTTTAGGGTTGACCTAGACTGGTTCGTGAAAATATTTGATTATAATATGTGTGTGGGTCCTCTATATACTGATAGGTGTCCCATATTATATGTCTGATGAGAGGGAGTTCCACCATGAGGGATAATTCCCCCTCAATCATGGAGTGTAGTAGTGAGGTGTGGGCCCTCCACATATATTGTTGTGTCTTTTTAATGGTTCTATGCATCATATAAAGACCTTTGGAGCTACTAATTGACATGGCCTTTTTGGTGGGATGTTGAGATGGAGATACCATTTATCATTCTCATTGGATTACTTCAGAATATATATATATAGTGTCTATTTTATATCATTCCTATTGGTCAAAGAAGCTATTGTGGTTTTCTATTCCTCCCTTCCTTATTTTCATGGCATCCCACTAGGTATGTTTATAGTCACACTTGTATTGGATTCCCCCAAAAATGTTGTGTCCTCTTTAGGTGAGTGACATATTGGTGATTCTATTAGTTGAATGGGTTTCATAGAACTAAGATATACCTATTTGTGCTGACCAAGTTTGGTTGTCTTTTATATATATTGTAAGTAGGACCCTCTATAATATATATATATTCTAGTTCTTTCTACATTTGGACTTCATTTATGGTTGTTTGAATGTTATTTCTGTTGGAAACAGTTTGTGTATAGGATTGTATTTGTTGTCAATAGTTGTCAATGGAATACCAAAATGAAAGAGATCAAGAAGTACTTCAATAAAATGGAGGAATGGAAGCTCACAATGTTGGACATCATGAAGTACTCCGATGAAGTAGAGGAGTAGTGATTCAGACGATTGTTGTGCTGATCGTAAGTTCAAAGAACATGTGTCAAAGGTGATACATTGTTTACAACAATGAATAATGTGAGGAGTAATCCATCCAAGGATGATTAAAGCAGGATGGTGTTTTTGGATGAAGACCATGCAACTCCTCCTTATTGCATAAGAACCATGGGATTTGATGAAGACCATGCAATTCCTCATTATTTCATGAGAACAATGGGTTTTTCAATTACTCATGATTGCGTGAGAACCATGCTAGAGACTTCTTGATGGATTGAATCACATGGTTTGCATGAAGTTGATCATGACGGTTGATGAAGGAGGCTATGTGCCAATGAGTTGACTTATGAAATGGCCATGCACATCACACTGTCATAGAAGATGATGGTACTAAAGCTGTTCCTTCAAAGAATACATATCACAATGGTGGAGTTTGTGATAAAATAAAAAGAGTTGCTGAAGGATACAGATCACCAAGAAGAAGTGTTGTTGAGGTGATCGTGCTTGTCGACAAAGCAAACAAAGGACATACAAATTTGATGACAAAGGAGATTCCATGGTGACATGTTGATTTCAAGAATTGTGGTCAACGATCTATGTTTGATTCAAGAACATCAACAGAGGAATGGATGATCTGGAGGTGGTACAAAAAGAGCAGATACAAGGTGGCACTGTTTTCCAGTGTTTGCCAAATTTCAGGGCCTCAAAATCAACAAATGAAGAATAGTGATTTTGGCAAAGGGACTTGCGCGCCATACTCTTGGAGGATAAAAGACTTGCGCGCCATATGTTTTTGAGGATCAGAACATCAAAATTTGGCTAAGGAAAGAGGGTCGCGCAAGTGTTGGTTGGATCGCGCAAGTGAGTTGCGCGACATAGGTTACTGGAGACAAGACTTATGCGCCGATGGATGACTTGCGCGCCGCCGTGCAGGGGGTCCATTTTCCCTATAAATACTGAACCAACCCTCCTCATTTCTCACGGAGCTCAAGACTTTGAGATTGTTCGAACTCTCGTCGCGCAGGTGGTTGAGCCGCGCAAGTAGTGGTTGCGCGCCGAGTGAGGGTTGCCCGCCCTAGAAGATTTGGGGGAGAAAGGAAGTGTGTCGCACAAGTATTATGTTCAAGAAGGCAGTGTCGCGCAGGTGCTTCAGTGACACTTGCGCGCCAGTTTAGACTTGCGTGCCTGATACTTGCGTGCCGCCGGGAGACTTGCGCGCCGGGCTTGAAAAGAAGAGCCAGATATTGTTAAAGCACGCCCGCCTTTCTAGAGCTGCACAGGAGCTGAAATATTGCCTGATACTTTCTGTGCAAAGTGAGATTAAAGAAGAAATCTAAATGATACATGCATGATCTCATGCATTCATGGAGAACTAATTCTGACAATGCCGAGTAAGCTGAGCTTCATTAAGTAAGCAATCACATCAGTGATTGTGATTCAGGAAAACGAAGACAAGGGGATCTAGTGCATTCATTCATTGCACTAAAGAAGAAGGATTGAACTGAAAGGAGCATCAAATCTGTATCCTGATGCAAGCAATGTCTCATGCTGAACAGGAGACGAAGAACATCAATTCACGCCTATTGAAGAGACCTTCACGTCTATAAACTGAGTGGGACTTCACCAACGGCAGTGAGCTAGGTGGAGTCAACGGGAGTGACCCGAGGGACGCAGTGAGCTATCCCTGAACAATTGTAAAGGAAGTGAGCCTGGGACAGAGTGACTGTACCCGAACCTTTGTAATCTACAGCTAGTGAAGCATAGTGGATTTAGGTATGACCGACAACCTGTCAGCGTATACTCCTTGGACGTAGCCCTTAGTGGTGAACCAAGTAAAAATAGTTGTGTCATCTGTCTCTGCATGTGAATGTTTAATTGCTGATCATATCCATCATATAGTTTTAAGTAGTTCCTACCAACGGGGGAACACGATCCACAACTTAAAGAAGAAAAAGGTGCCACCCTGATTCACCCCTCCCCTCTCAGGGTGTCCCGGGGTCCTACAAGTGGTATCAGAGGTAAAGGTTAACGTATGTTGGTTATTCTCCAGTAATTCTATAGAGAAGAGGATTTGAGTTTCTTTCCTAAAGTCAACAATGAAGACCAATCTTGATAATGACGCAGTCATTTCTGAGCAGAAGTCTACATCTAGAAAGACCATGACGAATAGAAAAAATAAAGAGAAGAAGCAGTTGAAGAAGTCCCTCATATCCAAAGAAGATACAGTGTCTTTTTCTCCATGCCATTCCAATAATGAAGAAACATCAGGCTTGGAAAGTATCGAGCAGGTGGCTCAGGATTCTTCCAGAGGAAAGGATGACACCCCCTATCAAGCTTTCAGGAAAAACTCAAAACATATCTGCGTGATATTCCTGAAGAAAGGGTTGCGATTATTTGTAGCCTATTCCAATCTATGCAGGTTGAGATCACTCGATTAGAAAGGGAAGCTGACAATATGGAAGAGGGGTTGGAATGAAAAGTTATGGAAAACATGAACCTCACCAAACGGGTGAAAGTCTTTTAAGAAAATGAGGCAGTCAATAAGACTCTAAAAGAAAGGGTCCATGCACTTGAAGTTGAGCTGAAGAAGAGCAATGAAGTCAAGAATTTTTTTTGGAAGAAAAATCCATTAAATTCAGGGAACTTGACTCTTTGTTACAAAAAAATTTAAGATGCATGAAGATGAGGTTAAAAGGTTGAAGAAGACTTGTGAAGAGAAGATGATCACGATTGAAGATCAGAAGATCATCCTGAATATTGTGGGTCAAAAATTGGAAGATCAGTTGACCAAGATTGAGAACACACATATTGAGACTTCACAAAAGAATGAAATGAGTGATGCTTGCACTCAATGTTCGTTGGAGGAGTCTAAAGCTGAAATGCCTCCAACATGTGATAAGAATATTATGACAACTCTTGATTATCCACATCAAGAATCCGTTGCTGCTGGTACTCAATGCTCACTATAGGATTCTATTGTCAAAAGACCTCCGACATGTGATAAGAAGATCATGACTTCGCTCATTGATCTATCACAGGCAACTGAGAAAGTGAAGGAACCATCCAGACCATCTTGAACTCATGTTTCTAAATACACTCCGACAATCAGTGCAGGTGGGAAGAAAAGCTCTAAACAAGTATGGATGAGGATCGGTTAGAAGAAGGAACCTACCACCATGACTGGGGTGGATAGGAAGAAAAGGGAGGAAGCTTCTTCCTCAAATAGAGCACAAACGATTAAGCAGATGGCCCAACAACTTAATACTGATGAACCAAAGAAGAAAAGATTTGTGGGCCAATGTTGGTGCTGCAATAGGTTTGGGCACTGTGCACTGGATTGCTTTTATAATCCCTTTGATGGAAAAGCACAGAGAAAGCCTATATCAAAGGGGAGGAAGCCAGAGAAGAAGAAGAAACATCCACAATCCCAGAAGCATCTGTTTACAGCAAACAGATTTGGAATGCTTGATAACATCTGTGATATATGCAACGACAGTGGTCACAAGAATGGTGAATTCCTAGGTCAACAGATATCCAGAGCTGATAAGAACAGAAGACCACACAAGCCATCCAAGTATAAAGAAAGTACCTTGGGGAGAAATCAAAAGAATGTTGTGAACACACACTTCCCCAATAAGTCATCAAGTAGGGAAGCTGAGAAGACCCAGGATTTTAGATCCATGAAATTGAAGGTTCATTCATCCAAAAGAAACACTAAGTGGGATGAATCTCGGATGAACCCATGTGGGAGACCTAAACCAGCTGCAAAAGCTTCAAATGACATATTGGTCATCTGGCCAGAAGATTTGAAAAGAATAAGGAAACATGAAGATGAGAAGGCCAAGGATGGTGACAAAGGAAAAGGAAAACATTCACATGATGAAGACACAGTGCTTGAGAGATTTCAAACAAAGAGAAGCACTCGTGTCAAAGAAGTTCTGTGTGAGAGATGCAAGAAATCTGGTCACATTGCAAAAGGTTGCCTAACCTTAATACCAGAGAAAGAAGCAGTCCTAAATAGGAGTAAGAATTTATCATTCATGATGGCTGCTAAGCAGAAGAATTCTACACACAAAGAAGAAGAGAATGTGAACAAAGCCATGCCACACCGACAGATGTCAGAACATATATTCAAATGTGCAGGCATGAAGACTGGAGTGAACAGAGGAACTTGGTTGAGAAATGAACCTCAACCAAGCAAGTCTTCGTGATGAAGCAAGAGTGAACCACCTTATTCCCATAATCATTTGTGTATTGTATTAGTTCTAATAATGGAGGGAATTGAAGGTGAAGCATGCTCTCAGGGGGAGAACCTGAGAAGTAGTGAATGCTGTCAACTCTTGATTAGCCAAGCTGAAGAAGTTTCCATCATTAGTAGATTCTTCAATTGATATTCATAGATTATGATGATGAAGGATCACTCTTGATGAAGATGATGAGGAGTATTTCCCTTGAGGGGGAGAAGAATGAAGAAGCTTCCATAATCACTGTTTCAATCAATATCAACTCCAGCTGGACTCAAAAGCAGTAACTCTGTGAATTTCTTGAAGAAAACACCAATGGAGAAGGTATGCCATTTCTCAATATCTATCCCTTTGTTACTCAGATCAAATATTATTCTAAAAAGGGGGAGTAACTGAATTGATCAGTGACATAAAGAGAATGGAAGTGCCCTAAGGTCACTTATCCTGCCGATTGCACTTGAATGTTTTTGATCTATTCGCTGATGTGAGTGGAGGAGTTTCAGGTTGATTATTCCCTATCATAGTTGATCTTCGTCTACCTGGAATTAAATTGTTAAACCCTTGAAGACAAGATACATGAGTTATCATCTCATGTTGGTCTCATGATCTGTGGATAATGGACATCATTGTTGACTTAATCAAATCCTCTTGTTTTCTACATCGAGCATTGCTCAAGTAGACTTAGAGTGAAATGGTTAATGAAACATTGCATAAGTGTGGATTGATACCCTCCCTACCATGTTCTTTCTATTTCTTGTCAATAAGGGGGAGAGAAAGTGAAATGAACGTTTGAAAAGAAAAGTTGATTGAATAGAAGATTCTCATTTTGACATTGACAAATTCATTTCAGAAGATGTATATGGTATTGACAACAAAATACAAAGGGGGAGATTGTGGGAACCACTTTGTGTATAGGATTGTATTTGTTTTCAATAGTTGTCAATGGAATACAAAAATGAAAGAGATCAAGAAGTACTCCAATAAAATGGAGGAATGGAATCTCACAATGTTGGAGATCATGAAGTACTCTGACGAAGTAGAGGAGTAGTGATTCAGACGATTGTTGTGCTGATCGTAAGTTCAAAGAACATGTGTCAAAGGTGATACATTGTTTACAACAATGAAGAATGTGAGGAATAATCCATCCAAGGATGATTAAAGTAGGATGGTGTTTTTGGATGAAGACCATGCAACTCCTCCTTCTTGCATAAGAACCATGGGATTTGATGAAGAACATGCAATTCCTCATTATTGCATGAGAACAATGGGTTTTGCAATTACTCATGATTGCGTGAGAACCATGCTAGAGACTTCTTGATGGATTGAATCACATGGTTTGCATGAAGTTGATCATGACAGTTGATGAAGGAGGCTATGTGCCAATGAGTTGACTTATGAAATGGCCATGCACATCACACTGTCATAGAAGATGATGGTACTAAAGCTGTTCCTTCAAAGAATACACATCACAATGGTGGAGTTTGTGATAAAAGAAAAAGAGTTGCTGAAGGATACATATCACCAAGAAGAAGTGTTGTTGAGGTGATCGTGCTTGTCGACAAAGCAAAAAAACGGAATAAAAATTTGTTGACAAAGGAGATTCCATGGTGACATGTCGAGTTCAAGAATTGTGGTCAACGATCTATGTTTGATTCAAGAACATCGACAGAGGAATGGATGATCTAGAGGCGGTACAAAAAGAGCAGATACAAGGTGGTGCTGTTTTCCAGTGTTTGCCAAATTTCAGGGCCTCAAAATCAACAAATGAAGAATAGTGATTTTGGCAAAGGGACTTGCGCGCCATACTCATGGAGGATAAAATACTTGCACGCCATATGTTTTTGAGGATCAGAACATCAAAATTTGGCTAAGGAAAGAGGGTCGTGCAAGTGTTGGTTGGGTCGCGCAAGTGAGTTGCGCGACATAGGTTACTGGAGACAAGACTTGCGCGCCGATGGATGACTTGCGCGCCGCCGCGCAGGGGGTCTAGTTTGCCTATAAATACTGAACCAACCCTCCTCATTTCTCACGGAGCTCAATACATTGATATTGTTCGATCTCTCGTCGCGCAGGTGGTTGAGCCACGCAAGTAGGGGTTGCGCGCCGAGTGAGGGTTGCGCGCCCTAGAAGATTTGGGGGAGAAAGGAAGTGTGTCGCGCAAGAATTAAGTTCAAGAAGGCAGTGTCGCGCAGGTGCTTCAGTGACACTTGCGCACCAGTTTAGACTTGCGCGCCTGAGACTTGCGCGCCGCCGGGAGACTTGCGCGCCGGGCTTGAAAAGAAGAGCTAGATATTGTTAAAGCACGCCCTCCTTTCTGGAGCTGCACAAGAGCTGAAATATTTCCTGATACTTTCTGTGCAAAGTGGGATTGAAGAAGAAATCTAAATGATACATGCATGATCTCATGCATTCATGGAGAACTAATTCTGACAACGCCGAGTAAGCTGAGCTTCATTAAGTAAGCAATCACATCAGTGATTGTGATTCAGGCAAATGAAGACAAGGGGATCTAGTGAATTCATTCATTGCACTAAAGAAGAATTATTGAACTGAATGGAGCATCAAATCTGAATCCAGATGCAAGCAATGTCTCATGCTGAACAGGAGACGAAGAACTTCAATGCACACCTATTGAAGAGACTTTCACGTCTATAAACTGATTGGGACTTCACCAACGGCAGTGAGCCAGGGGGAGTCAACGAGAGTGATCCGAGGGACGCAGTGAGCTATCGCTGAACAATTGTAAAGGCAGTGAGCCTGGGACAGAGTGACTGTACCCAAACCTTTGTAATCTACAGCTAGTGAAGCATAGTGGATTTAGGTACGACCGGAAACCTGTCGGCGTATACTCCTTGGACGTAGCCCTTAGTGGTGAACCAAGTAAAAATAGCTGTGTCATCTGTCTCTGCATGTGAATGTTTAATTGCTGATCATATCCATCATATAGTTTTAAGTAGTTCCTACCAACGTGGGAAAAAGATCCACAACTTAAAGAAGAAAAAGGTGCCACCCTGATTCACCCCTCCCCTCTCAGGGTGTCCCGGGGTCCTACAATTCCCCATTATACTATTGTACTAAATTGATTTGCTTTTATTATTTCATAGATATTGTTGAATTCATGGATTATACTCTATTTTTTCAGTCTTTTATTTTATCACCTATTTCTTCCATATGGGTGATATGTTAGTATTTATAGGTACCTAGGATAGGGACTCCAATTTTAGTATTTCCTTATAGGTTATTTCCCGATCCCCTACTCTATCATAGGTAGGATTGGGGTTGTCACACTCAGCTAATGGATTTCCTAGTTTTCCCTAGTGGGTTGGGTAATGGCATCCCATATCAATACCTAAGGAATCATAATAAATTTTGTAACTTTTTCAAAACTCAAGATAATCTAATTTCCAAATTATGGAAAATCTATTGTTCAATTCTTGAAAGAATATTTAGAAAGATTTAGAATTTTTTACCCAATCACTCTTCTTATTTTTTCCAAAAAGTGATGTTTTATAGAAAAAAATGATGTCATTGAATCATTGGTATTAACTAGAAAATCCAATGAATATTCTAATATCAAATACAATCATGGGGTTCTACCATGAAATGACTGCTAGCACCATCCCTGGATCCCCATAAACCACTTATTCTAATATGACGTGACCTAATAATTGAACATTATCAATCTAAAATATTCAATTTGAGAGACTTAAATAAGTTACATATACTTGATTTGTAGCCCATATGACCTCTACTTGTCACATGTTGTTTCCCCATGACTATGAGTACACTAATTTTTTTTAAAAAATTATCATGGTGTATTATAGATATAGGTGGAACACAAGAATCATTATGTTCATAAATATAATAGGTGCATTCATTATAATGATAATAATTAAAAAATACCAACATAACCCTTACATAATTCAAAACATAGTACACAACTTTTTTTGATGGCCTAACCCTTACCTAATGAGTTCTCGATCACATTTCAATATTTCAGAAAACCCCAGATCTTCGATGTTGGTCAATGAGATTATCTGTATTATTATGTGGGTACATGTTTTTAATTGTAATCTAATTCAACCTTTGGAACTCCAGAAATAATTGGGATGTAACATCCTCCTTCTTAGTAAAAGTACTAGAAAAACCCAAGGATTGTTAATGGGCATGATTAAACCCTTGGATTCCATGTCCTCTTATTTAATCATCAGTATATAGAGGCCAATATTGACCTCCATTATAGAAGAATGTTAATTAGTTCTAATCATGATATATCATCCATTGTATATTCAACTTTTCTATCAAGAGGTACCGTAATAAATTCATCAAGAAGAAATCCATGAAACAGTCCACAAGTAGAGGAATTATAGTTTTTTATACTCCCATGTCATCTAGTAATATTTTGGATTTCATTGTCAACACTCTTCCTAACATGTGATATTCAGGTCGAAGAAGACCATTCTAGATCTTCTATTCTCCCATATGGATATAGATACTATACATTGGTGATGATACTGTCACCTGTATGTGATAATAATAAACATGACATTGAAATTTCATAATCCCATCCTCCATGGGAATTATGTAAAATCATGTCATATCATGGACTAAAAGGTCCCATATAAATTCGTCACCTCGTATCTCGAGGGTGTTCACCAAGAAATAAATAAATCCCAATGAATGTTTTACTGTAGATTTTTTAAGGGATATATATATATATATATTAAATGTAT
Organism: Viscum album; assembly: GCA_963277665.1. Taxonomy (NCBI): domain Eukaryota; kingdom Viridiplantae; phylum Streptophyta; class Magnoliopsida; order Santalales; family Viscaceae; genus Viscum; species Viscum album. The sequence continues at coordinate 1,029,195,816 of OY728133.1, read as the reverse complement.
AGAACCATTCTTCTTATTAAATAAGAATATATAAATGATTGAGATGCAACAATTTTAAAAAAGGTATAAAATAATGTCAAGGAGATTAAAATCATACCTCTCACAATAGATGGTTTAAATTTCTTCTAAATAAGTTGGTCTTATATTTCATGTTACTTCCTAGACCCACAGGCCTAAAATACAACCCAACCTCCCAAATTAGCACTACTCTATTGGAAATGTATGACATGTGTCTAGATAACATTTCTTTTATAACATCCTCATCCTAGTTATTTGGTAGCAATATTTATTCATTCCTAGAGTTTTGATTCAAATCCCACTCCTAAATACTGAACAAGTCAATATTCCCACTCACTATGAACCCATATAAAATTATTGTAGAATTAATGGAGATATATCATTATTATGAATTTATTTGCACTCTACTGAGTCCCTGTCAAATTGAGGACTCATGTTCCCCTACCCACCACATAGATATAATATAATAGAAGAACTATTATTCACACCCAATACACCATGGACCGAGGGAGAAGTATCATAGTATTTCTTCTAGAAATTAGATGGTCCACTACCTGAGATTGGGTTTTAACAACCCACAAATCTATTTTCATCTTCCCACTTATTTCACTCAAGGATAAGTGATTGGGTTTCCATCTCATAGAAGATTTTTATTCAAATTATAATCAATAGATATTGAGTATAATATCTGAAACCATCATTAAAATATATTTACCAAGTTATATTTTAACCCTAATGTTATTTTGACAAATCCTGGAGCATGGTCAATCAATATAATTATTTAATAATAGAAACACTACCCTGTTTAAGATGAATTAATTATATAACTCAATTCTTAATAAGATTTTATTGGAAAAAAATAACTGAATATGCTATATTGAAATTTCCTCCAAATCATTCACTAAAGCTAGTTTTCCTAAGTAAGAATGTATCTCTATTACTTACATTATCCATGAAGAAAATATGAAGAAAATATGAAGAAATATTGAACCTCCTATTAAGAGGAATCTATAAATTCATAAAGATCATATTCATGATTTATAACTAAAACTTTCGTTCCAAGGGATAATATTCCCAAGAGAAAATAGTTTGATTATGATACTACAATTCCCTATTCAACTAATACATGGTTGTTGTTGCCCATGGTTCTCCTTCTATGGACTGAACTAATCATAAAAATTTTCCCTATTACAAGAATAACTTCCCAGTGAATATGCGACAGTGGGTACAATGGGATTTTCCATAATTGTAATTACATTTAGAACCACTAGTAGCTTTGGTTCTCCAACATTAAAATAATGGACATTTATTCCATTTTGGTTCTCTATTTGATGAAATCATGATGCATATATCTATAATTCCCAATACACACCTCATAACACAATACTACTATAGATATAATTATATATTAGTAAATCAATAAATTGATTGAGGACTCACTATTTGAGACACCATAAATTCATAATAATATTTAATTTCAGTGAGTTACGATTATGTAATTACCCATTCCTATGTTAAATTTATATGGAAATGTTTATGGTAATTATCTTATGGTTTTAGTTATATGGGTTGATAATACCATGTAAAGGAGGAAAACACTCCTAACATATCCATTGGTGTCCTATTTAACTTAAAATATTTTTATCTTCAAGAGATTTAATTTATGTAGTCTATAAACAATTGTTTTGTTGAACATATTTAAATTTCCAATTTATATATCTATATACCATATAAGTAGTAATTTATTCAAAATATAATTTGAACAAGTTTATGTTCTCTTCTTATTCAACCATGGATTTAGAATTAAATTTATTTTATGGTTTGTAAAATAATTATTTGTCAAAAACCTATATTTGAAATAATTTTGTAGGTTAATGAATAAAAATTATGTAAGCAATCTATTTCTATGTAATGATATATATTATAGTCACACAAACCAATTAATATAAATTAGACAAATTTTTTTACAAGAAATGACATATGTGTGGAATGGAATATAAATACCTATGTTTCAATGTTGATTTATGAAATTATTATTTCATTATGTACTAGACCCATTTTTTAATTATTTTAAAAAATAACATCAATTTTTTTAACCATATGTTGCAATAGTATAATAGTAATAATAATATTCTAGAACAACATGTCAATTCCCTAGAAATGAGGCAGGTTATGGCCTGTACTAGTGGGGTTCATGTCGTGACTACCCCGAGCCTATCTCCAAAAGGCCATGGACTAGTGCCTAGCACTGGGTAGGTATATCCAAAATATGAGAGGCATTAGCCAAAATTACATGTACACACTCACCCATCTCCCATCCAAAAAATGATAAAATGTAAAAAAATGGAGTAAATAATTCATTCAAACCACAATATCCCACAACCAGAGTAAAATAGTGAATGTAAAGGAACGTAAAGAGGTCCAAAATACAATCCCATGAGAAAGAGTCTATAAAAATGTCCAATGTGTTACCAAAGTCATCATAAACCAGGAAAGTCTAAGACAACAGTTCTTGATGCTCTTCCTCCAAAATCCCTAACTAATCCAAACTAAAGACAATGGTACTGGGACTGCTCTCTGAACTATAGGAACACCTCGCCTATCTAGCCTTATTATGCTCCTCCTCATCCTATTCCACCTAGGACTCTATCAAAGTGTTGGTCATCTGCACAATACATGTCAATTGCGAGCAAAACATGTTCATGGTGAGTATAAAAATACCCAATAGGACACCCTGAAACCACAAATGAAATAACAAAATTTAAAATACCAGAAAGGAAATACCATGAAGGAAAACCACAAAGGAATAGTATAGTCATCTCTACACAGATATATGTCTACAATACATATATCAAGAACATAAATATATACTCATGAGAATCACTACAACCTCTGGACATCTTGATTAACTTCCAACCGTATGATTCAACTCAAATCATGATTATTTCAGGATATCTCACCTCTCGAGCCTCGATATCATTAGAGACATTCATGAAGAGGTATAGATAATTCGGGACCCACCCAAAGAGAACACATTGGTCAAGGATGAGTATGATACACATTATAGGAATACTACATAAACAATACCCCTAAACCTACTGATACAGCTTGTAACATAGGTGATCATACATAGAGAATACCACTAACCCAACTAATATAGCCCATTTGATAGATTACTGAAACCCTACTCTCATAGGATATGTTGATTCCACAAAATATCCACTAATGGTGATAGAGTATCACTCTAGTACCAAGAAGGTATATGATAACTCTATCTGGGACCCAACCTCTAATGGAGAATTTAATCAGGTAATGTGGATGTAATATCATATTGAACCCTCGAGGGAAGGACCATGGGAAATTATCTCACCCTATAATGTTCGAAATAAAACATAATAGATTATCATAAATGGATAGTCTCATCACTAGGGTACCAACATCATAGATGAATAATCGATTAGATGCTCTATTTAGAAGTTGATGTGTTTTGAAGTTCCAGAAGGGGCATACGAGGCCTGTAGACCGACCTCACGGTCAGTCGACCGACTGAAGTTGTCGATCGCCGTGGTTGGTCTTTCCCATGATTGACTGCCCTGTGGAAAATCCATGCGACTACACCATAATCTACTATGTGATTTTCCTATGATGACTCGAGGTCCGTTATGGATCCAGAATGGTCCACTGGGCTATCCTATCCCATTCCGTCTTGATGAACCCAGCTTTCCCTGCTTGGTCCTGACCCACTCCACATGGGCCCGACCTTCCTCCTATAACCCTATACACTTGTACATAGGTAATATTTCTTAGTCAATGTGTTCTCCATCCACATATCACATGGCCGCCACCACTAACGAATCCTGCGACCGAGAAACATTCTGCGGCCGCCACCTCCGCACGTAAAAACACACTATGTTTTCAACCTTGCATCGCTACACGCGACTATCCTCCATGTCCCACGGACCACTATCACCTTTCTCAGATGCCTCCTTTGGTTACCATACCAACTCTCACCACCTTACACCACCTCATCAGGTCGTCATGCTGGTGGTCAATTCAGTGGACCACATAGCCACCTCTAATGCTTGAAATTTGAAATGGTTTCAGATATTGGATTCTCAGGTCCCAATATTCATAGATCTAGCCAATGTTCTCTGATTTACTCAAATCCTGGGATCTGAGAGAGTTTTTAGCCACTCGACATGTTGAACCGTGGCCATAGGGGTCTAACAGAGAAGAATGGTGGAGAAAAAAGCACGAATAACAACTCGAGGAATTACCCTTCACCCTTTTTGTCAGCCTCAATCCATTCTTTTGGTATGAATAATTAATAATGAAAAAAAGTACCTAAATTAATTCTACATTGATGTGTGTATCAGTTAATGTTCTTTGAATTTATCTTTGTTCATCCTAGATCAATAACGGGATGGAAGATCATAAAATAAACATCCTACCTAAAGTTTAGATTGATTTTTTATGATGAATGGCCGGGTTTCCATCTTTAAAAGGATCCTCCAACACCATTGGCATGATGATCCATGATCTTCTCGATTCGTCATCATTCACTAGAAAATCTCCCCAATAGTTGTCTAAATATGAAGTGTTTGAGCAGCCATCCCTATGGAAATTCTATAACAATTAATTTAAAGGATATGTGTTCACTACATCAAATTATTTTTTATATTTAAATTATTTTATTCTGTTATTTACTTTTTAAATTTTTATATAGAAGACACATGATAACCAAATTTAGGTTTCTCGTAGATTAAATCTTCCATTTTTAGCTCAATGGTTCCCTCATATTTGGGATCTAGTCACTCTTTTATGAGTTATTCCACTTTTTCAAGAAATTGAGTGTGTGCTATTATAAGTTTAATTTTCTATAAAATTTTTTTTGGAAAATAAGGGCCTCATAATCACATGATGTCATAGTTCTTTTTCTTTAAATCATTCTATATAATTTCTAAAAATAATACATATGAAAAATCGGATATGTTATATTCTCCCCACCTTGGGGATTTACATCCCCAAAAGCTAAAAAAACTACTCAAATAGATGAGTGTACCGAGCACAAATAAAATCCTCCCACTCCCTTGTTCTCTATTATAGATTCTTGTACATCCATCATACATGAACTGAAGTAATAAACCAACAATAGAGGATCCTATCCTACCAATTTTCGATCTCCATCGGGTACTCTGTAGAAGTCGCCCCATCCTCAATGTCCAGCTCACCCCAGTCAAAGACGTGGGATGTTTCATGCACGCAACTCCTCAACTATGTCACATATAAGACATCATATACCCAATCCAACTACATAGTTAGATCCCACTAGTATGCCTCATTTCCAACACAACTTATTATATAGAAAGTTACCATGAAAATTTGATATAGATTTCCACCCAAACCAAATCTCTGTGATTGTCATTGAGATGAGACCCGATGGAACTAGTGGTATCCATCCTCAATCCAAAAATTCATATGACTCCTATCATAATAATACTTATTTAATATCTAATCAGTCTGTATCAAATCTTGGATGATCTGTAACTTCTCCATTGTATCATGCAATAGCTTCGAGCCCATGAGTGCTGAAAATCCAGGGTCCGTCCAAAAAATGGTGACCAACAGGGTCTCCCATAAAAGGCCTTGAATGGTGCCATACCAATGGCGTAGTGGTAGATATTTTTGTACAAAAACACCACTATAGGTAGGTGATACTCCCAACTATGACAAAAATCTAACATGTAAGCCCACAACATAACCTGTAGAACCTGAATGGTCCACTCATTTTGGTATTTGTTTTGTGAGTGAAGTAATGTTCTCAAGCATAACTGAGTCCCAAAATCTTTTAATCTCTTCTATAATTGGGTTGTAAATCTAGTATCATTATATGAAACTATCAATGATGGGACTCTATGGAGTAAAACTATCTCTTTCACGTATAGGGTTCATAAGCTCTCTACTAAACACTACTCCCAGATAGCAAGGATGTGAAATAACATGGTGAGTCAGTCAATAATCTACCAGATTGAATCATTTATCATGTACATACATGGTAAACCCATCAAGAAGTCTATCGATTTCCAATAGAACTTTTATTTTGAAACCTCAAGGGGTTGAAAAAAACACACAGGAACTTTGTGCTCAACATTCACTTGCTGATAAGTGAGATATCAAAAGACAAAATCAGAATCTACCTTCTTCATCCATGGCCTCGAAAACTAATGTTGGAGGTCTTGTTACATCTTCAAAACAAAAATATGTACCGCAGAAGGTGGTGTGTGTAACTCCATCAAAAACTCCCCCCACAATTCCAAAGGTACAAATGTGTTCCCTATGAAAAGAATGTTGTTATCCCCACCTTTTGAATATCAATCTGAAGCATGCCCTGTGGAAAACTGAGCATGTATGGTCTCGTAGTTGGTATTTGTTAGATGTTCTTCCCTAACTCATTGAATGAGTGGATTGGTGAAAACCATATAATAGAAGTATTCTTCTCATCTACATCCACAAGGGATATATGTAATAAGGACAACTACTCTAACAACTCATTCAACAACTGCAAACAAGATCTCCTACTGAGCATCTGTCTCCCCATTCCCCTACCTAGGAGTATAGACAATCTCAAAGTCATATTCTAGGAAGAACTCTATCTGTCACCTCTATCTCATGTTTATATTATTCTAAGAGAATATATAAACAAGACTATTGTGATTAAATTGGATGATAAACCACATACCAATCATTTACTGTCACCACATCCTCAATACAAAGAATACCTCTACTAACTGATCGTCATTGGTCATATAGTTCTGATAATGATATATCAACTATCATAAACCATAGAAAACAACAATTTTTCCCTTCATCAAGACAAAACCCAACCCATTCCTTGATTCATTGTAGAAAACCATGTACATGACGCCCAAGACTGGAAATATCACGATGGGAGCCCTCATCGACCTCTGCCTCAACTCTTGAAAGCACCACTAGCACTTATTTTTTCATATGAAAAGATTCCCCTTCCAAGTCAGTGATGTGAAGGGTGTTTCAACTATGAATAATTTGGGTACAAACCTACTATAGTATCCTACCAATGCATGGATATTACGCACCATAGAAACACTCTTGGGGGTCTTCCAAGAAAGAACTGCCTCAATCTTTGCTGGATCCATTACACTCCATCCTATAAAATTATGTGTCATAGAATATAGACATATCGAATCCATAAGTGAAACATAAAAATATTCATGTAACATTGGTTCTATAGGAGTGTGTCGAAGACCATCCATAAGTGTCCCACAATATCCTCCTCAGACACCGAGTACACTAGGATGCCACCAATGAAGGCCACAATAAACTAGTCCTAGTAAGGATGAATGATCCTATTCATGAGTCCCATTACACTGCTAAGGAATTCCTCATACAATAGGGCTTCACCATGTACTCATAGTGACTATAGTGTCATCTAAAAGTAATATTTGGTATATCCTCATCTCGTACTCGCAGTTGGTGATAGCCTGACCTGAGGTCGATCTTTGATAACCAAAACCCCCTTTCAATATATTAGAGAGTTCATCGATCCTCAGCAGTGGATAATTTTTCTTAATTGTCACATGGATTAGGCACTAGAATTCCACACATAAACTCAAGCACCCATATGACTTCTTGGAAAACTAAATAGGGTCTACCTAGGGTTAAACACTATGTCTCACAAATCCCTTCCTCTGCAAGTTTTCCAATGATACACTTAGCTCATAAATCTCTATAGGAGCCATCAAATATTCGTGGGTAGATGTTGGTGTTGTACCAAGGTATATATTAATGAATAATTTTACCTATCTATGGAGAGGTAAACATGTAACATCCTTAAGAAATATTTCCTCATTCTCTACCACCACTACTGAAAACTGAGGACTCATATCATCCACAACACTGGGGGTGAGGATAGACAACTGCTGATTAATCGATTGTACCCTCCTATGGGAGAGTCCATCCTGCACATTATGTGATTATATTTCACCAACAAAGAGGAACATGGTCCCATCACAACAAACACACCACACTCTATGCGTAAAATAGTCAATTTGAGTATGAACTATGGATAACCTGTCCATACTAAGAATGTTGTCGTAAGACCTCAACACTATTACCAAGAGACTGCAACCAAAACTCTCACCTCTAATACTAAGGTTGTACTATCGGCACTAGTGTGTGATCATCAAATCTTCTCCTGTAGGTGCCTCTATGTATAAGGGTTGAGTCAGTGGTTCAACCATAATATCTGAGTTCTAAACAAGGTTCATGGAAAGAAATAAATGAATAGAAACTATGTTTATAAAAACTATGGCTATGGTGGACAAGACACAAATTGTACATCAAATCAGCTATAAATCCCCTGGTACATAATCCTCCATCGCCTATATCTACCCTCATCTATATCCACCAGCTTCTTGAGCCTGGAGTGGACCACATGGTGGTGGTGGTGGTAATGGGTCAAACCACAGACCACCTCATGTTTCCCTATCTGCTCCTCTACTACATCTTCCCCCCTATAGAACACTCTTATCTAGTATCTTCCTTATCCCCATTAGTCCATTGGCCATCCCCGGTCAGTTGTATGATGGGTTGGAAAATCTCATGCCTGATATCCCTAACCACCTCATGTGTAACACTGTCTATCCCCAGGATGATTTGAGCCACCTTGGGGACCCTCACCACTGACCCTAAGTCTTGGGGTCATCTCCGAATGTACATGATGTGCTTGGGACTCTACAACTACCATCATCTACATGATGCTGATGTCTTAGATACCCGGAGACCATTGTTAGCTCCCATAGCTGGTTCTTGCTCTGATACAAAGATATCTACAACTAGAGCTCACTCAAGTATCCCAATATAAGTATGAATGCTAAGGGATACCACTGACACCCTAATGTATTGGCATAAGCCCTTCTCAAATGTTATATTCCCAGATAACTATTCTCATACCATATCCATAAAATATAGTGAATCATAAATTAACCTCACTGAATACTCTACCATGGTCATGCTACCCTACTATAGATGTAGGAACACTTTTATGCATAAAGATCACAATGAGGCTGGATAAAACTTCTCTATGATGATATTCTCGAAGCCTATCTAGGAGAGATCAGTATTATCACGAGACTATTTAACCAAGCTCCCCTATTTCCCCACAAAACACAAAAGAAGTCTTGGAGTGAGAACTACCATCTATTCGGCATGCGTCCTCACATGGTGGAAAACACAGGTGGCTACCTTCGGAGAATCTTTGGACAACTAGTGGTATAGGTCGCCCTAAAACCTAGGAGTTCTCTACCTTTTGAACTTGTATAATTCATTCATATTATGTGAATCCTTTGTTTGTAGTGGTTGTATTAGCTGCTGCTCGACGTGTGGTAGTATAACTGGTAGACTACCCGGAGGTACTATATTTAATACATGCCCATGTACCAATGCCTTGTCACTAGGAAGATCATTCTCATGATCTCACAATGGAATCTTGGATAACTTTATATATGGAGGCATCCTAAAATGAAACTAGATATACCACGATCAATAGAGTATATCTGTGAAGATGACTCATTAAGGACATGGAAAACACAACCATTCTTATATGATGCATGTACCATCATTTTTTTCCTCAAATAGTGTTTTCAAGTACCATGTAAAAAAGTGGGTAGTTAGTGCTATAGAATATGGATAAACTGGCCTTCACACCCACACTGGAGTCCCTATCCAAAAATAAAAACTCAAAACATATAACATTGTTGCCCAATCCAGCCTCACAAACTCTTATTCCTAGAGTAGAACAGACCCCCTATAATACCACTACGTCACAACCCATCTGAGAGGGGCCTATGTTGTGACTAACCAAGCCCACCTCTAATAGGACATGGGAGGGTGACTAGAATTGAGTGGGAATATCCCACAAGTTGGAGGAATTAACCTAAAGTACCTATATGCACACAACCATCTCCACGAAACAAATGTTGAAATTTAAAAACATAAAGTAAAAAAATTCATGCAAACCACTATATCATAAAAATAGTGTAAAATATTGAAGGTATTGGAAATTAAATAGGTTCAGAATACAAGACCACCCAAAATAGAGTGTATACAAGTCCAACAATACATGGTGATGTGTTACCCAAGTTGTCCCAGTCTAGGAATGTGAATTTACTTGTTACTGAAACTCATTTTTTGAAAACCATACCTAATCCAACCCGAAGACAATGATATTGGGACTGCTGTCTAGACTGCAGGAACACCTCATCTATCCAAACTCACTAATGATTGACTGGTACTGGTCCTCCTAGGAATTCTTTAATGGTCCGATCATCTGCACAAGACAAAACATATGCATTAAATGACCACGTGGTGGCGAGTATAACAATACCTAGTAGGACACCCAGAAACCCAAAAGAAAAATACGACATTGGAAAATTTAAAAAAAGGAAATGAAATTAAAGGAAGAAATAGTAATAATAGAATAATCAGATCTACATAGATAAATTTATATAGCACATATATCAATAGTATCTGGATATACTCAAGAGAAAAATGACACACTCAGGCAGTCATAACCAACTACTAACCATAGGATTCTACTCGAAGCATGCTTGTTCTAGGAGATCTCAAACCACAAGACATGATATCATTGTAGAAACTCACAAATAGTTCTAGATCATTTTATAAACACCCAAATAGAATGCATTAGTCAAGTAATATTTTGATACACATAGAGGGGATCCTACCCAAAGAATGCCACAAACCCAATCTGAGTCAACTCGTAATGTAGTGGATCCAATCCATATAATACCACTAACCCTTACTGATACATATCATAATATAGTGGATACTACATAGATAATACCAATTACCCTATTGTTATGGCCTGCTATATGGAGGACCAATTACATGGTCTTAGAGGTTACACAATTTCCACAAAACACCTCTATGGTTAATAGAGGATTGCTCTATTCCAATGAAGGGATACCATAACTCTATATGGTACTTAGCCTCTAGAGGGGACTATAATCCCATAATGTGAATGTAATTATGTACTGAACCCTTAAGAGAAGAACCTAGAGAAATTCCTTAAAACTATACTAGACCAACTAAAAACTCAAAACAGACCGTATCGTCACTAGGGTCACAACTCTGTAGATAGATCGTCGATTGGACTCTCTGTTTAGAAGTTATACTAATTTGGTGTTCCAGAAGGGGGTCAATGGGCATGTTGACAAACCACACGATCAGTCAACTGACCCTCGCAGTCAACCACATTAGTTGGTCTTCCCTATAGTCGATAGCCATGGTCGACTGTCTATGGTCAACCATGATACCACCCCCGGTCAACTCGAGTTCCGACTCGGATCCGGACCAGTCCATTGGGCCTACCCGGACCACTCCGTCTAGAATGAAATTTCCTACTAAACATTGGCTTGGCCTACTCCACTTAGGCATGGAACATATCCCCTAGGCCAACCCAATCATGCACGAGTCATCTGGCCTGGACGATGTGGTAACCGACTGCGTCCCATGCCACGACCATATCCAGTAGTAGAGCCTCGTTCTGCAGATGCCTGCAATGTTCCGAGGACCACCTTCACCACATACTCTTGCCCCAAATCTCTAGTATGTTGTGCATCCTTTCCCAATCACCACACTTGTGGTCCCTTCTATGGGCCAACAAGACACCTTCAATGCTTGATAATTGAAATGGTCTTCGATCATGGCTCCTCTTGTCCCGATCTTCACAGATCCAACCTATGTTTTTGGTTTTACTCCAATTCAGAGCTCTAATAGCATTCAGAGCCACCCATAATGTCAAAATGTTTCTAAGGGGGTCCAACAGTAATGAAACTAAAGAATGTGGGATAAAAAAGAATGAATAAAAACATGAAGAATGAAACTTGTCCTTTTTTTCATGTTAATCTCAATCCATTATCATGAGAACAAATAACAAAAAAAATTTCTATCAATTAATTCAATCGACAATGTGTGTATCAATTATTATTTATTAATTTGATCCGTGTTCATCCTAGATAAAGAATGGGATGGAAAATCCTAATAAAAACATCATACATGGGGTTCATATTGATTGTTTATGAAGAATGTCTGCATTGCTATAATTGACTAGATCCACCAACTCCGTTGGTGTGATGATCCATGATCCTATCGATCTTCTTTAATTCACTAGAAACGCACTAAAATGGTTGTTTCTATCTCTAGGGTTTTAGAAGCCAACCCTAGGAAAAATCTAAAACTATTAACCTAATGGATAAGAGGTTTCTGCATCAAAATAATTTTTTATTTAAATTATTTAATGAAGATTACGTCTTTTTTGAGTTTTTCTAGAGAAGACCTGGGTCGACCAAGTTCAGGTCATGCCTAGGGTATATCTGCCATTTTGAGCTCAATAGTACACTTGAAATTCTGATTCGGGAACTCTATTAAGAGTTATTCAAAATATACATGAAAACCTAGCAAGCGTGCTTTTAATAGTTTAATATTTTTCAAACAATTGTTTATGGAAAACTGAGCCTTAGAAACACATGTTTTCTTAGTGCTTGGTCTCAAATAATTCTATATAATATATAAAAATAATACATGAGAAAAATCAAAGATGTTATAGGCCTTTACCTTCCACACAGTTTTAAAAATCATAGGATTTGGTTTATTACCAGGTTCTATGATATAATGGTCTATGTTATACTAAAAAAAAAGTAATAAAAAGTGAAAAACTACTATGTTACAACTTTGTTAAACCCCTACCCTACTTCACTGATATATAAGTAGTCTAAAGGGATATAAAGAGTTAGGTTAACAAACATGTATTATAATGGTTTCCGACTAGAAGTGATGGTGTATGGTGATGTATTGGGGAGACTATACCATCCTCAAAAATGTAAAACATATTGAGAATAAATATACTAAAATTAAACTTTCTAAAAAATAAAAATGAAAAAATTTACTAAAAACCTAAATATATATATAATTTCATGACTGTATGAAATATAAGTCAATGTACCATGAGATATATCATAAAAGTACAATATGTATATGAATCGAGAAATAAAGGCTAAAAAATAATGTTCCATTAGAATCACAAGCCTTAGCATTGTCCCCTACATGAATTCTCCAAACCTAAGACATAAGTTCAACATCTAACTAGGTTGAATAATTTTTTTTCTATTATTGAATCCATGAAATATGTATGAGTACTATGTGGGGGCCCAAAAAGGGTGTGTGTAAAAACAAATAGGATAAAAAGTGATTTCTAATGAAAATAATGTCTATGAATATACAATTTAATTCAGATATATTTAACTATAAAAAATAATTAATAATGAAAAAACCCAACAAGCATGGGTACCTCATGGGATACCTATCGAACCATACCTACTATGGCCTAGGCTAGTTTTCTCTAATCATGTGACCTTTTAACTAGTGATAATTCTCATGGAATATCTCCATGTTATATAAAAATAAATAAATATAATGAATCAAAAATACAATTTTTGGAATTCATACACAACATTCTTATATCAATACAATGGAATGCCAATTTCATTATTGGTTCTTGGTTTTCAAACCAAATTCTAGTGCTAAATACATGATGTTTATCTCATTGTTCTATTGTAAAATCCAATGGATGTTACCTTTTTATTATAATCCAAATAGTTTATATATGAATCAAGGAGAAGTATCATTTAATTTTTTCATATATCTTGATTGTAATACAATTGTCTACCCTAGGGCATTCCATGTTGGAGGACATCAAGATGATCCTGGGAAATTATCCTAAGCACTATTTTTTTCACAGTCTTCTTAACAACTCTTTTGTGAATATTCTTGTCATTCATAAGAATGAGACACATATATAATCCGTGGTGGGATTAACATGTCGAATTCACATCAATTAATCTGAAAGAAAATTAAGTGTTTTCTCAAGGCATTTTAGTGATGTAATCTATGTCTTGATTTAGGTATTCCACTCCTCTAATGTTGTGATAATGTTTTGTATCTAGTAACCATGGAATATATGGTAATAATAAAATGTTTATAATATGGTATTTATTTCATGGATTTTATCAATATTACCTCATAATCCTAGTTGTACCCACTATATTTAACAATTTTATTAAACAATTACCCCTAGTGTTTCATAACAATTATGTAGTTTGGTCCCTCAAATTTATCGAAGGTTCGTTATTTAGTTAAATAATGTTATTTTACGCCAAGATATTCCCAATGAATCATAATATAAATTGGAATTATTAAATGAAATAAAAAGAAATTAAGGATTTGATTGATTAAAATATATATTAATTTGTGATTTTCAAAAAATTCTAAAGCAAGGTAACACTATGGGGTGATTTGGTAATATTATGTTATAATTTTCTTATGTTTTATGCAAATTCACTGAATGGATTGTTTAAACATTATTTATTCAAAAATATGTTTCATGGTAGGAACATAATATATATAGGTCATCCATTATATAAAAAATGAAATGAATATAAATTATACTATCAAAACCATAAAATGTTGGCATTTCCACAAAATAAAATATTATAAGTTGATAGAATTTTTTTTGTAATCATATAGATAGATTAACTAGGGCTCATAGAAAACTCCCCATCCAACATCAACATAATATTTTATATATATTATAAATAATTTAATAATAATAGAAAATTCATTACAAAATCATATTTTAGATCAAATAACATTAGGAAAAAAGACAGAGATGTAATAAAAAAAGGATATAATTGTAGTGACACACATACGTCATGTTTTCCTATGATGTAATTATAAGAAAAATAAAAAAATGTTTAAGGAATATCTCACAATAAAATATGTGGATCATGGGGGAATCCGCCAAGATTCTATAAGACAACAAATGAAATAAAATTATTATATGAGGGTTAAAAGAGAGTTTAGTGGTCAGAAATTTCAAAATGGACCTCTTAAAAACAATATGTTATCCAATAACCAGCCACTAGGATTCCATCGGGTAGATAATGCGATGGATGTAGGTTGTTGTAGTCCCAACTTTGGCATTATTCCCTATCATTCCCTCCTTCATCGATTCCAACTCCGAGAAGCACACATAAAGGAAAAAATAAATGTGGATTATGAAAAATTAAATGATAATGTACCTCAATGAAGAACCATGATATTATAGATGCTAAAATATTCATAATTCATTATCCTTTCATAAGGATTTAGAATACCCTAACACATGAATCATATAAGAATCAATGATCAAATACCATGTGATTATTTTCTAAGCATATGAACAATTTCAAGAGAAAGGCATCAAAATCGTAGAATGAAAATTACCATAGAAATATCATTTCAATGTACACAGAAAAATATAAATCACATGTTATTATTTTTCCAAAAACCCATGTCCAAGAATTAGGCTTGATATTGGTACCCATTTTACCTAATTTGTGATTAGTAAAATCAACCACGTACCGCTTGATCTCATATTAATTAAACATTACCATATTTTCTAATGTTCTATAATTGAACCAATAATAGTATAATAATAATAAATTCATATTAATTCCAAATATTCATTATAATATTTACCAAATTATCATAGATTAACATGTGGAAAATAAAGAAGGATTCATCAACAATTCACCACCAAAATCATAAACCATTTAGAGGGTAATAATAATGTTATCAATGTATAATTTCGACAATGAGGAATAAATATAATCAATGGATGTTGTCATAGTGGAAAACCCCATTAAAACATAACAAGAAATTTTCTTGAGGAAAATACAATTTTCATTTGGGAGTCACTTATTTAAAATCGATAAATTGAAAAATTATTACAAAAACAATTATCATTGAAAGGGACCATGTAAACATGTTAATGATGAATTAAATTCATCAGTAGTCACGATGGAGGTAAAATTCATTAATTTTGTATATTATAAATCAAATATATAACCAACATCTTTTCGAAAAAGTACATGATTTTGAAAATTAATAAAAGGTTCTCCTTATTTTCTTATAAAAAATATAATATCCATAAAAAGGAATATAATAAATCATAGTATAATATTCAAAACATTATTTAAAATGTTTTATAGATCATTTATATGGAAGGGAAAATATTACTATACAAAAATATAAATATACTTATTTCATCAAAAAATAATTCAGACATTTAAATACATGGAGATAAGAAAATTAGATGAAAATGTATAACCTATATAAATAACTAGTTTATAATATTATTTGTAAAATTTATTAGAAATATATCATAAAATTTCTTCATCAAAAATTTAATCATAAATAGTCTTGATAAAAAATTAGATATGAAACATAAAACCATTACCTTTTGTCTAAATTTCATAATATTTTTGTAATTCCTATATAGTTAATATTTATTATTATACTTTATAATAGAATCATATTCATAAATTTAATATATAATATTTTATCTTATAAAATAAAATATTACATTCATTAAAAATATTTCATTATCATCATCATTTTAGGTGTTAAGTTCTTCATTTAAATTATGCTATGATTCTACAATTACATTATCTGTATCTTGATCATGGTTACATCCTATCAAGAATGTTAAAGATGATATAAATATCATATTTATTCATTATATACATACTATGAACCATCGATGACACAAATAATCCTAAAAAACAATTACATTATTCATTAATATCGTAATCTGTATATAATCATGAATATTGTTTTTCATTTTATTATGAAAATATGGAGGGAAGGATAAATATAATTTCATCATAAAAAAAATATTTATATCTTTAATATCACATATATTTATTAAATTAATAATTATTTTCATCAATTTTGATATTTGATGGAAAGGAAATCATATATATATGTAAAGGTGATAGTCTACTTTTACACATGAGCAATAATTTCATTTCCCAATCCATAGATATTGGGTTATTTTTTTCATATAATAATTAAAACATCTCATATATTTATGATTCTAGATTAATTATTTTATGTTCGACAGAATATATATATTTTTCATTCTTTGTTGAAACCTTTTTTGAATGATTTGGGTAAAATGGTGAACAATTATTTTATATACCTCCTATACCTTAAAAAACCTTTTATATTATTTTTTCAGGGTATATCTTGGTGCTCATGAATGAATATAAGGAAGCTAATAAATTTTATAGGCATGGAAACATTTATCTAGGGGGACAAAATTTGTAAATAATGATGGATAAATGGTGTTACTTTATATATTTGGAGGGGGATTTTCATGGAATTACAAAAAACATTTAAATAGTTTAATGTAATTTTATTATTAAAGTGACTTAATGACAAAAAATTTTAATATAAGATATGATAAGTTCTAAATACCTTTTCTAACTATTTTTATAAATTAAATTTGGGTTTACTTCCCTTACATCTTAGTTTAACCCCCTTTGATAATCTATTTTAATTCTAACCAAGAAAAAAAATATTAGTGATTTTCCTACTCGTAATGTATAAAAATTATGTTTTCATGATTAACATTTTTTTAAGATAATTTCAAAATGTCAAACCATTTTATCAAATTCCACTTTTATATGGGGTGATAATTATAATTAATATAAGTGAGAAAAATTCAATAATATATATATTTTTACAAGAATACATTTTTATTATTAATACTGAATTTATAGTGATTCAGTGAAAGGAGAAATATTAAAATTAACTCCATGAAACACAGATGAAATGAAAGACTTTGTATTAATAGAACTTGATACCTCTCTAATACCCATAGGGGAATCTACGGCTAAAATATTTCCTGATGGCATAATACTGAATTTACAATCATTCCTTGATATGTAAAATTTTTAGATGAATGATAAAATATTTTATTGATATAGGAATATAAATATTTCATTATAATGACTATACAAGAAAGATTTATTATGTTAATTATGATAAAAACATTTCTCACATAAAAAAATTCGGCAAAATAACCCTTTTATAATCAAATGAATTTGAATTCATTCTTGTTCATTATATAGTAATTGTATGAAGTAATTTTGTAATATTATTGGTATTTTAGTCATTAAATGATATTTTATAAATTCTATTTATTATTTATCAGGAATTAATGAATTCATAAGAATTAAAGAATACAATTTCATAAAAATTTAATAACGTGGTTGTTTATGTTTATACCCATTAATCTAATGACATGGTTATAAATATTATAATATGTAATGGTTGATTTTGAATATAGGTTGTTTTCAATTAAATTCATATAAAACCAAAAATATATTTTATTTTTTAATATATAAAATATCATGGTGTTCCATTGAACCCCTTCTCAGAGAATTAATTTCAAAATTAAAAATTCGTTACTCTAATGTAGAAAAATAAGGATACTCTGGCTTTATCGCATCCTCAAGATAAATGGTGGATTCCTTGAATTTCCAATTCCTATTTATAAAAATATCATTGTGATTAGTATTATTATATAGATCATTATCTGTAAAATCCTAGTCTGGGTGCCACCCCCCAATGTCCTGAGTCGTTTCGTCACATGACCATATACACCAATCCCCATACACTAGAGTCTATCAAATAGCAGTGAGGGTCTGAAAATTCAATCATGGATAGACTACACCATATTCATAGAGTAATACAATAGTGCAAAAAAAATTATAAGAATAACATATAACCATAAAAAATATCAATATCTCATAAAAATCAATGTTGGAAATGCAATATCCATCTAAAGAAGAAAAAATGTAATGTTAATATAGGTTTCATGTGTCTAATATGAAAAATAAAAATAATGATAATTATGAATCCCCAAGAATGTCCCGAACCATGTATGGTTCCCTTATCCAAGTGCCATCCAAACATAAACATCTATCTGAGGGAAATTTCTCTTAACTAATACAGAAAAACCATTGTCTATTCTAGTACTAATCATCCAGCTTGAGCATGGTGTGAGTACAACTCTGTTGGCAACCACTAGTGGTGTATAAAAAATATCCAGCTAGAAGAATTTTTATTTAGTTTTATAATGAAAATAATTACAATTCCTATGTAAAAAATTATCACATTATCAATTAATCATTTTTTAACCACATCAACCCCTAGGTTCCCATATACACCCATACCATAATCACATCACCGGATCATGTCGGAGCCTAAAATATTCCAAAGTGATTTTATAACTCAATATTCCATTATTACCATTATTTATTTCATACATGATTTCCCATTTTCCCATTCATACTTTACACAATAGAGTTCCCATGTTTTTCATTCTAAATTCACAATTATATGACCATGTTACCATTCATACCATATACATTAGAAGGACTGTGTTACCATTATTAATTTCAAAACTAAATGATTGTGTTACCATTAATTCATTACACATAATAATGACTATTTTCCCATTATTTAATTCATAACTAAATGAACATGTTACCATTCATCACATAATTAAATCAAAAAATAATTATCCACACAAAGTCCATTACCTATTGAATAATTAGCTTAATAAAATAACTCTATTAGTTAACTCAACAATAAAATAATAACATAACCCCCTTAATGAATTCAAAATTAATTAACTATTTCAAACCCATTAATTAATTCACCAATTAATTAATCAAAATTCACAACTCAAAATCGTACAATTAATCTCACAATTAATTGTCTCAAATATCATATCTCAATATCCCATAAATAATTTATCAATTAAATATATCTAATCAACAATATACATATCTCATAATAAATTACACAAAAAACTATATCAATAAAAAACTAAATATTTCATAATAATTCACCAATTAATTATCCCCAAATATTAAATTTTATATTTCTTTCATTAATTAAATTACCAAAGTAATTCATTCAACTTGGAAATTCAATTTCTAAAAAAATCTATAATTTATAAATTTTTCATACACATAATAAAAATCATGAATATTGTATTTGAATATTATAAAAACTACGTCAATTAGTTTATTAATGATTTCCCAATAGAAATCCACAAAAATCTAGTGGAGTAACAGCCTAGAATGGTATCCTGACCTATAAACCTAAACCAAGGTTAATCAATTTCTGAACTCATCGATATAGATATAAATCCACAATACTAGATCTAGATTCATTAAATCTAGATCTAGATCTAGAAAAATAGAGGACAACATTCTAAAAAAATAAGGAGAAAATAATAAAAGAGGGATATAAATCCAGTGGGATAGGATCCACATACCTATATGGAAAATGATCATTATTACGAGCTTAGAATCATGACGAATAGAGGTTGGGAAGGATTATAATATATTTTTAGAGCTTCAAAATTAGGAAAGAGGTCCTAGATTCAATTGGGGTTGAATTTGTGTTAATTAGGGGGTCTGGTTTATTAAAAAATAATAATTTTCAGGCGAAAACAATTCCTAACATCTTATACTGGGAAGGGGCGCAGTGTTTTCCCTTAAATGTCTGCCTAAACCATATTCCGATTTTATATGGGTTCAAAATTACTCCTAAGAGGTAACATAGTTCGACAAACTGTGTGCCCATTATGAAAAATCCCACTATCCAAGGTTATATGGTTTGCAGGGCTGGGGTTCATGGTTTCACTTAACCATGAACCAATCGTGCACTACCCCTTTTTCATCAATTTTTTTTTTCAAATTTTACCCAAACACACCCCAAATAAAAAACCCAAATGAAATATACCCAATACAAAACAAGAGAGTACCTGAAATTAAGCTCAATTCATCTATATAAATGATTAGGATCTTACAATCTCCCCACTATAAAATAGCTCATCCTCGTGTTTCACTCCCAAATATCCCTAAGATTCTTAGTGAAAAATGTCGGGCCACACAACCTTCATGTATGATTCCCATTCCCATGATTCCTTATACACATGCCCATATTTCCACAATACACAAACTTCTGACATGGTATTTCCCCACAACACCTTTTCACTCTAATCCTACTGACATATTAGATACTCATAAAAGGATGCATCTATGTCAAGATCCAAATCATCAAATTCAATTAGATGATAAGGGTTGAGGTGATACCACCATAGTTATTACACTTTGGAAATTTCATGCATAGAATTATATTTCTATAGAAGATAAAATCGGTATGCTATTGGCATGATTTTCTCCACCTATTTAAACACTATAATGATTCTACGTGACAAGTTTTGATGTCTCTATATCATGTGGTGACCCAAAATAGGTGAAAACTAAAGGAACAAATGATCATCCTCTATAAACTCTAGTATTCATCAACATCTATCAGAATAAGACTTCTCTCTACTCAGAGTTTTATTCATATGTTTCTGAATCTGCTGTACCAGGTCCAATGTCTCATGAATGGGCCTCGATCCCAATAACTCAAACCCACCTGCCTCCATATAATATAATGGTCATATGCATGGATGACCATAAAGTACCTCATATGGTTCAATCTATATCATTTTAGGAATAATTTTATTATAAGTAATGTACACTAAATCCAAGTATTTATCCATATATCAAATGATATCTTGAACACAGACTCACAACATATCCTCAAGAACCTATATAGTATGTTACAACTTCCCATCTATCTGTGGGTGTAAACCTATGCTCAACAAAACCTATGTACCAAGTGACATCACTAATCCCTACCAAAATCATGAAGTAAAATGATATTTTTAGTCTGAAGTAATAGTCCGTCTCACCCCATGAAGATCATCTATCTCATGATCATAAAAGACTCAATTCTTATCTATTATGGAAGTGTCTTATATTTTAAAGAAATATGAAACATTCACCAGTCAAACCAAAATCACCCCATTAGAATCATTCATCTACATGTTCCTTAGGATACACACCATAGGGTCCATGGTAATTTCATCCCACATCCATTACAGATTAAGAAATGGTTGTAACAATACTCCAGGTCATTGATGATATATCTTCACCTACTGGTTGGTGTTGCATCATCTCATGAACCATACTCTCTTATTTTTTATGTTGATCCACCAAAATTGATATTCTATATCATGGTACATTTTTTTCACACCTAGGTGTACCGCCTAGTTCATGGGACAAAACTCATGCATCTTCTCCTCCTACATAAATATAGGCACAACAACCCAATTCTTAATATATATAATCTTTTCCTAATCTATCCACCAATATGATGGTGACTAGAAACATACAAGACATTACTTGATGTTCAATAATTATATATCCTCATACTGTATGTCCTTAATCTATATCAAATGTATATACTCTACTAAAACTAATAGAAAATGAATCTACTCATGACTATAAAAAATGTCTCCATTAGCCAGTAAATTCATCATCCTCCACCCAAAACTAGACTCATTTACCTCTAGAGTTTGAGTATCCCTACTCAAATTATCAGTAACACTGTTCCCCTTTCTGGGTGTTTATTCCAACTCAAAATCAAATGAATTCATATACTCAACCCATCCCCACTACAGAATATTCAAGACTTGGTGTTAAAATATGTACATTATTATCTTATGATCAATATACATATTAATGTTTTCATCCAAAATATAATACCACAAACATTTTAAGGCATAAACCATTGCATCTAACTGAAGGTCATGCACAGGGTAGTTCTGATCATGACAGGTTAACTGAAGAGTCCCATATTACACAACTTGGCCTCCTTGCATTAACATAGCTCCAAGTCCAATGCCCAATGTGTCTCAATATAATGTGTACTCCTAACATGGATTAGGTAAGATAAATATTACCTCCATATTCAAATTCTTCTTCAGCTCCTAGAAGGAATCCTCAACACCTTCCGACCATACAAAAATTATCTAATTTTTAGTCAATCTTAAAAGTGGCAGTACCAAATGAAAAACATTTGTTGATTAACATATATTAATATCTATATAACTACAAAAATATATGGATATTGAACACATTATTGGGAATCTCAAAGGAAAAAACTGACTGAACCATCATTAGATCCACTAAAACACCTTCCTATGAGATGATTTGACCCAATAATTATACCATATAGGTACAAAACTATCACATATAAACCATGGAATATATACAAGTATATTTTAGCCTACATAGGGTGATTTAAAAATGTTAGGAATGATAATCACGAGTCTTTGACTAAACCATGATGACAACCACAAATACTAAAAAAACTACCCCAGGTATGGATGGATGATTCTATTCATCGGGGACATAAACATTGATGGTTCATTTTTCAATTCCAACAGTATTATGGTGAACTCATATAGGTTATACTTACTTTTGGAAGTAGACCTTGGTATAACAGAAGAACAAACTCTAAGTTGGTGATACCCTGATATCTATTTGGTCTTAGAGAACACATAAGCTCCTAAAAATTGGTCAAACATAAATAATATGGGGAAGAGGAAACTAGTTCATCACATTCATGTGGATTAAACTCCCTTAATCATCACATAAACGAAAAATCCCATAACCCTTATTGGTAAAAAACATAAGTGAACCCTGAGGAAATTTACTCAGACAGATAAATAACTTATCCTCCAAGTCATCCAGCTGAGTCTTGAGCTTTCGAAGCTATATCAGTTCCATTCTGTATGGTGTAATTGAATCCAGCTCTGCCCCCAACATGATCTCATTGGTGAATTACAAGTATCTATTAGGTGGAAACCCTGATAATTATTCTAGAAAGACATACTAAAATCATTCTTCTATATGTAGAAGGAAATCCTACTCTACACCCACATCCTCTAGTAATAGACTAGAAACCCTACCTATGATTTCTCCTAGTTGTTAAGTATTTGTCACTGATAAACCACCCTATATATCCCACTATCCATATTTTATATAGTTTTTACCCTTATGAGGCATAAAAGTTACTATCCTTCTATAACAATCAATGTGGGATTGGTATGTGACTAGCCAGTCCATACCCATTATTCAAAATCCCAACATGTCTTTGATGTAGGGATCACATGTAATACAATACTCACTGACATCAAGATAACACTCTTTTAATTTACAAATGTATCTTGATTGTACTCCTAATGATGTATCAATAGTAATAACCTCACACACAAAATCCACCTGCTAGCTCAAACCAGTCATAATGTTTGGGGAAATAAAAAAATGAGAGGCCCCAATATATTATAAGGCTGTTGATAACAGAGTGGATATAGGAATAGTTCCTCTCACTACCGATTGTTTGGACACATGTTCCATAAGTTTAGGTTTTACTTCATGAAACTAACATTCCCATATTCCCTATGATGTAGTCTAACTACCCTATGATAACATGATCTGATGATACAAGTTCTCTTTCCCATAAGCTCCACATCTACTACTTCAACCTATTCAAATAGTAGATCTGAAGATGCTATAATGATATGTTGAGTATGATCCTCCTTCTACACTATAAGTTTTCCTAGATGCACCCCCACAGTCAGTTTATCACGTGGTCCTACAAAACATCTATATATGTCCCATCTTGCTACCATATTGACAGTCAACTGGTGGATGGGTGCACTATATCATGATGTGACCAAACCTAAAACAATGATGATAGATCACTTGAGTAGTGTCTATTTAAAATTATCCCTCTCTCGGGGTGCCCTGTTTCCCACTTCTATGTATGACACTATCATAGTGATACTTCCTACACTTGGAATATATACCTACTAATGGTTTATCTAGAACTATCATTAATGCATTGGAATCCTCTTTAAGGTTCCCCTTATCTATGAGAGCCTGATCCACCACCTCAGCAAACTTATTTAATCAAAAAACATTAACTTTCCCCTTAATATCATATTTATGCCCATCCTAAAAATGTATCATTGTAGCTACCTCATCTTATTCCAATGTTGGAGAAAGGCATCACAAATATATAAAACATCTAGTACAGTCCATCATAGACATACTATATTGAGTCAACATCATGAACACAATAGCTATCTCCTTCCTCTGTGTCTCTAGATGGAAGTTCTCTAATAACCACTCCAAACAGAAATTCCATAGCATACCATTGTCCTGTTCATTCTGTGTTTGAACATCCCACATGCACTTTTATAGTCCTCGTAGAATATAAGAAACCAACATGATAATCATCTTTGAAGGATTATCCATGTAACTAATTGTATTCAGGACAGATTAAACCCATACCAAACTCCCTCTGGTCTACCATCTGTATAGTTCCCCTACACCCTCACATGACATGATCATTTCCATAGGTACATCACTAGAGGATCATTCCTAGCCATGTCCTCTGGTCTTCCTCTCAACTAGAGTTTTTGTGGAGGAACACTCTCTAAAATGACAAACTAAAACCTTAAGAATCCGTTCACAAAAAAACAACTTCACGTAATGGGGAAATAAAAAAACCCATAAAAATTATTTTCCCATACCCTATCCACATGGTAAAAAACAAATGCATTATCACAACCCTTAAAAATCCTACACCTAGGTCTTTTTTAATAAGGGTAAACACATTATCATTATTAATGTTCCACATTTAGAAAACAATTTATTCTAATCCAGTATAATTTTTCAATATTTATCAATTTTTATGTTATGTAACGTTTTCATTTCATTTTCACAAGCAAGGAAAAAAAGTTCAATTTCAAAAACTCACCCATAACCCATTTTCTCATGCTTTCCTAAAATGATGTGTGTCACAATAACCCTATATTCCTAGAATGATTAATGAAAACTATACTCTCATGCTATGATGAGCCACAAGTCAAATCTCACAAAATATCAACATTAATAATGACATAACACAACAACGGAATCACCCAAGGTGAAATAATATTCAGCTGTAATAAAAAACAATAACAATAACAATACCACATTTGGTAAATGGGTTCTCTCTTTTATATAGTTTAGCTACTCCCATGAACAAGATCATAACAAAGGCCTAACTCATTCTAATCACTTATATACCTTTCCCAAATAGTAATAAAAAAAGAAAAAAGAATATAAAACTCCTCTTATACCACATTGTAATGTCATAGGCTAGGTTCCATGAACTGGTACCCCAAACTGTTTCACCACATTACCTCAAGTGTGCCTCCTCACATGCTAGATATTGATGACTAGCGGTGAGGGTTAGATAAGTCAATCATGGGGAGACTATACCCTATATTATCATTATAATAGACTAGTGGAAATTAATAAAAATTATTATAAGAATATATAATCATAAAAAATACTAATATATCAATAAAATCAATGTCATAAATATAATATCCAACTAAAGAAAAAAACATGCAATGCTACTATAAGTTTAATGTGTATAAAACGAAAAAAGACATAAAAAACGCACCATGTAGGTCAAAAACTAGGTACAGTTCCTCATCTAAACTCTATCCCAACTAAACCATCCATAGGAGGGCCTCTTCCCTTAACCTACCCAAAAAGATAATATTTATTTGGGTACTGATCATTCTTCTTGAGTTGGGTGTGTGAGTAAAATATATTAGGCCAGTGCCAATAGTGTCTGAAAAATAATCCATTCAAATGAAATTTTGTGAATTTTGGTAAATAAATAATTAAAATTCTTAGTTAAATAGTTTTCACATTATTAATTAATATTTATTTAATCTCATCAACCCATAGGTTCCTGTAGACAACCATACCCCAATCCCTTCTTTAGATCATATTAAAGCCTAGATAATTCTCAAGTGATGTTATAAAAAAAACCATTGTTACCATTATTTAAATAATACATAAATGACTAGGATATTATTTACACATTACATAGTAGAGTGATCATGTTATTATTCTTCAATTCAAAACAAAATGACTACGCTTCCATTCACACCCCACACATTAAAATAACCACGAATCCATTCTTAAATTCTAAACTAAATGACCATGTTAGCATCCATACCATACATATTATAATGACCATGTTCTCATTATTCCATTCATAACTAAATAACCATCATACCATTCATCACATAAATAATTCAACAAATAATTACCCACATCAATTCAATTTCCAATTCAAAAAATAGTTAAATACCAGA
Source organism: Viscum album (assembly GCA_963277665.1). Lineage (NCBI taxonomy): Eukaryota > Viridiplantae > Streptophyta > Magnoliopsida > Santalales > Viscaceae > Viscum > Viscum album. Next base: position 1,029,168,716 of record OY728133.1, on the reverse strand, counting down.
ATTCTGATAGTTAACTCAACAATAAAGAAATCACATAACACCCTTATTTAATTACCCAATTAATTAATTACATTAATACCATTAATTAAATCAAAAATTAATTAATCAAAACTCATAGCTAAAAAATACTATAATTAATTTCACAATTAATTATCTCTAATTTCATATCTTGATATTCCATAAATTATCCACAAATTAAATATTTCCAAAAAAAGATATTTGTATCTCATAATTAATTACACAACTAATTATCTCAATCTTAAACTAAATATTTCATAATAATTTACCAATTTGTTATCCAAAAACCCCAAATATCACAGCTCCTTCAGAAATTAATTTACAAAACAAATTGATTCTACTATGAAATTAAATTTTTAAAAAACTCTAGAAGTTATAAAAATTCAATACACATAATAAAAATCATGACTGTGATTTTAGTATTAGACCACCTACATTAATTCGTTGATGAATTATCCCCCAGTGGAAATCCCCATGAATTTTGTGGAGTAACAGTATAGAACCGGATCCAGATCTATAAACATAAAATCATCATTAAACAATTAATGATTTCATTGATCCAGATATAGTTCCATAAGCCTAGTTCTATATCAATAAAATCATAATATAGATAAATATATAAAATAGGAAAATATCCTACTAAAATAATGAGAGGTGAAAGGAGGGATGGAAATCCAAAGTGATATTATCCACATAGAGGGAGGGACAAGGATCTTAGATAAAAACATCAAATCACAAAAACAAGTGTTTGGGAAGGCATGGAATCTTTCTGGAGGTCTCCAAAATCATGAAAGAGGGCCTATAGTCAAATCAGGGTCAAATTTGAGTTAATGAGGGGGTATGGGTAATTTAAAAACTATCTTTAGGCTAAAAAAATTCCAGTTCATGGTTTTCTTTTCAAGGGAACACAAGTTTCCCAAACTGTTACCCTAAAACATGTGTTTTTTATAGGGAATCATAGTTACTACTAAGAGTTCATATAGATTGGAAAACCATGAAACCCATTTCAAAAACCCCATTTTATCTGGTTGTATGGTTTTCGGGGCTACAACACATGGTTTTCCCAAACCTTGTGCCAACCATGCACTACCTTCTTTTATTCTTTCATTTTTCAAATTTCACCCAAACACATATCAATGTAAAAATAAAATTAATATTACACAATTATAAACAATAATGTACCTGAAATCAAGCATGCATCATCTCTATAAATGTTTGAGATCTTACATTGTCTCTACAATCCATGATTTTTATTAATTCCTCTTCATATGAATGATCTTACTCTAGTGGAAAAACCATTAACCTATGTAATTTTGAATGACCAGGCATGTTATTCTATAAAAGAGATACATGCAATATAACATGAACATTTGAGAGGTTTAATGTTAGAACTATGTGATAGGCTATAATCACTTCTTGATCAATAATATCTAAGGGGATAATATTCATAAGGAACAAATTTCACTTATTTACAAATCTCATAAACTTATTTTGTGATGAAATTTTAATAAATACATTTTCACTAACTTCAAATTCCTTATATCACCCATGATTTTCCAAATAACTCTTATGTCGATTTTTATCTTCCTTGGTGTGATTCCAAATGGATCAAACCATATCTTACATTTCTTTTTTATCTCAGTTCCCAATATCTGTGTCCCTATAACATCATCGAAACATTGTACAGTTATACACTTCATTCCACATAGGGATTCATAAATATCCGTCAGAATTATGGACTAATATCAATCTTCATAAGAAAATATACAATAGTAACATCTTTATTTTAAAAAAAATTAATCTATAGAATAATATCATACCATTTCCTCCTCGGTTTGAATGATCATTTTAGGATGACCATTATTTTAAGGATGATATTATATATTATAACAAAACTCTGTATACAGATCTTGTTGGTATCCTATCTTGAACATTGAGGTAAACCTATAATATTGATCAGAAACATAAGAATGTTTCACACTATTTAACTATACCACTCTCTTAATGTGTATTTGAGAAATAAGGTTAACAAATAAATGTTTTCTAATAGTAATGAAATGTGTTTATTTTTTATATTGATCTACTATAACATAAATACAATTATTTTTATGTTATTTCATGGGAAGACATATGAAAAACTCCATGGAGTTTTTTAGTCTATATATATTTATGGGAAATTATTTCAACTTCCTTATTTACTTCTATCATCAACCATAAATTTTTCACATACAAATAATTTAGATTCATACTCCCTGATATGTATCATCATGATATCACTCTAAAAATTCTAATTTTATTCTTTATACACCTCCATACATCTATAGTGATTCATAAATGATGTCAAATAAGATTCATAAAAAATATACTTCAATTTTGTTATAATAGGGTCCCATAATCATTTATTTTACATTATAGTTCCATCAAAATAGAGTTTTATCTCAAGAAATGTTTCAGAAAATTTTGAACCCCAATATATTCCATCTACTCAATGTTAATAATTACATGGATATATAGTCAAATACTCATTTTAAAAAGATAACATGTCTCCCCTTTAATCAATATTTTAAGGACCATTCTTTTCAAATACATAAATATAAGATATTTTTTATCCTCATCATGGAAATGTTAACATGATCCTTTAGACTCAAAACATCATCTATCTATTTCAATTTCTAATGATTATAATGTTTTGAGCATTCCAAATCATTAATCGACTCCAAAAATTACCCTTATTTTATTTTCATCTCTTTATGGTAATATATATATATATATATTAAAAGGTTGGGGCAGAAGCCTCAATTTATTATTTAAATCAAATACCTCTTTAGTGTGGGTAGAGAGACATTACATAGCCTGAAGACCCAAGGCCAATTGGCCTGAATAAAAGGCTTAAAAGCCCATTTTTTGGCCCAAAGGAACCCTCGGTGAACATTACTGCTACAGTACCACACTTCTATAATACCTGCTACATTACAGCCTCCGCTATAGTACCTACTATAGTACCTCTTCCACTACAGTTCCTCCGCTACTACAGTATAGCTACAATACCCTGCTACACCACCCGGAATTATGTCCCTACGCGAATTTGATCCTGGGTCTTTTGGATGCCAAGAAGGAGCCTATACCTAATGTTTTAGTTTACAATGAAACATAAATTTTTAAGGAAATAGAAATACAAAGACACATATTTCACATGTTTTGATCATTAATTCATAATATAAATACTCCCTTAATCATTCAATGGGAAATAATCCAATTCAAATCTTGTGGAAATGGAAGAGGTAATATATTGTGAGATCAAACACTAAGTATGGGATAATAAAAAAATGCACCTAATGATCAGACTAAAAACTAGGGGAAAATCATGAATTAAGAAATATATATAATTTCCAAAGAAACATAAATTTACATGTGTTAACTATAATGTTTAATGATTGAATAACAACCACAAATGAAAAAAATACCATGTCATGAGAAATTAATACATGAAAAATAAAACTTGATCTATAAACCAAATTAAAAAATGTTGTCAAATGATAAACTTAAGATTTTTTATCTTTTTTGACTCAAGTACCAACCAACCTATTAACTCATAAATTATTTTTGTAGTGCTAAATTCCTTCACACTAACAATTTGTAAACCCAACAACATTCTGACCCATTCATAGAACATTTATTTTTCATCAGATGTAAGCCTCTACAATATATATTAGATGATGATTTCGGTCCCACATATCTCATAATACTTAAACCATCATTCCATTCAATAAAACAATCATCACAGCATAACATAACCCATAAATAGAATATTTGGATTATAAAACCTTTGAAGAATCATAATATTAACCCTAGAAAATAATAATTGGTATAAGGAAAGGTAAAAAGTGTTATTATTTTAATTTTTAAAAGGAAAAAATGGAAATAAATCGGATTTAATAATACCATAAAGAAAAATAAAATAATTTCAAAGATAATCATTTGATATCAAAAATAGGATAACAAAAAATAATCACCTAAAATAATAATATAAGATGAATCATTAATCAAAAAACGACATGATATATATCATTTTATGATAATGATAAAAAAATTAAATTAAAATTTTAAAATATTTTTTATTTTCTATTGTAAAATTAAATATAATGAGTATCTTTCAAATGTAAATTTTTTCCAGAAATATGAAAAAAAAATTAATGGAAATGAAATTAGTTAAAAAAATATTTTCTGAATATGTATAAATAAAATAATCATTTAATATGGAACTTCATGGAAAATGATGTTTAAATAAAAAATTGTATAACTAATAGAAGTGAGTTGGAGTTTCAATGTTCCTTTCCTTTAAAATTTATTTATATAGAATCTATATTATATCATATATAAAGATAAAAAATTTAATTAAATACTTCAAAAACATATTCACATATATTCCCATTTATATTCGTCATTCATTAAAATTATCTTCTTGTATTAAATTTTTTAAATATCTTTTCAACATTGGGTGTTAATAAATTTAACTATTTTGTACATGTTCAATAATTTTGATATAATTAAATGTATAATGATAAAAATTTCATTATTGATATATTAATTAATATTATATAATATATAACCTATATTAATTTAAAAGGTTCATATTTTAATCTATATGTTTTTTGGTTATGTTGTGTAGAAACCCAATTGATGTCGATTTTGTTTGGTAATTTTACCGATTCATAAATTCAGATAAAAAATTCATTAAATAATAAATATAATATTTAAATAACCATATAATTATCATTATTTTGAAAATATATTATCATATTTTTATGTTTGATGTTTCTATTTTCATTAGTAGTCATATTTTATATCATTGTTATTGTTGGTGGTCAACTGACCCAAACATGAATAATATTTAACTTGATTGGTGATAATGGTTAAAGAGTTGTATATTTAAGTATAATATCATTATAAAAGAATAATAATGATTTTATTTTTTTGTTTCAAAGATTTTGAATTAGATATGAATAATTTCAAATGTTTTATGAATATGTACATGATAAACATGAAAATTTTTATTATTGAGGATATAATCTACATGCGCACATGATTCATGTTACCATTTAACAATGATTGATATAGATTAATGGTGGATATGAAATTCAAATTTTAAGATCAATATTATTGGAGATATAAAAAATTTATTCCTTATTTACACCATTAATACCATCCATGAAATCCATTAATGAAAAACAAATGATATCTCTTTGGGGAGGAGGTTGTCTGTGCAATGTACTCACAATGTTAGTTTTTTTTTCTATTTGGATGGAAATATATAAATATGGTATCTTTGAAAAATATAAAAAAAACAAGTATATACATTATATTTAAGTCATAATATTCATATGCTAATAATACATTTAGAATATTATGATTATGAAGGAAATCATAAGAGCATATAATAATTATTGAGAACTATTTGGGATGAAAAATCAACAACCATATATTTAAAAATATTTATTAACATGTTATATTTTTTTAACATTTTTTTATATGTTAATTATTTTATTTTAAATTAGGCAACATGTTTTTAATTATGGGAATTTATATATTATTAAATAAATAACATAACCCATATAACCAAATTTTACTATGAGGGAGATTCATGTAAAATGAATTTATTATAATTTATTTGTTAAATATTATAAATATATTATTTAAATTATAATAGAAAATTTGTTGAGAAACTCATCTAGTATACATTTTAATTTTGAACTTTATATTTTCCAAATATTAGTAGGTATTAATTACAAAAAAATGTTAGTTAATATATTTATATATGTATTTGTACATTATTTTATATTAATTATTTTATTTAGAAAAAAATTATTTGATATAACCTCCAAGATATTAATAAAATAATATTTAAATATATCTTTTTCATCATTACCATTTCATATTAAATTAACCCAATACCAAAAAAAAAATTATACCAAAAAATTATAACCGATCTTAATAAATAATAAAAAATTATTTACTAAAATAAATGTAATAATTAATTGCATTTAATATACTTGTGTATATAAATTAATCACAATGTGAGATCTTGTAACAATGATAAACCTATGTTTTTAAATATATTTGTTTAAGAAAAAATACATTAGATTGAAATATAATTATAAATTTCTTAGATTCAAAATATATAAAATGAAATATAGTATTCAACTATGATATATTTACAAAAAAATGATAGAATAAGATTCATTTCATATTGTTGTAATTAATTATGCAAAATAGTCGAAATTGAGTTCTTATAAAATCAAATTATATTCTTTCAAAATGATGATAATAAGTTTATAAATATGGAATATAATTTTAGAATTTTTTACCATACTATATGAAAAATAATTTAACATGATATAGTTTTAAAAGAATTAAATGTATTCATATAATAAAATAATATCAAAATATTATGCCATTAACAAAATAACTATTTTGACTAGTCACCTAAATATTATTTATATGAAAAAAGTATGAAAAATTCATCAAAAGGTTATATTACTTTGATAAATCAAAAAATTATGGTAAATTTTTAAATATAACTTCATAAATATTATAAAAACAATAGTATAGTAAAATCATAGAATATCATGGAAATTATTTTTTATAAATAAGGAAGGAATTTTTTATTTTCTTAGAAACACTGATTGGGTTGATGTTTAATGTTAATATATTAATTTATATATATTTATTAATTTTTTGATAACTATTTATACTATGTAATTGTATGAATACAATTTATCTATCTATATTTATTTCATTAAAGTGTTCTCTTTAAATTAATCCATCAAACATAATGTATAATTATGGAGGAAAAACTTAGGTCATTATATTCTACCCAATTAAAATAATTTCATCCTAAAATTTTTATTACATAAAAGAAAACATGGGATGATTCTATATTTTCATCACACCCCCATGATCCCTCATATCCTACTCAAAAAGATTATTTCTCTATAAAGCAATATCTATAATAGTTATCTTATTCTAGACCATGCTATTTATTCGATCTGACATCTGTAGAGGTTTTTATTTATAAGAATGGTTACTTTTATTTTCAGGGATTCAAATCATTGTACATGTGAATTTTATGGTATATGTCTTCTCATTTGTGATAAATGTAACACTTTTTATACATAAGAGTGTTGTTGAGGAAGCAATAAGAGAATATCTAGGACCCTAAAATGATTATGGGTTTCTAATGGATTGATGTACCTTGTGATTAGCTTATATATCTTCCAAAATTTAATTACCTATTTACATTGAGACAATTCAAATAAATAAATTTTCACCACTTTAATATTCTATATAACATTGTTATTTTTAAAGAATGTATTTTGACAATTCCATGTCGTTTTCATTTGTTGACGAATGGTTTGGAATTAATCAATCATTTCATGGTTTTGGTAAGGTTGTATAATGTTTTTTCCTGATCATCACACCATCATTTTTATGTAATTCATCTCATCCCATTTAGATCCTCATACGACATTGTTTGGAAACTATGATGGAAACTTTTTTATATGATAATTATATTTTTGGGTGTTTCTAATACCAACATCCTTGGAAATCCATTTAAAAATATCATATTATCTACTCTAGAGTTTGATTGATTATCTCATGATTACCATCTGTCTAAGGGTGGTTGGAAGTGGCATAATTAATCATAATCACCACAGAATACATAAGACTTGTCTAGAATCTCAAAGTTATCCACAGATCATGATATGATAAAATAGAGATGGGTACAATTTGAATCGTAACCACCTATGTTATTTATACCTCCACAATATAATCCATTGGGAAATCCTCTTTGTGGCAATAAAATAACCTGAACCTGTATGGATATTGACGAAAATCCGAATAGAATTATACCCAATTGATTTCTAAGGGTATCCAATAATGAAATCCTAGGTGATGTTTTCCCATATCTATATAGTTATCAACAATGTTATCACTTTTAAATAGAATAATAAATTACATATAATCAATATATATACTCCACAATTTCCATTTTCATGTTATCCTACCTGAAGACTTTCATCTAATATTCATACATCATTTTGATTACAGGATAGATAGAGATAGACAAGATTTGTGAATCATCCAAAGGATCCTTATTTAGTTTCGATATAGATGGGACACATTTATTGGTTCCAAACATTATAACGCCTTCTTTAACAACTTATATAACCAGATTATTCATTACACTATTTTCAGAATCACATAATCCTTATAGGATTATTTTACCCTTACATAAATATATATTTGATAAAAAATAGGGGAAAATTAATACATCTGAACATAAATTATATTCATGATTAATCCATTGATTATCTATGAATATTACTTCTTTTAAATCCTCATCAAATATAATGTTAAATGAAATTTTGTATCATGATAAATATCCACCTTAACATCCCTTCCAATATGATATTGTATTGAGCTGTCATAATGTCACAACCCATCCCCAGGGCCCATGTCGTAACTACCCCAAGCCCTCCTTCCATAGGCCAGGGGTTGGCGACTAGCACCAAAGGCATATATCCCTAAAATGGGAAGGCATTTCCTTTATAACTATAAACAAACACATCAGAGTACATAGCTGGAAGCAAAACCCTTAGTAAAAACTGTACACAAAAAGTGTTCTGGAAAGTAAAAGGGGTCGGAAATACATGCCCAACTGTAAAGTACAAGTACAAATAAAAAAGGGCCAAACAACTGAAAAGTAAAGAGCAGCTCCTGGATCATCCTTCAGGTGTTCCTACCTGAAGGGTAGGTACAGATGGCCACATCAGTACTCCACGTCCGTCAGACTCCTTTGTGTATGACGCGTTGTAAGGTCCACCTCCGGGTACCGTCCAGTCCAAGAGCTCTCGGCCTCCGTCAGCGTTTTCCATCATCTACATCCAACACAACAAGGTGTGGGCATAGCCTGTGTATGGGTGAGTATAACGATACTCAGTAGGGATCCCAAGAACTTCAAGGCCTCACAAAATCCAACAAGGATAAACCACAAAGAATAAAACAATGGATAACCATTTCTTAGGTATATGCCCATACATATACATCAATTATCAAGTAACCCATCTCAATCATTAGGAAAAACATAAGTCATTGACTCAGATCAAACTAGGATTTTTATTTTCGAAACCATGACTAGTGGCGTACTCCTCCTCTATCGAGTATAGTGGGTCTACCACGTCACACATACGCTCTTCCCAATATTCTTGGACTACTGAGGCACTCCTCCTATCGAGTACCGTGGGTCTGCTGCATCACATAAAGGCGCTCCCCACCGTGGGTCTGCCACGTCACACAGAAGCGCTCCCCCTAATAGCCTGCAGAGGTACTCCTCCTGTCGAGTACTGCGGGTATGCCGTGCTCACACGGAGGCTCTCCTCCACCATGGGTCTTCCGTGTCACAAAAAGGAACCCCCACTGGGCTAGTCGAGTCACTCTGAGTCAAATTGGTCAACAAGTCATCATATCTCACCCAACTACTAGTTCTTCGTACTCTGTCTGCTCGTCACAAGAAGGATCCGCTCCATGAGCTACTGTTAGATACTCCAAGTGTCATGAAGTCTCACATAGAAGTATCTCAAAGGACTTCCACATCATATGGGTCTCAACACAATAGAAGGTGTGTCAATCAGACGCCCAGTCTATGAGTTATTAGCCTTTTAGTCTCGGGGACCTGGTTCAATTCGTGTACGAACCAACCCAACCATATCACAAATATACTCCAAAATCTAGTGGGGTATACTCAAAGGACCATCTCTCATTGATATTACCAGCACCGCTGGTGGCTCTTCAAACAGATGTCTGGTGCCACTGACATGGTCCAAGGAAGCAAAGGGTCGGTAGTGGGCTCGGGTTCGGTCCGACCCAGTCAGTCCAACTCAGCCAAACCAAGTCTGGGCCGACCCGGTCTGGGTCATCCATGACAGACTTGATGGGTCTGACCCAACCCATTGGGTGGGTCATCCAGCTAAGTTAGGCCTAGTCCGCTGGGCCGGGCCCAGCGGACTGCGATGGCAGTTTGGCCCGGATGCCGCCACGCAGGCCGAGGCTAGTTCGACTAGCACCGCGAGGGGCACGGCTCTGGAGGTCGGTGATCAGGAGACCAACGGGCAGGCTATGCGGGGCGCGGGTAGGCCAGATGGACGCCGGGCAAGCCGCATGGGTACCGGGTAGTCCGCAGGTGTACCGGGCAGGCTGCGGGGGCCTCAGAAAGGCTTTCAGGGCGCCGAGTAGGCGGCGTGAGGGCACCGAGAAGCGTGCATGGGCACTGAGCAGCGCGCGGGGGCCCCGAGCAGCGCGCGGGGGCACACGGGTAGGTGACGCGGGGCGCAGAGGCGCGCTGGAAGGCGGGGCGGGGGAGGCGACACACGGGTAGGCCAGTGTGGGGCGCGGCGGCGCCCATGGAGGTGGCCAGGGGCGCAGCAGCGCTCGGGTTGGCCGGCGCGAGGCACGACGGCATGAGGGCAGGCCGGCGCGGGGTGCAGCGGTGCCCGGGAAGGCGGCGCAGGGCCCGACGGTGTGCGGGAAAGCCAGCGCAGGGCCCGACGGTGTACGATTAGGACAGCGAGGGGCGCGGCGGCGCATGGGTAGCAAGCGGGTGAGCCGCGGTTTTCATGACGGTGTTCGGCTGGAATTATAGGTTTGCCGCAGGGGTGGTGCGATTCATGGAGGTCGCGGGTAGCGCGACCTTCGTCGTTTCCACCTTTGTTGTCATCACCTCATCGCTATGGCGAAGAATCATTACGAAAGAATGGAGGAGGGATTCGGGCCATGTTATTTTGGCCCACACCGTCCACGTTTATAGATGATATCAAATGGATCATTAGAATAAAGCTCAATAATTAATTACAACAATTTGTATCAATATTTCATTCGATGATGAGAGGAAGAAAAAGGGAATCCTCAACATGCAATAACCCCCTAAATTATTATTTTTCGTTCGTCGTTCATTTAAGTTTTAAGTCGCGGGAAGAAGAAAAAAGAATTCATCATTCATCATGTCCACCACACTCTCCGAATCCTGAGTTGAGTCGGCCGCAGAAGGTGCTCCATGTCGGTAGGGTTCGAGGGAAGAAGTCGAAGAAGAAATCTATCATTCTTCACGTTATTCGTTGGGAGATCTTTTCTCCCAAGCTCCTCTCAATTCCACAAAAATAGAAATTCCAATTAAATAATATTAGATTTGTTTTCTATTATTATGTTGGCAAACCAATTAAAAAAAAGAATTAAAAACCCGGCTCCACCAAATTAAATGCACGAGTGTTGTCTCATTAATTTGGAGGATGACAGGAGGCTCTCTTTAATAAAACACATGAGTTGGCGCAATTAATTGCACATGGAGGTCAAGAGGCTCTCCCTCATTAATGAGTAAGAGTGGAGATGTTTCATCCTCCACCATCAATAGGGGTTGGGTTTTCCCCACCCCTATCATTAATAGGGAGGTTATGCGGCTCAGGTGGTCCCCACCTCAATTATCCACCCACGGGAGGTTATGATCAGGTGGGCCCCACCACCATAACCTCTCATGGGAGGATAGGGTGTGTCGGTCCCACCACCAACTCCCAAGGGAAGGTTTTAACCAACACACTCAACACATGGCAGCTTAAAAATAAAACAAAGTGTTGTACTTTATTTTATTATTTTTTTATAAAAAGACAAAGACTAACTTTTATTCTCGACCAAATCAGTCATGTTGAAAGACTTCTTAAGCGAATACCGGTGCTGCGAGCTCAACGGTTCCCTCAAATTTCAATTTCGAGCACTAGTTCAAAATTTATAAAATCCATCTCGTACGTTTACTGAAAATACCCGAACAAAACTTCAGAAATTGATTCTAGGCATACCGGGCCTCATAATCAAGCACCATAAATTTTTGCAGACTCAAAAAATTCCCATGTATTTAAGAAAATAATTTCCATAGAATTTCCTGGTCTTTAAATTCTCCCCACCTCAAGGCTTTACGTCCCCGTAAGCTACAACTCGAACTATGAGAACAAATGGGGGTACTAAGAATGAATTTGAGCCTCCCACTCCCATGTGCTCTACTGGAGGTTCTCGTACTGCCAGCAAATGTGCACCAGAGGAATCAACCGTCCACATAGGACATGATCCTATCAATCCTCAATCTCTATTGAAACCTCTGTAAAAGTTTCCCCATTATCTATGTCCAACTCTCCATGGTCGATGATGTGGGAAGGGTCGTGCACGTATCTCCTCAACTGGGATACGTGGAAGATGTCATGCACCCGGTGCAACTGAGGTGGAAGAGATAAGCGGTAAGGCACCTCACCAAATCTACTGATAAGATGGAAAGTTCCGATGAATTGCAGAGATAACTAGCCGCCTCAGAAAAATCTCCGTAGACCTCATCGAGGTGAGACCCATAGAAAGACGTAATCACCATACTTGAACTCTAGAGGTCTCCGTCTTCTATTAGCATACGACTTATGTCTGCTTTGTTAGGTCTTCATCCACTCCTGGATGATATTCACCTTCTCCTTGGTATCCCATACCATCTCTGGCCCCACTTGTGATGACTCCCCTGGGTCTGTCCAGAATAATGGCGATATGCAAGGTCGACCATAAATGTCCTCAAAAGGTGACATGCCAATGGTGGAGTGATAGTTGTTGATGTATGCAAACTCCACCAATGGTAGATGATCCTCCCAGCTACGACTGTAGTCCAGGACACATGCACATAGCTTGTCCTCGAGGGTTTGAATGGTCCCGCTCGGTCTAACCATCCATCTGAGGATGGAATGCGATGCTCAAGTGAAGAAGTGTCCTGAAAGCTCCCTGCAACCCCTTCCATAGATGGGAAGTAAATCATGCGTCACGATCAAAGACAATAGATGATGGTACTCCATGTAGCCACACAATCTCCTACACGTAGAGGCTTGTCAAGCTCTCTATTGATCCATGCTCTAAGATCGGTAGTAAGTGGGACGACTTGGTGAGTCGGTCAACGATCACCCAAATCGAGTCGTGACCCCTAGATGTACGTGGAAGACCCATCACTAAGTCCATGGATATACCATCCAAATTCTACTCCGGGACCTCTAATGGCTGAACCAAGCCTACAGGTACCTGGTGCTTCGCCTTCACTTTCTGACAAGTGAGGCACCGAGAGACAAACTCTCCTACTGACTTCTTCATACCTAGACACCAGTGTTGTCGTCGTAGGTCCTGGTACATCTTCTCCACCCCTGGATGTACCACTATAGGGGATGTGTGGAATTCCCTCAACTCTTCCTCATGAAGTGCAACTGGTACCATGGTATGTCCTCTAAAAAGGATGACGTGCTCCCCACCTTCATAAAATCTATCAGGTGCCTACCCTGTGGATATCTGAGCACGTCGTGTGTCACAGTCAGCGTCCCCATGCGGAGCTTCCCTAACTCGCTGAAGGAGTGGAGGAGTTACCGTAAGAGACCGTAGGTATGTTTCTCCATCCATATCCACAAAGGATATCTATAAGGTAGCCAACTGCTCTATCACCTCTCCTAGCTGCTAAATACCAGTCCTCCTACTGAGCGTATCCGCGATAATGTTCCCCTTTCCAAGAGTACAAACTATATCGAAGTCATAATCCTAAAGGAACTCAAGCCAACACCACTATCTCAGGTTTAGGTCCTTCTGAGAGAAGATATACCTAAGACTCTTGTGATCAGATTATATGGTAAAAAATTCACCCATCAGATAGTGCCGCCACATCTTCAAGGCGAAGACCACTACTACTAACTCCAGGTCATGGTAGCATAGTTCTGCTTATATTGTCTTAGCTTCCGAGAACCATATGCGATCACTGCTTTCCCCTACATCACGACACACCAAAGTCCGATTCCTGGTGCGTCATAGTAGGCTACGTACCCTACGCCTTCCTCTAGAAGTATCAAGATATGGGCACTAGTCATCCTCTGCCTCAGCTTCTGAAAGCTCTACTGGCATCTCTTTGACCACATGATGGGTTTCCCCTTCTTCATCAAGGTTGATAGTGGTGCTGCAACTCTGGAGAATTCTGGAACGAACCTCCGATAGTATCCAGCCAAGCCCAGGAAACTCCGTACTTCTGTCAAACTCCTGGGTGTCTCCCAAGAATGTACCGCCTTGATATGTTCTAGATCTAATGCAACTCCATCCTTAGAGATAACATGTCCCAAGAAGTGAACCTCATGAATCTAGAATAGGCACTTTGAGATCTTACCATAAATATGGTTCCCTCAGTGTGTGCCCAGTACTACCCATAAATTGTAGGCATGATCCTCCTTAGTATTCTAGTAGATCATAATGTCATCGTTGAAGACCACGACAATGAGATCGAGGTAAGGCTGGAAGATACTGTTCGTCATACTCATGAACACTACTAGAGAATTGGTTACGCTGAAGTCCATAACCAAGAACTCATAGTGGCTGTAACAACACCTGAAGATCATCTTTTGCACAACCTCATCTCTAACTCTGAGCTGGCGATAGCCTGGTCTGAGGTCTATCTTAGAGAACCACTGTGCTCCCTTGAGCTAATCAAAGAGTTTGTCAATCATAGGGAGTGAGTACTTGTTCTTTACGATCACTTGGTTCAGGCGATGGTAGTCGACACAAAGCCTAAAGCTCTTATCTGCCTTTTTGGAGAATAGAATCGGGGCTTCCCAGGGAGAAACACTAGGATGGATGAATCCCTTCCCCTGCAAGTCCTCCTGCTGTACCCACAGCTCACGAAGCTCAGTGGGTAACATACGATATGATAGTGTATATATCGGTGCCATACTCGGGTATTGGTCAATGTAGAAGTCCACCTCTCTACGAGGAGGTAATCCTGGAACATCTTCAGGGACAACATTCGCGTACTGGTCCACCACTACAGGATAAGTCAGACTCTCCACATAAACTGCTCTGGGGGTGAGGCAAGATGACTAATGAGTGATCGGCTGAATCCTCCTCTAAGTAAGTCTGTACTGCACTACAAAGGTTCCCTTCTTGCCGGTGAAGGTGAACCCGGTCCCATACATGCGGGCACACCACACTTTGCGCCTAATACAATCGATCTGGGAATGTACTGTAGATAACCAGTCCATACCCAAGATGACATTGTAAGGCCTCAATGCCTCTACTAGGAGATCCTAGACAAAGCTCTCACTTCCTAGAATAAGCTTGCACTGCCAGAACCAGTTCTTAATCATCGAATTATCTCCCGTAGGAGTCTCTAACCATAAAGATCGAACTGACGGTTCCTTTGGAATCTCTGAGCTCCGAACGAGTGCAGTGGCAATGAAAGAGTGACCGGCACCTGTGTATATAAGAACTGCAGCTAAGGTGGAGTAGACATAGATAGTACCTCAAATAATCTCTGAAGCACCATGGTCATACGCTTCAGCTACCTGAAGCTGAGCTCTCCCTTATCCACCTACTCCTTGTGGTTGGGGTGGACCTCTTGGTGGTGGTGGTAGTAGTACCTCGTAACGTCTTCCACCGTAAGCCACTCGTCCAGCTCCTCTTCCACATTTGTCTGAGCCCTCCAGACAACCTCAATTGAATTTCTACATATGCCTGAAAGGTCCCTCAAATGTCTGTTGATCATCAGAGCGGTGGGTCAGATAGTCATGAGCCATGTGACCAAGCATGCCGCATGAGTAACACTGCCTACTAACGGTATGTGTATCTCTGCTCGGTGTGCCCCGAACAACGGATCCTAAGTCATGCGGTCGACCACCTATAGGTCTGGTCCTCTTGGACCTCTGTGAAATCTATATACTTACAGCTGTAGAAGACTCTGATGCATGTTATCTAGTGGTGGGTCTCACTGCTGGAGACTGCTCATCAAGGAAGCTCTCTACTAGGAGAGCTCTCTCTAACACCCCTGCCTGAGTCGGGATGCTAAGTGAGATCACTAAAGCTCTGATATCTCTACTGAGTCCCAACTCGAAGGTATGGGCCCTAAAGAATGGGTCCTATACCATATAAGTGGAGTAGCGTGAGAGGTCAGTGAACCTCGCTGAGTACTGCGCCACCATCAAGATACCATGCTGTAGATGCACTTGCTCCTGTATCTGCACCGCTCGAAGGGTGTCTGAGACAAACTCTGCTTGGAACATGCTCTCGAAGTTTTCCCAATGAAGTTTTGCCTCGTCATGAACCTCGAGAATCTAGCTCCACCATCTTCCTGCTACTTCTTGAAGGAGGATGGCAGCAATGATCACTATAAAGTCTGCTGGTGTCCTACTAGCCTGAAGACTCTCACCACAGCCTCCAGCCAATCCTCAGCTGCATGTGGGTCCGTCTCTCCCCTAAACCTAGGTGGCCTCTAGTGCTAGAACTCATGAAACGTGCTCAAGCGGCATGCATCGTCTGTTTCTAGGGCTGGTGGCATCGGTGGCCCAATAGGAAGTAGTAATGCTGGTGCCTCCACTGGTAAAGGGCCTGGCACCGAGGCCTCGTCTCTCGGTGGGATGTCAATATGTACAACTCTCAGGGCTCAAACTGGTCATCTGCAGGTAGGCATCCTGAAAGAAACAGATGCAACAAGGTCAAAGGACTATACCTGGTGAGCTGGCCTGGTTGAGTTGACTTAAAGAAAATCTTTTGAAAACACACACGCAATCAGTATTTTCATGCACTATGTCGGAAATCAGATGTCAGGGTCCTTGTGTATGGATACGTCAGCCGCACGCACGAATACTAGACTCCCTGAACTGAAAACCACACTTAGTACCCTTAACACTATTTCTTTACAGAAAAGAAATATCATAGTGATAAGTTCTGCGGTACAATAGACTCCTCTGATACAATTTTTTTACAACCCGTCCCCTAGGGCCCGTGTCGTAACTACCCCAATCCCGCCTTCCATAGGCCAGTGGCTGGCGACTAGCACCAAAGGCGTATATCCCTAAACTAGAAAGGAATTTCCTTTATAACTGTAAACAAACACATCATAGTACACAATTGGAAGAAAAACACTAAGTAAAAAATGTATACAAAAAGTGTGCTGGAAAGTAAAAGGGGACAGATATACAAGACCAACTGTAAAGTACAAGTACAACTGAAAAAGGGGAAAACAACTGAAAGGTAAAGAAAAACTCCTAGATCATCCTCCAGGTGTTCTTACCTAAAGGGTAGGCACGGATGGGAACCTCAGTACTCCACGTCCACCATACTCCTCTGTGTGCCGACTCGTCGTAAGGTCCACCTCGGGGTACCGTCCAGTCCTGGCGCTCTCAGCCTCCGTCAGCGCTGTCCATCATATGCATCCTACACAAATAGGTACGTGCATAACCCATGCATGGGTGAGTATAACGATACTCAGTAGGGACCCCGAGACCTTCAAGGTCTCACAAAATCCAACAGGGATAAACCACAAAGAAGAAAAAAATGGATAACCATTGCTTAGGTATATAACCATACATATACCAAAGTTATCAAGTAACCCATATCAATCATGAAGAAAAACAAAAAAGTCATTGAATCAGCTCAAAACATGATTTTTATTATCAAAACCATGACTGATGGAATAATCCTCCTCTATCGAGTATAGTGGGCCTGGCGCATCACAAAGAGGTGCTTCCCACTATCCTTGGACTGCTAAGGCACTCCTCCTGTCAAGTATTGTGGGTCTGCTATGTCACACAGAGGCGCTCCCCACCATGGGTCTATCGTGTCACACATAGGTGCTCCCCATAATAGACTGCAGATGTACTCATCCTATCGAGTACCGTGGGTCTGCTGCGCTCACACAGAGGCACTCCTCCACCATGGGTCTGCTGCGACACACATAGGTGCTCCCCACTAGGCTAGTCGAGTCACTCTGAGTCGAATCGGTCAAGCAGTCGTCAGATCTCAGCCAGCTACTAGGTCTCTGTACTCTATCTGCCCATCACTGGAAGGATCTGCTCCATGAGCTATAGGTTGATACTCCAAGTGTCACAAAGTCTCACGTAGAAGAATCTAAAAGGACCGACACACCATATAGGTCTCAACGCAATAGACGACATGCCAATCAGACGCCCGGTCTGTGAGTTATTAGCCTTTTAGTCTCGAGGCCCTGGTTGGATTCATGTATGAACCAACCCGACCATATCACAACTATACCCCGAACTCCAGTGAGGTATACTCAAAGGACTATCTCTCATCGAGATTACCAGCACTGCTAATGGCTCATCAAACGGACCTCTGGTGCCATAGATATGGCCAAAGGAATCAAAGGGTCGGTAGTGGACCCGGGTCCAGTCCGACCCGGTCGGACCATCTCGGTCCCACCAAATCTGTGCCGACCCGGTCTAGGTCAACCCAGATAGACCCGATGGGTCTAACCCAACCCATTGGGCAGGTCATCCAACTAAGTTCGGCCCAATCTGCTAGGCCCAGCCCAACAGACTACGAGGGCCCTTTGGCCCGGATGCCGCCACGCTGGAAGCTCGGCCCGAAGGCCGAGGCTGGTTCATCGAGTACCACGAGGGGCACGTCTTGGGAGGTCAGCAGCCGGGAGGCCAGCGGACATGCCGCGTGGGGTGCGGGCAGGCCAACTGGACACCAGGCAGGCCTCAGGGGTACAGGGTAGGCCACGGGTGAACCGGGAATGCCACGGGGGTACTGGGAAGGCCGCGGGGGAGATGGGAAGGAGACACGGGGGTTCCGGGCAATGCGCAGGGGAGCGCGGGAAGGCGATGCGGGGTGCGACAACGTACATGGAGGCGGTGTGGTGTGTGGAGGTGTGGGGTGAGGCGGCCTGTGGGAAGGCGACGCGGCCAGCGGTGGCACACGGGAAGGCCGGTGCGGGGCACAACGGCACGCAGGCAGCACGCGGGTAAGCCACAGTTCATACGACGGTGTGCGGTGGGGTTCAGATGGAAGTATAGGTGTGCTGTGGGGGCGATGTGATTCGCAGAGGCTACGAGTAGTGCGGCCTTCGTCGTTTCCGCCTTCGTTGTCATCGCCTCATCGCCAAGCCGAAGATTCATTACGAAATAACGGTGGAGGGAGTCAGGCCATGTTAGTTTGGCCTGCACCCTCCTCGTTTAGAGATGATATCAAATGGATCATCGGAATGAAGCTCAACAATTAAGTACAACACTTTCTGTCAATATTTCATTCGATGATGAGAGGAAGAAAAAGGGAAGCATCAACATGAAATAACCCCTACATTGTTATTTTTCATTCTTCGTTCGTTGACATTTGAAGTCTCATGAAGAAGATGAAAGAATTCTACGTTCATCGCGTCTTCCACTCTCTCTGAATCCCGAGCTGAGTCGGCCGTAGAAGGCGATCCTCGTCGGTAGGGTTCGAGGAAAGAAGTCGAAGTAGAAATCTAGCATTCTTCGTTGGGAGCAGTTTTCTCCCATGCTCCTTTCAATTCCACCAAAAGAAAAATGCCAACGAAATAATATTAGATTAGTCATCTTATATTATGTTGGCACACAAATTTAAAAAAAATAATTAAAAACATGGCTCCACCAAATTAAAGGCACGAGTGTTGTCTAATTAATTTGGATGATGCCAAGAGGTTCTCCTTAATAAAAGACATGAGTTGGTGAAAATAATTGTGTATAGAGGTCAGGAGGCTCTCCCTCATTAATGAGGGAGAGTGGAGAGGTTTCATCCTCCACCATCAATAGGGGTCGGGTGGTCCCCACCCCTATCATTAATAGGGAGGTTATGCGGCTCCGGTGGTCTCCACCTCAATTATCCCCCCATGGGAGGTTATGCTCAGGTGGGCCCACCACCATAACCTCTCATGGGAGGTTAGGGTGTGGTGGTCCCACCACCAACTCCCAAGGGAAGGTTTTAACCAACACACTCAACACATGGAAGCTTAAAAATAAAATAAAGTGTTGTAATTTATTTTATTTTATTTTTATAATAATCCAAAAACTGACTTTTATACCCAACCAACTGCCGTAGAGGTGAAAGTATTCTTAAGAAAATACCGGCACTGTGAGCTCAACGGTGCCCTCAAATTTCAATTCTGAGCATCGGTTCAAAAGTTATAAAATCTCGCTCGTACGTTTACTAATGGTACCTTAACAAAAATTCAGAAATTGATTCTAGGCACACCGGGCCTCAGGATCAAGCACCATAAATTTTTGCGGACTCGAAAAAGTCCCAAGTATTTAAGAAAATAATTTCCACAGAATTTCTAGGTCATTACACATAATCTATTAATAGATATAACCAACCCCTTTGGAATATGATTAACTTCATTACTTTAAAGATCTATTTCATAATCTTTCGACCAAAGTGTATATCACACATCTCCCCATAAAAGGGTCTATGAAAATCATTTAATGAAATGATCACTAATGTTAAATCAAAGTTAGGAATCATGTAATTTTTCATCAGATTATATAATTTTCATAAGGAATTAGAAATAAAATTTTTATTATTCAGTAGGATTCATACCATTATTTTCACAATTGTTTCACTATTGATTACAAATCCTTCACCATTACAACCTAATGTAGTCATAGGTTATGTGTCTAATTTTCTATAATATCCATAAATAATTCCTAAAAAAATTCCAAAGGAAAATGACTCCTTTCCATGACAAATTTTTTAATGGATTTGATATCTTTTCTAAATTTCTCACAGAATTTCAATAATATCCACTTATCCAAAGAAAAACTATAGATATTATCTTTAGGGGTTAGTCAAGTCCATTGATCAATAACATCACTCTTTGATGTGTCTTTTAAAGTCCCCTCCCCAGAAAGTGTACCCCTCCTGATCCATCAATGTGAGTAGACATATATTTCCCCCGAGTCCCACCTCCAGTAGGCCTCAGGTTAGCAATTAGCACCAAGGGTATTGTAAACACACAAATTAGAGGCATAACCACTAAGCGAGAAGGTGGGAAATAGAGAGATAAGAGAGACACCCACCAACTCCTACCCAAAATAAATTATAAAATAAACCCCAAATACACAATTGTAATTTCATACAATAATTACTAAACCTAAAAGGGAAAACTGCAAGAAAAAAATAAAGCAAAACATTAGTGAACACAAATCCTGAATAGCTGTTGCAACCACAAGCTTTTAGTAACTAGCCTTATCTTTAAAATTTCCCAAGTGACCAGAAAATTGTTAATATATACATAGGGTGAGTATAATACTTTACTCGGCAGGATCCTCCTCAGAGCCTCTCATGTAAAATTAAAAAAACATGCTAAAACACAATAAAAAACAAGTGAAACTAACTCATAAACAAAATAGGTATACAATGTTCTCATAATAACTACGCATACTCTCCCCAAGTATCTCATACAAGAGTATATAATATAATAAAGAATTTCAAGGGTACCCATCTACCATTTCCCCCCTGATTTGATACTTTTCCCCAATGTCGTATTTCTTGAGCATATCTCTCCAAAAAGTATGTCCGGAAGACACCTAGGTGTAGCACCACCACATGCACTTTGTACCATATAAATTTTTGATCATAGATACATAATAAAATAACCACACCATCCACACAACCAAAAGTAACCAGGTAGTTTCTAGGATCCACCATATACCGAATAATGTGCATCATACATCGAGTATTATACCTCAAGCCATTACATCCCTTACACTGAGTAAGGATACTCAAGATATCACATCCTATACATGATATATCTAAGTAGTCCATAGAAAACTATATCTAGAAGTTATGTGTGTGAAATAAACACAAGCCATTACAACCCTCTACCAACATAAATGGGGAAAACTAACTGTCTTTAATACTAAAACAAGAAACTACAAGGAGAATAGAGTGGGGCCAAAGCATATAGTCAGCCATCCCTCCTCCCATCAGGATGTCAAGGAAAACAACCCCCAGGGATTAGAATCCCAAGGGTGTCAGTTTCCCTAATCGACATGTTGGTTTAGAATATAGAAACAAATAGAAGTACATGACCTAATATATATCACAACCACACTATGTGCATAAAATTGTATTAGACTCAACTGTAGCTGACATCTCACAAACTCATAGCTGACAGTTCTAAGACTAGGTATCATATAATCATACAACCATTTAAAGATCTACATTAGATTACATTATCCCTTTATTTCAATTTCACTTTACATTAAATAATTATTTAACCATTAATTAACCATTATCATTTACACATTACATTTCATTAGTATCACGACATAGTTCAATTCCCTCCAAGCATAACAAAACCAAGTCCACGAATTCTCAGAAACATAACCTCAACATTGCATCCCAGAAATATCCAACCCCATGGGTTAAAATAATTTATTCAATCATTTAAAAACAAAATTATCACTTTTCCATAATACCAAGTATTCTAGAAAACCATTCTAAGCTTCAAAACACAATGGGCTCAACACAGTGAGAATATTAACTTCTCATTGAGTCTTTTCTACATATATTGAGAAGCTAAACATAGAAATAACATGGAATACATCATTCATATTTTCTTCTTGTGGAGGGTGGGTAAGAAATACCATATTACTCAAGTATTGGGGAAATTAAATTGAATAAACATACATCATATTCAACTACATAAAATTTCATGTCAACGGCTAAGCCCAGATTCAACCTATTTCACCATCCATGGTGTCCTCCTTAACACCCAAATGTATAATATGAGGAATCTAACCACTATAGGTGTCAACTTATGCCACCACCATATCCTTGCAAGCTCATCCATTCCAAAATCACACCAAAACACAAGAAGAAAGAAATAAAAACATAGAAACTGGGCTCTTGACCCTAAACAAGGCATTTAACCTTCAAACATAATGACCACTCATATCTACAAAGAATTAGGATCTTGGCCTTTAAAATAAATATGGTTTTTATGAACCCTTCATGGTATTATATTCATCACACAATTAGTCCATTATTTTATATTGAAATGACCAATTCAATTTAAACATGGATAATTGCATCCATTTAATTTATCACCCAACATAACAACAACAACCTAATTCATTAAACATGCCTCTATATCTTTATCCAATTAATTTATAATTAATCCTAGATTTATGTTCTTTACCAATTTACATCAATAACGACATGCTAATCAAGAAAATAAAAGATATCACATGATCTAGAAAATCAAGAGCCAATAACATCACTATGCAATTGATACCAA
Source organism: Viscum album (assembly GCA_963277665.1). Taxonomy (NCBI): domain Eukaryota; kingdom Viridiplantae; phylum Streptophyta; class Magnoliopsida; order Santalales; family Viscaceae; genus Viscum; species Viscum album. The sequence continues at coordinate 1,029,145,549 of OY728133.1, read as the reverse complement.
TTATTTAATCCATTTCAAGTATTTATTATGTCAATTTGATTATGATATGGTGGATAAAGCATAAAAACTCTATGAATTCATGTTAAATAATATATAATCCATCAATCCCCTACCTCAAAATATTTTTTTCATTATTTCCATGAGAAATACCAATATAACAGATCACGATCACCTCTCATATAATGACTACATCCACCTGAGGAAACCACAACACAACTGCATCAACCAACTCCAATGAAATTTTTATTAGAAGATGGAGGTCACATGATGTAACATGGCATGGATAATGGTAGTAAATATATCCAGGGACATAGAATAAAAAATATATAATATACCTTATATCAAAGATGGATCGACACTTCCTAGTTGCACCAAGATAGGGGGTACCATGCAAGAGGAAAACCTATAAGGGGAAACATGATCCAAGTTCCACACCAAAATCGAAAAAATACTTGGGAAAGAATGGTCTTCGGAATCTCGTACGAAGGAAAACAAGAAAAAATAACAAGGAGGAATTTTCTTAGCCTTTTGAAAATCTAAACGGGGCAGCATTTTAGATACCGATTAGATTTTTCATTAAAGGTGGATCTCATCAAGACTACACAATTTCACTGAGTAAAGTGACCCAGACCCTTAGGAAAAATAAGATAGGAGTTATGGGAATTGAATCAGCCTTAAATACCTTAAAATAGGGTATAAAATATGTTTTACGTCGATGAAAATGTCAAATAGGTGAAACTGTATGATTCTTGAAACATTGTTCACCAGCTGATCTGGAAACATCAAAGTACTTATAGAAAGGCGATCTACTGAAAGATAACCCACCAACATTAACTAGAAATAGATGACTTACTAATAGGAGATATCTTTAAACAACTTATTTATATGACCTAAAGACAAGAACTACTGACATAACCTACCGCCAGATGACCTACTGACAGACGACCTACTAACAAGACCTACCAACAGATTACCTACCAACAGATGACCTACCGACATGAATTATCAACAAATGGCCTAATGAAATGACCTACCTATAGATTCCCTACTGACAAGACATATCAATAAAAGACCTACTAATGACAATATTCATGAAATTGGAAACACAATTCATGGAACTAGGAAATTGGAAAATTATTGGGAATAGGTCACCTTGACCTCCTAGAACACCTCAAGATTAAGATTTTAACTGTGGAATAGATCAGAAATTTTAAAAAAAATTACATCAGATACCTCTTAAAACATTATCATCCTTGAGAATCCAAAACCAAACCATATAGAAAATAGAAAAATGGTCCAAAAAACTACACTTCAAGATACCTCTAAAGGATATCCCACCAAAGGGACTCAACCACTTCAAAAATTGTACAACAAAATACCATGAGAAAACTAAAAAAACTCTTAAATAATCTCCTAGGGAGATACCTCTCAAAAGAGAAATCCCCAACAAGCAAGAAGAGAAATCCATCTCATAAACAAGAATGTTCTACAACAAAAAAGAACATCTTTATAAGAAAAAATATAAACATAAAACAACATAGGAACTAAGTGAGAATCTAAAACTCATGTTCCCAACTACTCTCCTCCATTCCACTATTCCAACACAAGACATGAACAAAGGGGATAGGATACCCATGAAACACCTTCTCCTTGTGGTATTATATCTCTATAGGCCTCTCCTCTATGGTTTCATCATCGTCATCATCAATCACACCACAATCAATGATGCGAGAGTCTTCATGAAGATAATCAGGGAGATGTGAAATGTGAAAACATCATATATCCTGGTAATTTGTGGGGGAAGTCAATACACCACAGATCCAACACAAGACAACACCTCAAAAGTCCCAACAAACTGGGGAGAAAGGTTACTCCCATGACTAAACATTCGATGCCCATGACAGGGAGTCACCTTTAGAAAAATGCGATCCCCAAAGTCAAATTACAAAGGTCTCCTCATATTTTCACAATAGAATTTATAATGATCCTACACTACCTTCATCCTCTCAATAATCACTTGAACCATCTCTATCGTATTCCGTACTAGTTTTTTCCTGAGAATTACTGACTCTCCAACCAGAGTCCAACACAACATAAAAAAAATGTCGACCATACAAGGTTTATAATAGATCCCTACCAATGGTGAAGTGAAAACTATTTTTGTACTATAACTCTACCAAGGTAAGGTTTCTCATCCACGAAACATCAAAATCTAGGACACAAGAGAGAAAAATTTCTTCAAGGGTCTAGATAGTCTTCTTTTTATGATCATTCGTCTATGGTTGAAAATCAGTGTTAAGGAATAGATGAGAACCAAAATAATGCAAGAGATCTCTCCACACCATATAGGTAAATTGAGTATATTGATTAGAAATTATCATCTTAGGGACCCCATGGAGTCTCACCACCTGCTCCATATGTTGCCTCTATAAAACAACCACTGATCATGACTTATTTATTTCTATGAAGTGGGATAATTTTTTCAATCAATCCAAAAAAACAAAAATAGTATCACAACCTCCCTGATATTGAGGGAAATTGGTTACAAAGTCAATCATGATGTCCTCCAACTTCCACTGAGGAACATCTAATAGTTGGATCAACCCATTGAGAACATGGTTCTCAATATTCACATTATGGAACAACAAACATCGAGACACAAACACTACGACTACATGTTTCAACCCAAGCCCCCAAAACTAAATCATCAAAGTGAAATAAATTCTTTACATGAATGGATTTATCTCTAAAGGAGAACTATGGAAATCCCTGAGAACTATCTTATGCATCACCAAGGGAAAGAAATGAATTCCTTGAAACAACAACTGGTGTTGTTCTTCCTCAGACCATCTATCAGGGGCCTTGCCACAAACAACACTGTATCTAATTACCTCCACCTTAAGAACTCGAACTGGGAATCTTCCACCTACATAACCAAAGACGAATGTACCATCATCTAAAAATGATATCCTCTACCCACAACTTGTCCCATATCGTGATGTAATGCTGAAAGTCATTACATTACTCTCTTGGAATCACCTGATTCACGCACTCCATCACTTCGTGACCTCCTTCTTAAAACATCAGCTACAACATTCACCTTACCAAGTGTATATGAGATTTCGATGTCGTAATCCTATTATAACTCTATCCACTGAAGTTGCCGCATGTTCACATCATGATTGGAGAAAACATACCTCATGATTTTATGATCAGTGAACACTATAAAGCACTCTCCGATGAGGTAATATCTCCACTACTTCATGTCAAACACCACTACTTCCAAATAAAGATCATTTGTGGAATAGTTATGCTTCTGGGTATATAACTACCAAGACCCATATGAAACGAATGATCTTTTATACATCATAACACATCCTAACCCCAGACGTTAAGAATCACAAAAAACCTCAAACTAGAATCATTATATTAGAAGACAACATACATGGTCACTAGCCAAATTCTTCTTAAGATACGTGAATACTTCATGAAAATGTTTTTTCCATATAAACGTCGGGTCCTTTCTAGTCAGTCCATTCAGAGGAGTCCTAAATCAAGAGAAATCGAATACGAACCTCCTATAATGTCCTACAAGAGCAAGAAATATTTACATCTATGACACTATCTTGGTGCCTACCTTAGTAAAAATTTCTTCAATAAACGACGAATCTATAGGTACTCCCTGGTGTGATACAACATGCCCCATGAAATGGATTTCTTGAGCCCAAAAATCACACTTCAATAAATTCCCAAATAGATGTTATGGATAAAGAACTCCCAAAACAGCTAGTAGGTTCTCTATATTCTTATCCTCAGACACATATTACACAAGGATGTCATCGATGAATACCACCCTAGTCATATCCAAGAACTCATGGATCAAAATGTTCATTATCCCCTTAAACGGAGTTGGATAATTCATCACACCAAATGACATCACAATTAACTCATAATTTCCATGATGTCAATAAAAAGAAGTCTTCAGAATATCTTCATCATTTACACACCTATGATGATATCCTAACCACAAATCATTCATCAAGAACTAACATTAATGATTCAATTGATTGAAAAAAATTACCAATCTATAGAATATGAATGTGGATCTTTCCTGTAACTTGGTTCAAGCAACGACAATCAATACACATCCACAAACTTCCATCAGACTTCTTCATGAAAAAAACTGGTGCACCACTTAGCGATAGACTCAGGTGAACAAAACTACATTGTAATAGGAAATCAAGATGTATTTGCATCTCCCGAATCTCAGAAGATGTCATCTTATATGGATACATCGAGATAGGAGATGTGTATGGATATATCTTGACCCCGAACTTGATCTCTCATTGAGGGGGTAACACTGAAACCTCTTTTGGAAAGACATGAGGGTACTATTCTATGACCCCAGGAAACACCAACTGCTAAACCTCTTACGAACTCAGCATCAGCTCCACCAACAAGGATGACAAGGTTAAAATAGTCCTCTGACACATATGAGGGTCTCACTCACCAAAAAACCCCATTGTCTCTCCATCAACATAAATGAACACCACCGACCTCTAGTAAACATACAAGATAGCATGCAATGAATAAATCCAATCCATTCCAAGGATGTAATCATATGGTTGTATCCTTAAGCATAGGAAATATCCTCAAGAGTGGTGTTTCCCCAACACTAGCTCACAGTCACTATATACTTCCAACAACACAACTCATCCTTTAACTTGTGTAGTTAATGTCAAGGGAACTGGAAGACACTCTACCTCAGGTCCCATGTCATGGAAAATGGTTGGTAATATGAAGGACTGTGTCACTCCTGAATGAAATAAGGAATAAAACCAAGTAGAAAACAAGCTATGGTTACCTCGAACAATGTTAGGATTGACTACCATTGACAAAAATAAATAATGAAGTTGACACAACCTCCTCTATGGACTCTATGACCCTACTGATGACCACCTACATGGACACACTCTGCTATTTAAGGATGTGGAGAATCTTCATGCTGTCCTCAACATGATCAATCTACTCTCTGCCGATCCAATGTTGGTGTAACCTACTACTACTAGCCTAGATGAAACATCATCAATAGATAAAACTCCAATAGAACACTTGACATAAGATGATTACTCAGAAAGGTCCTTTAGTCTCACTTTTGATAACCTTATCCTCCACAAGAAAAACAAGTGCATGATCCCTTAAAATAGGTTTGAGAGCCAATGACCCTGGAGAAATGAGACATTGAGTGATAGGACCTACCCCTGGCCAAGTGAAAAAATTTCTTCCATGAAAAAAGGAACCCAAGATCATATCTCTACTTCGTGAGGAATCCAAACGACATCCCTCTCATGATGATCAAGTTCTAGCTAATATCCCCTCGATGACCTCTTCCCTTGAAAATCCCTCGATATATGTCTTTAGCATAATCTGGGTGACCTGATAGAAGATATTTGGACATAAAGCCTTCTATAAATTCCATTACCTAGCCTCCTCATCTAGAAACATGTCTGAAGAATATTTTAGAAGGTTCTTAAAATGGATTCAAAACTCTCGCATATTAGAGATCCCCTCTCGAATGGTATGAAGCTCCTAAAGACTATCCAACTTCATAGTCAAAGAGAGAAACTATAATCCGATCTAGTCTCGGAACACCTCCCATGAGCCTACTGACTCCTCATAATCCCCTAGGAAGATGAACCACCACTACCACATTTCCCCACATAGCATCGTCACAACCAATGATACCCAATACTCCTTCCAAGCACAGATTGAACTAAATGCTATCTCAACCTCCAACAACCAGTCTTCTGTGACTGCATATGATACAAATCCCTCATATTTTTGTAGACTATGGTGCAGAAAATCTTAGAGTATCCTTCTCCATTTGTTGCTTTTGTCAACCTTTACTCTGTGGAAATCGGCTAGTAGAACCAGCTGAACATCTTCTGTGAAAACCTGATGTGGATGTCGACCTGGATCCATACCTACAAAAAAAAGTTATAGATCCTAAAACTAGAATAAATAATTCTTAACATTAATTAATTGTTTTCTTTTATTAATTTTTAGTTTACATATTCAAATTACTACCCATTCCAACATATGCACAATTAATAAAGATGTGTGATCTTTTCCAATATCTATATCACGAAATCAATATCATCTCATTTAGTATCCACCATAACTTAATGGTCCATGCATTGAATCATAGGGGGGCCTAAATACCCATGTATTATCAGTTATCCCATCTTTATAGTTCTTTCTAAACATATTTGTAAATTTTCCCTACCAACCCATGAAACCTCACTTGTGAATAACTCCAAAATCCATCTTATACCTCTACCAGACCGCTGATACCACACTATCATGACCCCTCCCCACAATGTGTTCCCCTTCTAGGTTGGAAATGTGAGAAGTGGGATAATTACCCCTGATTCCTACCTCCAGTAGGCCCTGGGTTGTTGACTATCACTGAGGGTATAGAAAACACACAAATGGGGGGAATTTCCCTCTAAGAGAACACATGAGAAAGAGAGAGATAAGAAAAACACTAACCAAATCCTTCTCATAATACAATATAAAATAAATACCATGTACATATATGTAATTTCATGCATGAACTACTATAACTGAAATGGAAACTACAAGTACCAAAACAATGTAAAATGAAAGTGACCAAAAATCCCGAATAGCTCCAACAACTGCAAGTAATTAGTAATCATCCCTATATCCAACCTAATCAAATTGAAATAAAAAATAGTTTATATATACATAGGGTTAGTGTAATTTTATACTTTGTAGGATCCTCCCAAAATCCACTTGAGAAAAAGTAAATTAAGAATTCTCAATTATAGGGGACACCAAGTGAAACTAACTCGTCTCCTTAATAGGTATAATATGTTTCCAGCCTCTCTATAGATACTATCACCAAGTATCATATATAATAATGAATATCCAGGGTACTCATATACCAGTTCCCCACTTGTTTTCAAATTTTCTCTAACATCACACGTGCTGAGAATCTTTCTCAAAAAAGGCTACACTAAAGACACATGGGCATAACACCACCACATGCACCTTGTGCAACACAAAGGCTTTCCTGGAGACACTGTGGTGTGGCACCACACCATCCAAAAAAACATAAGTAACCAGGTAGTTGCATAAAGACATCAATTCTCACATAATATGTATCATACATCGGGTATTATACCTCAATACATTACAACCCATACACTGAGTAAGGACCCTCAAGCTATCATAGCCTATACACATTATACCAATAATAGTTTGTATGAAAATATATCTAGAATATATGTGTGTGATATAACCACAAGTGATCACATCCCTCTTCACACATATTTGGGTAAAAATATCTATCATGGATACTTGAACAAGTAACTGGCATGTGAAATGAGTGGGGATAAAGGGGGTAGTCATCCATCCACCCTCCCACCGGGATGTTTGGGAAAAAACCCCCTAGGGCTTAGAATCCACTGGGTGTCAGTTTACCTAACGGTAATGGTGGAGTAATGTATATAAAAAAAAGGTATAGGATATAATATATCTCACAACCACACTATAGGAATAATGTAGTCTTAGACTCAACATCAGCTAACGTCTCTTGAACTCCCATTTACCACTACAAAGACTGTGTATGCTACAAGCATACAACCATTTAAAGAGTCACATTCAATTAAATTATCCATTTTTATCAGTTTCACTTATGGATAATTAATTATTTAACTATTAGTTAACCATTATCAGTTCCACATTACATTTCATAAGCATCACAACAAAGTCCCATTCCCTCCAGGCATAACCAAACCAAGTCCACGACTTCTCAGAAACATAACATTGTCATTGAATCCAATAAATCTCCTTTCCCAGGGGTTAAAATCATCTATTAAATCATTTTTAACATCATTATCACTTTTACATCATCCCAAGTGTTCTAGAAAATAATTATAATCTTCAAAATGTAAGGGGATCAACATGGTGAGTAGGTTAAATACTCATCAAGTCATTTCCAATTATAGCTGGAGTGTAATCACATCCATCCGTGAGTAGCTAAACACAGAAAGAATGTGGAATAACCCATATGTATTCACATCTTTTGGAAGGAGGGTAAAGAAGACCATCTAAATCTATCAATGGGAAAATTATATTTAATAAACAAACATCATATTAAACAATAACTATGTTTATATCAATGGGTAATACCAGATTCAACCTATTCCATCATCCCCAGTTTCCTCCCTAACACTCACATTCATAAATCGATGCATCTCACCACTCAAGGTGTCAAAAAATGCCACCACCATAGCCCTTCTGGATCATACATCCATGGATCACATTACAATAAAATCATAAAAAAATAAAAAACATAGCAACAAGGATCTTGTCCTTAAAAAAATAATTCAGCATTCATACACAATGAGCCCCCACAACTTCAAATCATAATGTTCTTTCCCTTCAAAAGAAAGAGGGTAACTCATAACCCTTCAAGGTATTATATTAATCACACAACCGATCCTTTATTATATATTGAATTAACTAATTCAATTTAAAGATTCATAAATACATCAATTCTATTTATCACCCAGCATAAAAAATAATAACAAGATTCATTAAACATGGATATCTATTTTTATCCAATTAATTTATAATTAATCAAGAAATTAAGTTTTTTATCAATTTCCATCAGAAAACACATTCTAAATAAGAAAATAATAGATATTACCAAATCTAGAAAATCACGAGGCAATAACATCTCTATGAAGTTGATAAAAATTATTTAATCAAGTTCAAGTATTTATTATTCCAATTTCATTGGGATCCAGTGGGTAAAACATGATAACTCTATGAGTTCACATAGAAGAATAGAAAATCCATGAATCACCTACCTTAAAAGGTTTTCAACATTCTTTTCATGAGATCAACCAACACAATAGATCAAGATCACCTCTCCTATAGTGACTTCATCCACCTGAGGATTCTGTGACACAACCGCATCAACCAACACCCAAAGATGTTTTATTAGAACCAGGAGATCGCATGTCATTGCATGGAATGAAGAATAAGAGGAAATAGATCAAGGGAAATAGAAGAATGGAGGTATAATATAAATTATATGTAATAATGATTGAACCTTCCTTGTTTAACCAATACAATTTGTAGAAATGTTCCAGAAAAAATCCCATTAGAAATATGATGAAAGATCTACACCACAATTATACAATTACTCTGAGAAAGAATGATTTGGGGAATGTTGTACCAAATAAAACCAGATGTAAGAAAAAGGAGGAATGTATCTCATAAATTTTTAAATATAAACGGGGCATCATCTTGGATAAGATTTAGATTTTCTATTAAAGGAGTATCTCACCAAGACTATGAGATTTGACTGAGTAAAGTCACCTAGACCATTAAGAAAATTGTTGATGGAGTTATTGGATTTGTATCCACCTTAAATCCCTTAAATCAAGGATATCAATGTGTTTTACTTAAAGGAAATTTTCAAACAAGAGAAACAATAGGATACTGTAAACACTTCTCATTGAATGGTCTGGAAACACCACAAAACCTATCAACAAATGATCTAATGAAAAATAAACAACCGAAAGGACCTACCTGATAGACAACATACTGAAAGAAAATATACCGATATGACATAATGATAGATGAAATACGAAACATATTACCTACTGGAAAGACCTACCAATAGGACCAACAAACATACAACCTACCAAAATATGACCTACCAATATGAACTATCAATAAATGACCTATCAATGACATTATTCACAAAACTAGAAACACTATTTGTAGAATTATAAATTTGGATAAGTGTTGTGAAGAAGTCACCTTGACCTCCCAGAACAGCTCAAACACCAAATTTTCACAAAGGAATAGATCAGAGAGTTTCAAGTCATTACAAATCCACAAATATACACTCACTATTAAGGATATAGAAAAAGTATGAGACTAGAATATAGTCTATATTTGTTTATGGTTATCAACATAGTGATAAATTTATTTTATCTCCCATCATTTCTCTTGGAATATATATAAATAAAATCTATAAATACTACCCCAAATTGATCATAGAAACCTCTAAAGAATATATTCATAGGATCTTTGAGTAAATCATGAGACATTGTTATGTCAAAACAAAATAAATATACTATCACTGTGTCTATACATTTTCTAGAATGATACATTTGGTATATCCTATTGTATTAGATTCATATGATGATATCCGTAATGCTGGTCAATATCAATGTATTATTGAGATCATATTATTTGATTGAATATTTTATCAATATTGGAAAGACTGTAAATTTATTATGATATGATTTATTGAGCTCAAGATAGTCAATAAAAAGAGAAATTAATCCATTTTTCTATTTCACATGGTGGAATAGTTAACCACAAAGTGAAACACTATCGTGTGTAAAACCACTATTAATATTTTATTAAAGATTATTATTGAAATACTATAATGAAATGGAAACCAATATATAATGTGTCTTTGAGATAAGAGATGATATTTAGATGAGTTTTAATAGGAATTAAAAAAACATTATAGGGAATCACTAGAAAATTCATCAGTAAACACCTATGTATATTCTCTCATAATTGGAATACCCTAATTATTCACATACTCCTTTATCATATGTACTATGTATCCCATGTATCATAGAATAATGGACCATATTATACATCTTTCCCCCAATCATAGTTCATGATCATCCTCCCATTAATACATGATAACTCGATTATTAGAGGTAAGAATGTTTATTTCCCTTTCTCAGTAATTTATACGTGCTATATAAAAAAAATATAGTATATACACCTATTTTGTTAAAAAATAAACTATAGGGTAATGAAATTGATTTAATGGAAGGTTCAATAAAAAAATAAGTAAGAGAAAATATTTTTTCACCTTAGTATTAATTATTTTATATGGAGGTTCTTCAATTGACAAGTCCCCCTCAATGATTTCAGGTAGTGAATACATATTAATTGAAAACTTATAAGCTATAAAATAATTTGAAGAACAAGAATCAAATAAAAAATTCATGGTATATATTGGAGAATGAGTAAGCCTTTACCCAAAAATTATTTTGGTCTACCTATAATGTAGTAATTACCTATTCCCTACCTTAATCAAATGGCTTAAGGCACCCCTACTGCTTATTACCATCAATAACCCTAGGTTTACGACATTGATTTCCATATTTCCCAAAATACAAGAATTTAAAGCATTTATGTGTGAGTGGAGAATGATATAAGACATTCATCACATCATTTTTTTTTGTTAATTCATCATCAATTTATTTATAAATAATAATATATGATTACTATTTAACTACTCATGGTTTTAAAATAAGTACTATATGTTTTATAATGTTTACAATATGTAATAAAAAGTTTAAACAACCTACAAAATATATTATCAAATATGAATATTATAATATGTCTTATAGATTATAGGTTATTAATAATATGTCTTAAAAATGTATAAAATAAATTTATTGGTTATCAAATTATTAGAAATAAAAATAAATATCATTTGAATCAAAGAGAAATTTTTTATGAACACTCATTTTTATGCATAAAATGGGTTTTTATATTAATTAATTAATTTAATAACTATTGATGAATAATTAAAATGATATTTAATAATTATATATTCATCAAAATATTTTAAAATATGTTTAATATTTTTTCCTAACAATAGAATAATAATAAAACATGTTTAATTCTTAGAAACATTATTTTTCTAAAAAGGAATTTTTTCACATTCATTAAAAAAATTTAAATTTATTTTTTACTTATATTTAAGAATGTATTTGAAATAAAAAATTAAATTTTCAAATAATATTTTCAAATTTATAATATAGTTATTTATTTAAAATTTTATGAAATAATTTTTTTTGAATGAATGTGAAAAATACTAATTTATATTAAAAACATCATTTTCGTCTTAATCATTTAAAATTTTATATTCTTTATGTTTATTATTTAAAAATAAAATTATTTAAATTATATTGTTGTTTGATATAATTTATATCATTGGAATCAATTATATGATCTAGTTTTATGTAGAAATATTTTATACGTAGGAAAATATTTTTTGGAAAATTGTGTATTTTCCGCACGTGAATGTTTAGTTTCAAATAAAATAAAGACAATTACATTAATTGAATTATGTAAAATTTGTTTCAAATTTTTATCTAGAATAATTATTATTAGGTAATATGATGAACTTTATATTTATTCATAATTAATAAAAAATGATAAAAAGTAATTACTATTGTTTGTTTAAAATAGGGGTTTTCACAGTAAATGTTCTTCAGTTAAATTTATTTTTTCAAACACATATAATATTGTTTGGTAAATTTGATTAGATATTCAGAATAATTTGGTCCAAATAATCTTATGTGTATAATTCTACTTATTATTAGTGGACAAATTATCTATGCTAAAAAAGTATTTACTATTGTGAAAAAAATTTATAAAGTGAGTGACCACTGAGATAAATATAATAACATGATTAAAAAAAGTTTCCTATTACATTAATTGTTGTTGATATTATTTTTATACCCTCCACCCAATTATTTATCAATTTTTGTAGAAATTTTTTTGATACTGACTTCCCATAATTAAATGGTTTTGGGTATCTACTAGAAATTCCAATCCTCAACAATTATAAAATACCACCCCTACCCTCACTGATTCACATATCTAAATAAATTTATTATTTATTAAACCTATATAAATATTACATAAATATCCATATTAAAATTATATATTTACTATTCTTACGAAATTACCAACCATGGTGTTAATAATAAGATATGAAATATTTTTTTTCTATGTGAAGTTAATCATCTTGACTAAGATCCTTATTTTTTACTTCTTTTTTTCCACCATGAATTTGGTTTTATAATTTACAATATAATAAAAATAGTATCTACCATGTACTTAAATATTATTATGTTTATGAAATTTTTGTCCACATCCTTTTATATATAATGGGTAAAGATTCCATCGTTTATGTGAACAGGGAACCACCTCCTCTTGAATGTATGTCATTTATTTTCCATCATCAACTCACATGGATAGTAATAATGAGGAAAATAATCAATAAATATGATACATATGATGTAGTATTGAATCTAAAAATAATTATAACATCAACATCCTTACTATTTCACCCATTAAGAAAATGATAATGTCACTTGTGTGTTATTATAACCTATAATCTTCACAAAGTGATGTCATTCATTTTAAGTGCTTAAATTTAAATAATGATTCCATAAATATATCCAATGGAAAAATGTGATATTCATAACATTATTATCTTTATGTAGATGTTGGAACAATATAATATTCCTAAGGAATAGTGATTTTATTAAAAAACATGCATGATAAAACAATGCATTTTACACCCTAAATAATTGTTTTATGGTATAAATTAATAACATGTTTAAAATCATTATACAAGAAATGAAATCATTTTACAATAAATGAAATCTTTTATGTGTGTGAATTAATCCCAATTTTCATTCCTAGAGTATTGTTTAAATACCATACACTCATTTCATTATTTTTGGTGTATACAATTCCATTTAACATTTTATATCATGAATCATTCATAATACAAGTTATTTTATAAAACATTTCAAATTATTTTATAAAAATAGTATTTTAATTGAATTATACCAAGTTGTGTGTCTTTAATAAATAAATTTCTTTAAATTGGATTATATTACATCATCGTTTTTATTGATACTGTTTGATTATGTTTGTAATGATTTATGATTATTTTATATGGTATTCCAACTTTTTTATATAGATTTACATTTGTTACACTTAATCACTTAAATGATTAATTCTCATTTCAATATTATGACCATTTTAATAGAATCAGTCTCAATTTCCGCTCTATTGTAAAATACTTTAGATTATGCACCTATTTTTTTATGATGTGTATCTAATACTAAATTGAAACTTTTATCTAATTAGTAAGGTGTATGGATGAATATCATATTAATTGGGATTGTTTACGCTTGAATATTCACTTAATGAATTTATTTGGACATTTTATAACCAAAAACATTCAGTTTCATCTCATTTTTTAAATTATATTTTTATACGGTAGTATAATTTTCTGATAATTATTACATTAATTTATTGGGAAAATGTTTTGAAGAAAAAAAATTATTTCACTTTTTGGTTGAATTTCTTTTAGTCCCAAACCTTCGTTTCTGTTAAATTATTTTATATAATAATTTTAAAATTATTTAATGAAGTATTAATGATATTTTTACCCATTAATTAATTTTTTTTAAAAAATTAAGTGGATTCTTCTGGGAATTTTTGAAAAAGGTACATTTTCGATTTGTATTAAAAATATGAAAGGAATAACTGTATTAGTTTTTTCTCCTGAACAAAATTTTATAGAAGTATTTAATGCTAATTGTTTTTTATATTCTAATACAAATTTAAATAGCACATTTTAATAAAAAACAATTATATTTTTGGAATTTTTGGGTTCATAAAAGTTATTTTCAATGTAATGATGGTATTTTCATGAATTTTTTTAATAATATTTTTTTGTAATTTATATTCATCAATGAAAAAAACATTTATTTTAATTATAATCCAATAGGGATATGTTGTAATGATACCATCCTTATTATTTCTACAGATGGTTAGTGATTAGTGTGAACTAGTAATGTATTGATATGGATTTAATTTATTACTTTTTTATTCAATAACATTCCCGGGAAAAATTAATTTTCTTATAATCATTGAAAAAGAAATTTTTTAAATACCATTATTCTTTATGATGGATATGATTATTGTCTAAACCTTATTCAGTATTTATATATAGTATATTACTATAAAAAATAAATTACTAACTTGAGAATACCTTGATAATTCTATGTTATTTACTAATTTCCATTTTTTTTTGATATGGTATATTATTTATGAATTCTATTAGTAATTCAGTATATAAATGATGAATTTTATATATTGGGATATATATGAATTTATTATAGAAATAACCTTAATGAATCCATATTATAATTGGTATAATCTGTTTAAAATATAAATTCAATAAGTTTTTACTGTATGCATGTCGATGGATTAGACACTCTTGCACTATTTTTTTATTAGAAATATATCATGTTATCAGATATCATGATATCTAATAGTATACATTTCCATTAATAAGAACTATGGTATTTTTATTATCAATTATATTACTATATTGATATTGTACATGAGATAATTTCATGAAAAAAAATATTTATTAAATTCCATTTTTAAATAATTAACATTTCTATATGGTTTATGCCTTATTTATTTACAATATCATTCATTGTATACATACCCCCACAGAATTTGAGTTCAATAGATTCATGTGGTTCCATTCCATTGGTGCTAGGATGTGGATTATGATTGATATATTGGGATAGTCTAAATTTACTAATTGTATTCTCATAGAAATATATATGTTGTATTTTATGTTTTCAAATGGTTTGTTAAATTCTAATATGTTTCTCATTTTACTATAATAATAAACTATGATGTCCACTTAGATGTGATCTGTTATATTTAGAAGCAGTGTAATAATGTAACTACTAACTCTAGGCTACTAAAGGTTGGGTAGTTATAATTTTTATAATATAATTTTTAGTAAACATATGCAAACTATATTTAGGGAGACATATTTTCTTTGATAAAATAATATTATTATCGTTGAGGGTAAACAAGTGTATAACAAAACATCATAATGTTTTTAAATTGTATATTTTATTTGGTTTTCCATGAAATAAATTCCTATATATATTACAAGTGTACATCACTCTGACATCATTTTATCAAGGGTTTATAACTCCAAATAAGAAAAATTGGGTTTTACATGATCATCACTTGGTGGACCACAACGAGCATTATTGCACAACTCATTCCAAAATCATTTGGGACATATAATGGTTAATTCAAATTTTCTTAATTAATGACCATGAAGGATTTTCATAGATTCTGATAATGGAGAACTTATATAAAATCTATGTTGTCAGATATTGAAAAGAATGTTTCTCGATTTTAAAATCCTATAAATGTATTTTCTTAATTAGTGTTATTATTTACCACACCATGGTTCATGGTTTTATTCAATGCATAGAAATCACGTAGAATGATGTGGAAGATGAATTTCATGATTAATGTAATTATTATGAGAAACCAAATGGGATGATGACTAAAGTAAAATATATTGGGATTACTCCTAATGAGTAAACCTCATATATTATTGAAAACCAATAACTCAAAACAAAACTCTCAGAATCTCTAATGAATAGAGTAATTGAGTCTTCTAAGAGTCTGTGTGGTAAATACTATAAAGGAAATAATTCAAAATATCTTTCATGTAAAAGTTATTTAAAGAGAACACATGAAGGCTTTCTCAAAGGAATAACATAATTTTATTTTTCTAGAATATAAGGGAACTATGAAATGGATATCTAAGGAAAAGTGAGGATTTGAATGAATAAAAAACAATTTCATCACATAAATCCATTTATTTTTTATTTTCTTCAATATAGGTAACCTTGGAATTATATAAGACAATGAACTCCTCTATAGATAAATTATTCAAACAAGGAAAATCCTATGATATAAAAATCATTTATGTAAAATATTTGATGTATTTATATATTTATTTCAAAAATAATGTTGTAGAAGTATTTTTATTAATGGTATTTCAGTTGAAAGAATCATGAACACATGTTAAGATTTTGTTAATTTATGAAATAATATATAAATATGTTTAATAATAACTTCACAGCTATGGATTTCATCTTGTTTTTATATGTTTATGTTTGATCATAAGTTAAATGTATTAGACAACTCATTTTATGTTTTAATTGATGTTATTTATAGGTGATTAATTTCATTTATGGATACATTTTAATAGGTTAATGTTAATTTAATAATATCCAATTACAATTATTTGATTTTTTTAAAAAAGGCTATATAGAAAATCATACTTGTTAAAATGTTATTTGATGATTAATGTTATTTTTTTGATGATGTAAATCATATTTTATATAATTTTATAATAATTATATTAAAATATTAAAAAAAAATAACAATCCACATGATAAGAGACAACCTGATGCATCCGGTAATTCCATAGTGCTTGAACGCACAATATAAGGGAGATAATGTCATAGCACATAGCTCAGGCCTATGTGATATCCATGCTAATAAGATATGTTTTTTACTTAAATAAATTGATAGATATATATTATTTTTATCTATTGTTTTTATTTTTGATGAATATATATTAATTAATTATATTGCATAAATTTTATTAGTATTTTTAGATAGATAAATATTTAGAGTCATACATAAGGACTTGTCAATATTTTATAGAACTTATGTTCTTTTCAAAAATATATCATTTTATAATGCATAAAAAAACAAATATCAATCATGGTTATTAATTTATAATATCTTTATATAATGTAAATATTGAACAATGAATAGTAAAACGATGAAATGGTTCTTATGAAATTTAAACATATCATGTATGTATGTTTTGTAACATTTTCAAAATTAATAGAAAAACAATTGCTAAACATTATGAAATAATGTTAAAACTTGATATATAGTTAACTTAATTTAAAATGGATCAATTTACTTTTAAACCAATACAAAATTATATCTTTATGGACTTTTACCATCCCACACCCATGTTCTCAATCACTCTTCCTTATTCCTTTGGCACTAATTTTCACCAATATGTCAATATATTCACATCCCAATAATGAGTTTCTTCTAAAATACATATATATATATATATATAAATATATTATTATATATGGAATAAATAATTACATTTTTCTCTTAAAAAGATGAAATTTTATTTACCCTTTTTATGATGTGGGATTTCGTCAATTTTATTTTAAAATGTGAAAACATTTATTTCTATACAAAAGATAAAATATTGAGGATGAAATTTAATGAAAGTGGGTAGAATGTGACACCAACATATTTTTAAAGAACACCATCATGTTAAATAGAATATATGACATGAAACACTGAGCATAAACATTCCATGAAATATATTAACTATATTTTATAGTCATCTCATTGTTTTTAAATCAGTATTTATGAATACAAATATTAAAATTTGGAAAATTAAATGTTTATTCCAAAAAACGTTTTAGAGATTTTTTTACATTAATTAATTAATTTAATCATTATTAGTGTCTTATTTAAATGAAATTTATATATTTTATATTTTATAAAATATGAAATCAATAATATAATTTTTTTTATCATGGGATATTAATAAATCTTGTTTTATGCTTATAAACTCTATTTTTATAAAATTATGATTTGTCACTTTTTTTGAACTTAGTTTAAAATTATTTATTATAAATTATTTATTTTTTATTATAAATTAAAAATTTAAAATGTTCATGCAGAAATTATCATAGAGTCATGTTTAGGAAATTTTTACGAAAATAATATTTTTAATGAATAATGAATAAATACACATTTTTATTAAAAAAAATTCAAATTAATCTTTATAGGGCCACAATTTTTTTAAATAAAATTTTAAATGAAAAATTTAATAATGTTCCTTATAAAATATTCATCTTCTATAAAGGATACATATTTATCCATTTTTCAGTAGTTAATCAGATAACATTCAAAGTAAAAACAATTTGTAGAAATGGAATATGGCTTAGAATATAATCATATAAAATACATATTAATATAGATATTTATTTTAAAGGAAACATCCAATGAAAAATGAGTGAAAAATGATATTTTTTAAATAAAAGGGTAACAATCACACAAGAAAGTGAGATTTCAAAATAACTTTTACTTCTTTTTAATTTAAGAATTAAACCACATTGATGAGATAATCCAAATTGAAAACCAAAATACCATTAATTAGGATTTAAAAATTATATTAAATAAAAAAAAATATCATTATATACACCAAATTAAAGTGCATTTATGCAAAATAACAAATAAGTCTCAATGGAACGTAAATTGATTAGAAATATCTTACATTGCTCTTGATTTTAGTTATGTGGTCATTAACCGCATGTATAGTGGTTAAAAAATGTTACTATATTATTCTATAATCATAAAAATAATTTTTATATCATATATGATCCTTTTATATCATATTATTTATCTTTTGATGAAAATTATTCATTATTTTCTTTTATTCGAGTGTAAATTGCCATGTTTTTAGTAAGTATATTTTGAATTTTTTTTACTCTTAGAAATTTTTTTAATTATATATATATTGTAAAAAAACTATCTATATGTCATATATATTAATTAAATATGTATTTATAATAATATTTAACATAAGGAGATATGAAATGAAATACAATGTTCATAGAGACGGTAGACCATATGTACACATCACTGTTGTTTCAAATTATTGTCATTATAAATGAATGAAAATTAAATTATATTTTTATATATTATATTTTCAGTATATTATTTATTTCATCTAAGTCACATTATTTTATTTAAACTATCCTTAATAAATTGCATGTATAGCTTGAATTAATCACATACCTTTAAGAAGGCGGTAGACAACACATCCATAAATGATGTTATCATATTTCCAAAAAATGAAAAGCAAGAGTGTATGTGTTATATAATAATTACATAATAATTAGTAAATTATAAATATCATATATATGATATTTAATCTTAAAATCCATCATTATTTCCAACCTTGAATGTTGGTATTGGAAAACAAATGACATCAGTCCTCGAGGCGGTAGTCCTCTGTAAACAAAAATGATGATTGCGTATCTCATTTGATGGAGGTGTATGTATGTGTATGCCATAACCTCAGAATAACAACATCTCATTTTGTTTAGAATAATTTTTTTTATATAATAATACTAAATTATGAATTAAAGGGGTGTATAAATAAAAAACTGTACTATTTATTGAAGAACGTTACTTCTTTTCAGGTAACTCTATTTGGTTTATACCGAAAGTCCTCCTTGGTACGACTTATGAAAAAACTGAGGCTTCTAGGATGATAGGATGAATTTTGGGATCTTATATGGGTAGGGTTTGTATGATAAAAAGGTTTTAAGAGCTGTGAATAACGAATGAAGTTGAGTTCCCATTTATAGTGGAGGAGGACTGACATTATTGTAAAAATAAAAAGTTATACAATATTGGGAGGTCTCCCTTACATCACATGTCATGACCAGCCTTCCTCAAGATTAAGGACAGATAATGACCCCCCAAGTCCAGCCTTCAATATGCCCTGATGTAGCGACTAGTACCAAGGGTATATAATCCCACATAGAAATGAAAGGCATTACCCATTTTATTGAACAATATAGAGAGATAAGATAGTAAGTCCTAAATAAATCCAAGAATAAAAGTAAAATTAAGTCCAAAATCCATCCCCACAAGAATGTTTAAAAGTAAATAAGACTCAATTTACAGAAAAACTTCTAAGTACCAAAGGAAAAGTGACTTAGTAGAAATAATAACTAATCCTGATGCCTGAGCTAGTAAAGCCCTGCGTGGTCTTCCAAGTCCTCCTGGAAACTTGAAAATAGTTTTATATATGTAGGGTAATCATACAAGTATACCAAGTAGGAAAACTAAATCAGCCCATTCAAAAGTGAGGGAAAATACAAACATCCTTATGAGAAAAATAGTAGAACCTCAATGAACCTGCTAAGGAATACTAACCAGCCTAGCCTCACCAAGGCACACTCACCAAATAACGAAAGTCATGTAAAGTAATAGTATAAGCACATAAATATTTTGGTACCCCATAGCACTTTCCCACGGGTTGACTTCTCATCCCTAATATATAATATGGTTATGTTACCACTCTTCCCATATTCATTCCCATTTCCACAACCCACCCGAAAACACCTGGCCCTCAAATACACATAATCATGCCCACATACACTTGGGCCACAACAACCATGTCTATTGCCTGAAGACTCCTTGGCATCATCCCGAGGATAATTGTGAAAAAAATCAGGCCCAAAACACCGAATCCTCTAATCAATAAAAAACCCTCACTTGAATAATATTGGACAATTGTAAGGCTCAAGCCATTACAACATACTGAGATTTGCTTGATCGGTAAGAACTTGGAAGATGTTGTGAGGAAGAACGTCAGTAATCATCCATCCATCCTCCCATCAGGATGTCAGGAAGGACACCCTCCCCCATAAAAGGGAGGTGTTCAGAACATATTTCTCAACAAGGGTGGGGTGAACATAGAAATTAAAATTAATAAAAAAATATATATAGGTAAACAACCACTTAGCTTAATCTATGGGTTCCAAATAAGGAATCGGCCTACACAACCCACCTTTTCTGATCCCCCTATGCATAACCACACAACAACAACGAACAAATTAGAACACAAAACCATTTCATTGTAACACTATACATTTATTAATTAAGGGTTTAAATTTTATTTTTTCTAGAAATACTAGGAAACGATCAAACAGAACTACATTGAAAAAACAAACTACAGTCCCACTTCACAAACCCCCAATCTCCCTAGACACTTGTTCAAATGTTTCTGAAACCCATTTATCAAAATTACACCACACAATACTTATCCCAAAACCCATCTTCATAGTCCTACTGCCCAGAAACTCCTATATGCCATCTCACTGCATATAAATTCATAACCACACTGCATTTTCAATGCCTGATGTCACTCCACGACCACACCACAAAAGGCAGTTTAACTGCCTACAATTTCATCCATTCGATAATAAATAAATTTCTCAGACTAAGATTCTATCACACCATTCATGTACCAACACTCACAAAAATCCCATTGTAATTATGATTTCCCCACAACCCCATTTCACACTCCTGCCACATCTTTATCACAGATTCCACTCCCCTTCCAAACCATGTACCCACAACTATGCTCCCAACCGCTGCACCTCACAACTCACACAAGGTCAAAACAATCCACAGAACATATCATTTATACAAAACTATCAATAATAGTTATATAAAATTAGATTTAACCACTATAGGTTATTTAATTATATATAATTATAATTGGGGTGATCATAAAATTGGCTTGATCCTATGTCATTCATTTATTTAACCATGTATACGTGATTATGAAGATTTAATGTTATAGTTATTTATTCAACCATGACAATAGAAAAGAACATTATTAATTTTCAAGGAAAGACAACCAACGACCATGATTTTCAAAAGGAATATAACAGCAACAACCATAACACAATCAATGTTAACAAATAGAAAATTTGATCAACATCAAAAAAAACTATGCCTGTTATTTTATTTAACTATATTATCTTTTGATCACATCTAGTTATTTTCTATTTATAATTTTTATTGAAATCTCTCAGCTATTCCTCACAAGGGTTCATTAGAATACCCACCTTGTATGATGCACAATTAAAGATAAGTAAAATAAATCCATATATGGATGATCAAATGATAGAAGTTCCTCCTTGTGGAAATAATAGTTGGTCGTGTGGTAAGTAGGGAAGAACTCTATGAAAACTGAGTAAGAGGGCCTTAAGAAAGACCACACGACTCCTATGGGGAGGAAGGATCTAGGTGCACCATGGGAAATAAGGAAAAAGGAAATAAGAGATCTCTATTTAGTAAAGGGTGTGAACCTAAAAATTAGGGATGTAATTACAAAGTTTATGAAAATCCAATTCTGTTTTGACCATGCGGTATGGAAGTTACAAGGCTGATAGAACATTACGTGACATGATGAAATTAATAATTCCTTTAGGAAATAATACAGACAGACCACCACACAAATTTGAGTTGATAGGTTACTATTTCAAGAAGATAAACACGTAACAGGGAAAAACTAGAAAAACTAGGAAAAATTGGAAATGAGTCACTGATGGGTGAGTCACCGTCATTGATCCACTAACGCAAATCCACAGACAATGATATATCTATTCAATAACCTACCGACATTGAGCCACCGACACTGATCAATTGATGCAATGACCTACTGATGTTGAGCCACCGACGTTGAGCCACCGATGCAACAACCTATGGACACCTCGACCTACTGATGCCCGGTCTTACCGATGCCTCGACGTACCAACACAAATACCTACCAACAACCTGACCTACTGATTCCTTGAACTATTGATGCCGACACCCTCGACTCCTCGATATCTATACCCTTGACTCCCTGATGCCGACTCCCTCGACTCACTGATGTTGATACCCTTGACTCACTGAGGTCGACATACTAACATGTCAACACACTGACATGCCAATGAAAAAACTGGATATTTGAAAAAGTCTTGATGTAAGCCACCGATAGCTCCCAAAACACCTCAAACCCTAGATTTTCACAATGGATGGTCCTAGCTAAATATATTTTACTACATTAGATACCTCCCAAAAAATTCTCATCCCCAAGAATTTCAAAATAATCCCAGAAGAAAATAGGTCTGAACAACTATCCCTTAAGATACCTCTAGGAGTAGGCCACCTTGTTTTGTTCTAAAGATGGAGTAAAAACCTCGACATAATAGGATTACTCTATATCACTTGAAAAACTACGCAACACTACGGCCCCATACCTCCCCAAACAATGACATATACACCAAAGTTTATGCTATTCAGACATATGGATCAGGGGGTTACTTTATCCATTTCAAGATACTATCTGCTTCGGGCACCCCTGACTAGCCCGCATAGGTTTAGTTGCATCTATGTTAATTAATCTTGATTAGTAATCAGGTTCTACCCTCACATAGTCATTAATTTTCACAAAAAAGTAGACAATATAGAAACAAATTATCATGCAACAAAGGAGGTTAAACATTACATCATAAGCAAGGTACAAAGAAAACACAAGAGAAAAACTCAGAACAAATCTGGGTACTAGGAATACATTTGTGCCTCCTACTCCTAGGTACACTCCATGGGGCCACCATGATTCCATAACACCAAAACTAAGGGGATTGTCCTCCCATGAAGAACCTTATCCATACGATCTGGAATTCTTACTGGTCACTCCTCAAACATCGCATCGTCCTCGATATAAAACTCTCCCTAGTCAAGGATGTGGGAGTCATCATGTAGGTACCGACAGAGCTGGGATACATGAATGACGTCGTAGATACACTTCAACCATGGTGGAAATGATAGCTAATATTCCACCTCGCCAACTCGCCCCAACACCTTGAAAGGTTTAATGAACTTAGGAAAAATCTTGCTTCTTCTTAAAAACCTCTATTGTCCACACCGAGGGGAAAAATATAAGAACTTGTGGTCCCCAACTTCAATCTCCAATGGAGTATTCCTATAATTAGAATAATACTTCTACCAGTCTCGAGCCTCCATCATCCTCTCAAACAAAATCTGAACCTTTTCTGTTGTTATCTACACTACCTTCAATCCAAGAAGGGTTGTTTCCCCTACCACTATTCACCACGTGGGCGAACAATATGATCTTCCATTCAAGACATAGATTGGTTCCATACCAATGGTAGAGTGATAGATTTTATTATAGGTGAGTCCTACCAGGGGAAAGTGTAATACCCATGATCCTATGAAGTCTAGAACACATGCTCGCAATATGTCCTCTAATGTATGGATGGTCCTCTCTGTCTACCCATCTGTCTGGGGGTGGAAAGAAGTGATAAGGCGCAACTAGGTGCCAAAGGTATGTTTCAATACCCTCCAGAATCATTATCTAAAACATGAATCTTGATCTGAGGAATTTCATCTTGGAACACCATGTAGCCACACCACTTCTCCTGCTTACCTATGTGTTACGGAATCAATGGAACTCGACTCCTTGATTTCCATGAGGTGAGCTGATTTCATCAATCGATACACCAATACCCAATGAGAACCAAATCATCCATGATACTTGGTTAATACTATGACAAAATCCATTGATATTTCATCCCACTTCCTCTTGGGAACATCCAAGGGAAACACAAGACAGTTGGGGACACGGTGCTCGGACTTCACCTACTTGCACACTAGACATCTTTCCACAAACTATGCCACTGTCTACTTTTCCATGGGAACCAAAACTATTCTTACAGGCCTCGTTACATCTTAGAGACTTCTGGATGCACCTACAGGGGTGATATATATAACTCATGGGGAATTCCATTACACATTTCCATTGGGATTAATTGTTTCCCAAAGAACAAAATCCGATTTGGGATATCCGCCAACCACCCTTCTATACCATCACCCAAGACAATGCGATCACACATCCCTTAAGCCTACGAGTTTCCCATTTAGACTCCTCTACAAGGCGCATCAAGGAATAATGCACTTTTATTTGAAATAGATTTCCTCTTCCACAATCCTCCCTATCATCCATATGCAAAGTGATAAACTCCTCCATAACCTTCCATGGAACTGTGGATTCACAAACTACCTCCTTCTACGACTTCATCATCAAGGAATTATCCACCAAGTTCCCTTTCCTGGGGTTTAAGAGATCTTTAATTCATAATCTTGGAGAAACTCCATCCACCTTCACTAATACAAGTTCATGTCTCATTTGGAAATGATATACCCCAAGCTCTTATCATCCCTGAATACCAAAAAGCGCTTCCAAATGAGGTAATTCCACCACAACATCAGCATGAACACGACTTCTTCAAGATCTAGATTGTGGGTGGCATAATTAGATTCATGATGGTTTATTTTACTAGACCCATTATATATTAATCATCACTGATACATCAACACACATCCCAAGACAGGTCTAGAACATCAAATAACACCTCGAACATCCCTCCTTCAATCAGGAACCTAAGAACTAGGGCACTGACCAGCCTCCCCTTCAAATAGCTAAAAGATGCAGGACAATTCTCACTCCACATGAAGCGATGATCTTTTTGGGTCCAAGATGTAAATGAAGCTTCAACTTGAGAGAATTCAGGTATGAACCTCTGATAATAGCCTATAAGAACAAGGAATCTACAAACATCTACTATGTTCTTGGGTGCTACTAAAGAAAAATCTTCTTCGACCTTTGCCGGGTCCACCGCTATCCCTTATAGAGACACTACGTGTCTGAGGACATGCACCTCTCATGTCTAGAACATGTAATTGGATAACATTGGGTAGAGCTAGTGGATTTGGATGACCTCAAAGATAGTCCTCAGATACTCGACATGATCCTCCTATAACCATGAGTAGATTAGGATGTTTTTGATGACCACGATGATGAACCGGTCTAGGTACTCATGGAATATAGAGTAAATGGGCCCCATGAACATGACTAGTGCATTCGTGACACTAAAGGGAATGACTACGAACTCAAAGTGACCATACCTACACCTGAAAGAAGTCTTTGGGATGTCACCCTCTTTAACCCTTAACTGGTGATATCTAGACAACACTTCGATCTTAGGGAACCATCCTCCCCCCTTTATCTGGTTGAAATGATCACCCATCCTTGGAAGGGGTAACTGTTCCTAACTGTCACATGATTCAGGCTCCAGTATTCTATACACAGTCTTAGACCACCTTCCTCCCTCATCGCGAACAAGACTGGACACAGTGACACACTTATATAGATAAAAACCATCTTTATTAGGTCATCAACCAAAATTTTTTACTAGTACAACTCAAAAGATTCCATTCGATACAGATCCATCAAAATCGGATGGGCACCGTGTTTCATGTCTATACGGAACTCAACATCATGTTGAGGGGATAGAGTCACAAAAACATTAAGGAATACATATATGAATTCAATGAAAACCCCTAAAATGTACACTATCTCTATATCTAATAATTCCACCGAAAACTTGACTTATAAGAGATAAAGAGGCTCCACACTCCGGCTGCCCTCCTGAAATCTCCTCCCCCAACCAAAGCCATGTGGTGGCTACCCACATCTGAGAACATGAATCTTCTACGGAAGTAGTCGATAACATCATGAATAGAAAAAAACCATTCTATTCCTAGGATGACATCATATGGAATCATATATAGTAAAATAAGATCCCCACTAGATTGACGTGGCCCCAAAAATATTCAACATCCTCAACAATCCTCAAGAATAATGGTCTAACCTTTGACATGCTTACCCAAAAATAGGAGCATGGAAAGTCTCTTTATGCATAGTCCCAATACATGGGATAGACCGGGTGAAAAAAAGAGTGTGAGTATCCTGAATCCAAGAAATCATATGAAAGAGTACTAAATAGATCGATCGTACCTCAAAAAACCTATGGCCCTGATTGAACAACTACCTCTGTAGTGCGTAACTTCCCACACCCATCTCCTCTACCTATGTATGATTGAAAACCTCCTTGAGCATGCCCTGGATGAGTTCCCTGAGGAGTTCCCTGAGGCCAGACTCCCCCTACAATGTCTACCCTCAGTGCAGTGGGATCTCACTACCCCTACTGCTAGAAAGGTCTGACTAAAAACTGATGTTGCTGAGGTGGGTGCTGAACCTGCCCACCCCCACTATACATTTCTCGCACTGGGAACTGGTTCTCATGAAGTAAAAGTACTCCATAAATAAATAACCTCAGTCTCAGTCTCATAAGGAAAGAGCGAGGAACATGAGATCAGAATTAGAGCTATTGAAAAATACACTCCACTGGCCGAATCCTGGAAGGCTCGGATGCTAGAGAACTGCTGTTGATGGCTTTAACCATTTATTAACTGGGTTGGATCCCCTCTCATGGAACAACTCCCATCATGTGAATCCTTGACACTACCTTATCCTTATTTCGAATCTCTATGTATGTTGGTAGAGCGAAAGTAGTAACAACATACTAGAGAGAAGGATAGAGTGACTCCTCTAAGCATATTTCATAGGGCTCCTCAGATGGGAAGAGATGAAGTGAAAAGAATATGAGATCCTTGAACGTGATTTCCATTTCCATTACTGATATACTAACATTATGGAGGAAGAATATATGTTGTCTTTTCTAATCCTTCATCATGGAAGAGAGTAATTACTCCTGGAACTCCTTCTCAAAGTCATCCCATGATTCCTCTATTTCGTTCCTCTCCCCAAAATAATTCATCCAACTGTCGCACTACTCCCCTCATATGGCTCACTACTAGAGGATCCCAGTACTCTGTCAGAGCCAGAATCAAGATAAAATCAATAACCAGCTAATCGAGAAGACTCTCTGCCTCTTGGTCTGAGACGCTACCCCCATACTTGCCTAGAGTCTGCCATAGGAAGGCACAAAGAATATTTTTCCACTATTCATCTTCCTTTTATTGATTAGCCCTCTACTGATCAACTGAGTCAACCAGTTGGGCCAAAACTACTCGTACCACACAGGGGGGTGATTTCTAGGTTCCAAAGCCTAAAAATTAATCAAGAACTCCCAAGCCCAAGTAGTGTGGAGAATTTATTTTTTATTTCGTTTTAACTCTTCATTTATTTTAAATTCCCAAAAAACCAAGACACATAATAAAACAAGTCATTATGATGCATGTACTATTCCTAGGGTCTCCACCATGCAATCAATGTAGCATCACTTGGTCATTCAGTAGGTCCAGAGTTCTTTCAACATATTACAGGGGGCCCCTAAAATCTCTTTTCCTATCCGGTCTTACCTAGACCATTTCACATTCCAAGATTGCCTAATATCGTTTCCCTACCATAAAATTATACTCACTATGCCAAACTCAACACTTCATCCCATCTATAAAAATCCCAAAACCTCACTTCTCTAATACCATTCTCTCATGACCCACCTTCTTCAAGATGAAGGAGATATAATGACCCCTGAGTCCCAGCGTCAATAGGCCCCGGAGTGGTGACTAGTTCTAAGGGTATAGAATCTCACACAAAAATGGAAGGCATTACAATTTTTATATAACACGATTGGGAGATAAGATGGTAAATCTCAAATAACTCCAAGAATAAATGTAATAGTAAGACCAAAATCCATCCCTACATGCATATTTAAAAGTAATGATGGTGAAACGTACAAAAAAACTCCAAAGTAAAGTACCAAATTAAAAGAGACTCAACAAAAACAACAACTATTCTTGATGCCTAAGATAATAATGTATTTCACGGTCCTCAAAGTCCTCCTAGAAACCTAAAAACAATATTATATATGTAGGGTGAGTATAAAAGTATACCGAGTAAGAAAACTAAATCCATCAGGGTATAAGTGAGGGAACACACTAACTCCCCTGTGAGAAAAATAGTAGAACCTCAAAGCACCAATCAAGGAATAATAACCAGCCCAGCCCCACCAAGGCACACTCAACATATAGTGCAAGTAAATAAATTAATAGTATAAGCACATTGATATTTGGGTACCCCACACCACTTTCCCACTGGTTCACTTCTCATATCTAATGACTTACATATTGATGCTACCACTCTTCCCATACGCAGTCCCACTACCACAAGACACCCACATACACCTATGCCTCAACTACCCAGAATCCCATCCTCAAAAACCTGGACAACAACAACCACATCTCTTCCCCGAAGACACCTGTTCCTCATCCTAAAGATAGTTGGGAAAACAATACTGGCCCAAAAACACCTATTCCTATCGTCTAGAACAAACCCTGACCCAAATAATCTTAGACTATGGTATGCCTGAAGCCATTAAAACCTTCTTGGATATGCTCGAGTAATAAGAACCCGAAGAGGGTGTGAGGAAAAATGTCAGTAACCAGCCATCCATCCTCTAACCAGGATGTTTGGACAGATACACTCCCCCATAAAATGGAGGTTTTTAGAATATTATGATCCACAAGGGTGGGGTGAGTATTGAATTCATAAGAAACAATAATATATATATAGGTAAACAACCACTCATACCATCCTATGGGTTTCCAAACAAGAAACCAGACTACACAATACACCTTTTCTGCTTCCCCTATATGCATAACCACACAACAGCCACTGCCAATGCATAACCCAACCCATTTTCATTTAACCACATTCCACTTATTAAGTTAGGGGTCCAGATTACATTGTTCCATCACTGCTAGGAAAATATCATCCACATCCACAAAAAATAACAAGAAAAACCAAACTGTTATCCCATTGCACAAACCCCCAATATCCCTACACACTTATTCAGCAGTTTCCCAAACCTATTCATCAAAATTACACTACACAATCCCTCTACCACAAACCAGTTTCGTAGTCCCGCTTCCCAAAAACTCCCAGATGCCATCCCACTACATATAACTTCATAACCACACCGCAGTTCCACTGCCTGATGTTGCTCCGCGACCACAACACAATAATGGCAATTCGCCTACCTACATGTTCATCCATTCCAAAATCAATCAATCTCCCAGATAGATATTCAATCACACATCTCATGTACCACCCTACATGAAAATACCACTATAACTACCATTAACCTACAACCTCATTACACACTCATACCATGCACTTCTCCCAAAGTCCACTCCCCTACCCAACTTTGTACCCACAACTATTCTCCCAAGTGCTGCACCACACAACTCACAACTAGTTGCAAAACTCCTCAGAACATAGCACTCAGAAACATATATCATTAGGATATGTATACATTCAGATTTAACCAGAAGGGGTTATTTAATGCCACATAATTATAACTGTGGTGATCACATAATAGGATTGATCCTAGGCAATTCAATTTTTAACCAACTATAAGCGATTAAGAAGATTTTGTTTCATAGTCATTTATTCAACCATCTCAATAGAGTAGAATGTTATTAATGTGCAATAAGAGAACACCAATGACCATTATTTTCAGAAGGAATATAGTCTTGATAACCATAACATAATCAATGATAAAAAATAAAATGGGTGATCAACATAAAAAATATCTTCCTGTTATATTATTTACCCGTGTTATATTTTGATCAAATCCTATTCATATCTATTTCTTGTTTTTAAGAGAAGTTCTTAGTCATTCCTCATAAGGGTTCATTAGAATTACCACCCCATATAATTAAAAATTAAGAGAAGAAAAATAAATACCTACTTGGATGATCATAAAATCGGTGTTTCTCCTTGCGTTACGAACAACGGGTCACATGAGCAGGATGGAGGAACTCCAAGAAAACTGACTAGGAGGGGCTCTAGTACAGGCACATGACTCTTCTGGGGTGGAAGGCTCTAGGCGCACCATAGGAAATAAAAATGAAGAAGTAAAGGTGTTATATTGTTTTATAAAAGGGTGAGATCCTAAAAATCAATGAGATGATTTCAATTTTCTAGAAAATCAAATCATGGTTTGACTACTCATCATGGAAGTTATAAGGGCGGTTGAACGTTATGTGATGCTGAAAATTTAATAAATCCCTTCAGAAACGGTGGAGATAGTCCATCACATGGATATGAGTTGATAGGTAAACATATCATAGAGATATATTTGTACCATGTGAAAAACTGGAAAAATAGGGAAAAACTAGAAATGATTCATTGATGGGTGAGTCACCGACCCGGATCCACTGATGTTGAGCCACAAATGATGTTCTAATGATTCTATGGCCTACTGATACTGAGCAAATGATGTTCTTCCCCCAATGAAATGACATACCAACGTTGAACCACTGGCACTGATCCACCAATGTAATGAACTACCAATGTCTCGACCTACCGATGCCCAGAACTACTGACGATCTGACTTACTGATGCCATGACCTACCGATGTCGATGCCCTTGACTCACTAATGCCGACACCCTAGAATCATCGATTCTAATGACCTTGAATCACCAATTAAAATTCCATCTACTCCTTAATGCCGAGATACTGAATTGATGACGCACTGACATGCCAATGGAAAAACAAAAAATTTGGTAAACACTTGATGTAATCCATTGAAAGCTCCCAGAACACCTCAAACACTAGATTTTCACAAATGAATGACCAGGAAAAATTCATGTTATTACATCACATGCCTCAAATAATTAACAAAATTAAGTAAAATGGATAATATAGTATAAATATTGAATTTAAATTTGGTTTTTACTTGTTTCGGGGTTATTTTGTCCATTATTATTAATGTTTAGTCCATTGTTATGTTTTTTTCTCTTAAAACATGAAACTAATAATAATTTCATTCATTAATATTCTTGGTCAAAAATATATTGACCTTACTATAAATTATAAATTATTATGATTCTAAATATTTAATCTAATTTTCCAAATTATAATAAGATAAGTGGTGAGATTAATTTAATGTTCTTCCCAAGGATGTGATGAGACAATAGATTTTTTAAAGTAAAAAGATCAAATCTTTGACATGATTTTATATCAAATTTAAATATGAAATTTGTTTCAATGAATAAAATTGGATTATTTTATTTATAATTGAACTAATTATAATTTTATATAATTTTAAAATATAATTCAACTATATAAATAAATTGGACAAAAAACATGTTTCCATTATAACTCATTATTTTTCTCTATTTATAAAAAAATGACACTTCTTATAAAAATATAAAAAATTCAAATTATATTAATTTTAAAAATTTTTAAAAAAATGAAGTTCCTTTTTTAAATAAATTTTATTAATGTGAAAATTAGTTTTAAAATAGAATCTCCCTTAAAAGGTGGAAAAACCAAATTTAAAAAATACTGGGTTTTATACGTAATAGTGTATTTGTTCTTATCATATAACTATAAAATATTTCTGTGTTATTACCTTCTAAAAAGACATGTGTAGTTCCCATTCATAAAATTATTTGTTTCTTATGTTGATTCATTTATATTTTTATTTATCTAATGTACCTATACAAGATTATTTTTCATATTCATCAATACTTTCCATCTAGTATCACGAATCTTGATGGGTTCTTCATAGTATGAGAAATCATCTTCTAACCCTATTTCATTAGAGGTGTGAAATTTTTTTGTGGTTGGAATATTTTTCCTTAGAAATGATATATGCGACAAATCATATACTTTTGAGAATATTCAAAGAATTTGTAAATTATAAAATAAAATATCCAATTATTTTTATTAATTTCAATGGGTCTGATGTACCTAGGGCTCAATGTCATTTTCTTGCCCAACCTTATAACAACCCTCAATGGAGATAGTTTCATGAAAAACTGATACCCCACATGGAATACCAAATAATTCCATTAATAATATGTGTATCACCTTTTCCTAATTTGAAATATCTTAATGTGATATTGAATATCCTTTACCTTTTTATTATTTCATCAACATGTTCTGGTCCTATATGTTTCATCTCACCAACTTCATCCCAAAAAGTTTGAGTGCAACTTCTCATTCCATATAATTATGAAAACAGTTCCATTTAAATACTTGAGTGAAACTATTATTATAGTAAAACTCTACCAATGACATGTACATATCACACATACATTGAGATTCAATTGAGAATAACAACAACATTTCATTCATTATTTAAACTACACATTTAGACTCCCCATCATTTTTAAGATCGTAGGAAGTTCATATATGAAGCTCAGTATCAATAGCCTTCTGAAGACTCTTTAATAATAATTATCTAATGTGGGATCTTGATAAAAAAAACAACTGATTGGGGTTCTCTAGGATGTATTATATCTTTATTAGCATAGACCATTGTGAGGGGAAGAAAAGGTGATTCTTCTCTTATATAAATTAAATATGAATATTTGGTTAGGCAGTCAATGATTACCAATACTGCATCACTCATTATAAGAGTATTTGGTAGTCATGTAAACAAGTCCAATAAAATTTCATATCATTTCCACACAATGATATGAAGAGGATTCATGAATCCCTAAGGATGATTCCTCATGCTTTTCACTTGTTGAAAACCCAACATCTGGACACATAATCAATAATTCCATGCCTCATGTTATCCCACAAAAATATATTCCTTATAGATCTTATAGATCATTTTTCTATCTATGGGTAGATTTATTTTAGTTTTTTATGATCCGTGTATATGTCATTTTATTCACCATAGAGATAATGAATTTATAGTTTCAAAGAAAAGTTTCATCCACTAAATGATGATCTTGGGTTTGATTGATCTATTCATGGGTCATCAATTTACTTCATACATATACAATAACAATATCATCATTCATGATGACACAAACAGGTCCCTTATAAGATGCATAAATATATATAACAAACCCATCACTTCCATATTTTATTTTCTAAATCAGAGTATAGACAAGTCTTCTCTTTAGTTCATCAAAAAATTCTTCACATTCCATTTTCTAAACTAATTTAACCCCTTAATGTTTATTATTAGTTAATGGGTTATCCATTTGGGAAAAATTATTAAAGAATCACTAATAGTAACCTACAAAAACAAATGAAACAACATACCTTGGTTATGTATGTTAGTGTAGGATTTTATTTTAATGCGTTTTCCTTTGCATGATCAACTAATATTCCATACATGGAGAAAATATGGCCGTGGGACAAAAATAAATTTAAAAAATCACCCTTTCTAAATTTTCTGAAGAACTATTCTCTTATAATAGTTATAAGAATAAACCATATGTTATTATCATTTCCTTAAAAGTTTTTTAATAAACTAGAATATCATTAATTAATACAAAAACAAAATCTTAAATATATTCCTTGAAGAATTTGTTCATGGATCCCTAATAAAATAGGGTTAATTAGTGAATCCAAAATCCATTAATCTAAACTATTAATGTCTATACCTCTTCCAAAAATAATTCATTAGAATTTATTCCTTATTTATTCTAAATTGGTGATACCCAGCATGAACATAAATCATTTAAAACCATTGGTATTTGCAAATTTGATCAAACAAGTCATCAATGTGAGGTAGAGAATACAATTTTTATTTTAATAGTATGGATTTCCCTATAATCAATTCAAAACCACAAGAAACCATATTTATTCATAATGAAGAGAACCTGGGTCCTCCATGTTGAAACAATATGGTGAATAAAGCCATTATTACCAAATTCTCTATTTGAATCTCCAACACCACAAATTCAAATGTATCCTTTCTATTGGGAGTCTTTTATATTATCCTTTCATCAGGGATTAAATTAATTGAAAATTAAATATCATGCTCTAGGGGATGTTCATGTAATTTATTAGGAAATAAGTCAAAGAATTTTGGTATAATAATAATATTTTCTATTTAATGATTACATAATTAACTGAAAGATATTTTTTTCTCTACTAACAAAATAATTTTATTTAGTAGAGATACTGGGGGTGGGTGTAGATGAGATTCAGATGATGATGTTCCTACTCTTAAAATAAGGGATTCTACATATTCCTCACAAATCATAATTTACAATTTCTTTTACTATAATTTTGAATAATATTTTGAAAGCTAATACATACAAAGGATTATATAAAAATAGACTATAGGTATGATATCTAGGTCAGAAAATAATCCATGTGTATGTGTCATAATAGGGATTTACTGACACCTAATTGTTCTAATGAGACTTTCTTTGGGTGTTTTGATTGAAACACCCCTTATTAAATCCAAAGGGAAATTTATAATTTTCATGGAAAATTAGTTAGATATAAAATAGTGTGATGATCTAGAATGAAATAAGGCATTGAAAAAATTTAATGACATGATAAATGTAACTATAACTATATCATTAGCTACCTCCAAATCATCTATAATGATCATATAAGCTTCCCCATCTCCCCTTAACAACTTATGTTATAGATTACATTAACTCATGTGATATTAATTCTCATAGTGACCCATTTATCAACATGGGAAACATTAAATAATATTGTTTTACTTCATCCATGTTCATTATATTACTTTATATTCCTTTCTAAAAAACTTATAAAAAACTCCTAATTGCTTCACGAATTTCCAAGTGTGATTTTTCCACAGTTATAAAATGGGGGTAATTGACTCATTCTTTTCTTCATTGGAACATTTACTTTTTCATTGTGTTCTAAATACCTCTTCTTCTCTTGGTAACATTTGAATATGTATTATCTAGATAATTCCCACTCTATTTTTTTGTTACAAAAAACTATTACTTCATATGATGAAAATTTCTATGAAACTAGTGCACTTAAGATATTTATGTAAGACCTTAAATGAAATGTTCAACATCGCACTTCATGTTGCGTATGTAATCTATATCATACCTTGCGGACCATTAAATCATAGATTCATAATCTGAAATATATTATTCTTACATTTTCATTATGTTAAGGAACTTTTTCTTCATCTTAGTTTTTTGACCATGAGGAAATTATTTATCTAATAATGTATACTTAAAATTTTCTCCATTACATGAGTTATATTTGTCATCTTCTCTATTATTTCAAATCACGAACCACCATTGATCATAAATTAATGTGATACAATACATATAAATTGTAACCTTTTCCATTTCAATGTATCCCAATGTCATAAATATAATCACCTGGGACTTATTCAATTTCTCAAATACAATTAGATTATTAGTACAACTAAATGATGGGTGATTCTATCTCATAAATCAATCCAACATATGAGATTCACATTATGGAATTATTTAATCCCTTTAGTAAAGGTTATTTTTCATTACTTGATTAAGATTCCCTATTATAACCAAAAGTTTCTCCATTATAATAACAGATATATTAGTCTTCTAATGAGGGTAATATATTTAATTTCAATATGTATTGATTTCATTATTTATTATAGGTTCCATTTCTAAACAATGGAATATAAAGGATTAGATCATAAAATTATGAAATTTAAATTAGAAGGTTTATTTCCAAATATTGTGTGATTCTTAACATAAATTTAATTTTTATTAATTGTAAATATTATAATCGTTAATATTTGTTTCTTTGGGGATATCATTACTTTCAAATCCTTTATAATTGTTTTCAAATAAAATGTCAATTATACTTCATATATCCAATGAGTGTATCAGACCATATCCACAGTGAGACCCATTTTGATGGACCAGGTAATGCTTGAGTCAAGCCCCATTCTCCCCTATTTGATTTATTACCCCAAAGTACATATGTGTCAAAACAATGTCCATTATAGTATCCATACATGGATATTTTGATAGGAAGAACCACATTATATATACCATACCAAAATTCTATAAGGATCTCATATACATATCTTAAATATCTATCTTAGGGTTATGTTCCCTAACATATGTTATATTAATCTAGTTTTCACGGTTGATACTAAACTTTTCTAATATAAACTCTATTGCCCTGACCCCAGAATCCTTCAGTCAGTTCTTTAAATTATTACATTAGAATGATTAAAATTAATCATATCACAATGTACTAGTCAATTTAAAAATTTTGGAAAAAATATTGCATATCTGATACACATATTACATTGGTAAATATAAAATAAAACATGATACTTAATAAAATGAAATGATAATCCTACCAGAATGTTCATTCAAGGAATTCTTCTTCATAACGTTGGGAAATAAATCAAAATAATGGTGATCTCAAATGCTTAATAATGGTTAGGTATAACGGAAGATATAATTAATTAATAATGAATAATCAATATAGAAAGGTAAATAACTAAACACACATGACATTTAAATAACTAGCTAAGGTACAAAAAACATTGAAATGAGTTTTACTAGACACACATTTCATTTAATCTATATATTTAGAAAAAAACGTATGGATAGATACTGTAAAAGAAAAAATATCATGTATAATAATATTAACTAAATTATCAATAATGGGAATTATTAATTATTCAAGTTCATGTTTACTAGTAACATGATAACATTACCATCAATATATAGCTTCATGACAGATTAAAACATACTTGGTAAAACCCCATTGGATTTTGCCAACAGATTCATCTCATGGGGAATTTAATACATTATAAGGCTTGAATTAACCATTCCCTGACACATATAGTTCATGTCCAATGAATTCCTCATATATCAAATAATTGTTTTAGTTTATAACTAATGTTCCTTATTAAATATATGTATTGATTAAAGGATGAAATTTATCAATTCTCCTTGTAAAAAAAACAAAATAAAATGTAAACAATATATTTAAAAATGGTATTAATTTTTATAAATAGTTATATTAATTAAAAAAAAATTCATATTTATTTTAAATGAAATTTACAGTGAATAATGTTTACAATAAAGATAATTCTTTAAGATAAAGTTAAAAATCACAAAATAATTTTAGATTTAAAAATAAATTTTACAACAATGTAATTTCCTAATCAAACACCTTGGATGAGATAATCTGAAGTGAAACAAAAAATATAATTAATTATGAATTAATAATGATATTAAATTAAAAATATGTATTATATACACAAAATTAATTCAAATTGTTTCATAATGAAAAATAAGTCTCTATGAAATGAAAATTGAGATGAGATTTCTTACCTTATGCTGTATTTTAGTTGTCTGTTATTTAAAATCCAGGATAGTGGTATAAAACATGACACTAAATTATTCTATAACCATACTAATATTTATTATATAATATATTATCCTTTTGTAATATATTATTACCTTTTTAAAAAATTATTTCATTACTTTCATAATTTTGGGTTTTAATTACCTTGGTTTTCGAGTAAGCTCCCACTATGTCATATTTCAACTTAATTAGAAAATTATTTAATTATATATAGAATATAAAACATGATTTATATATAACATACAATAATTATGTATGTATTTAGAATAATCCATAATATTTAGTTATAGTAATTTAATTTCACCATTCATGGAGAGAGTAGGTCTTGTGTACGCTTGAATTGTGTTTCCATTTTCTTGTTGTATTAAAAGAATAAAATATAAATGCTACATATGTAAATTATAATCATAGATTAATATTTATTTTGTATATTTTACATATATTTGTTAATAAAATTATTAATACATTCCATTTATTGTGTGAACAAATCACAAAGCTTTATGGAGGTGGTAGTCTGCATGTCAAAAAATGATGTAATTATATTTCCACAATTTCAAAACCATGATTGTATGTGTTATATAAAAAATTATAAGAAAAAATACATTAAACATACCATTTATAGGATTTATAAAATATAATTACATCAATATTTCAATCTTTTAAAGGTGTAAATTGAATAACAAATTACATCGTTTCATGAGTTGGTATTCCATGGTACACACAAACGATGATTTCATATCTAATATGATGGATGTGTGTGTAGGTGTAGGTAGTAACCTAAGAATAAAAAAATATCACCATATTTATTATATGATTTTAATATGATAAATATATATTTAGATTTTAATGGGTGGATAAATAAATAAAATAAACGTTCTCATTGAAGAATGTTAGTTCTTTCCGAGTAACGTTTATTTGGATTCCACCAAAGGAACGCTTGGTTTGAATTCCGAAAACACTATCACTTCTAGGATGGGGGATTTATGTTTAAATAATTTTTGGGAAGGTTTTGGATGATAAAAATGGATTTTTTGGAGAGAATAAGTGAGGGTGTGAGTGGACTTTTATAGTGAATTATGAGTGGCATTCTTATATATAAAAAAGGTTAACACTATTGGGAGGGCTCCCTTATATCGTGTGACTCCATTAATGTACGAAATTATATATATGGGATTATATGATATAAATATGGAAAAAATATGGATTTTACATTTTTTTGGGTCATTTTGACCTTTATGTTTAATGTTTTGTCTCTTTTTAAGTAATTCTTTCTCCTAATTGCTGTTATTAATTTTAATTTCATTCATAATTTTTTAAAGTAAAAAACAAACAAGATCATATTAGAAAATATAAATTATTATGATTCTTAATATTTAATAATTAATTAATATTTCAATCAAATAATTGGTATATATTAATTTAAAATTAATCCCTCACATGGGATGAGACAATAGGTTTTTAAAGTAAAATGGTTAGAAGTTTGAAATGATGTTATATGAAATTTAAATATGAAATTTGATATAGTGAAATTAATTGTAATAGTTTATGTATAATAGAATTAAATATACAATAAAACAAAATCAATATTTAATTTGACTATATATATATATATTATGAAAAAGTACTTTTCAATTAAAATTCTTTATTTTTCACTATTCATCAAAATTAAATCCTTTTAGAAGAATACCTAATAATAACCCTAATGTGATTTTTTCAATTATATTTCAAAAAAGATTTTCATTCCAATTAAATTTTATGAAATTGAAAAAATATTTCTTCTATTAAATGGAATGAAAACAATTTTTAAATAAATGTATGTTTTAATGCGTAAAATTGGGGTTGTTCTTATCTTATAAATATAAAATATATTTGGAAAATTTAAAATCATTTGATTGGAAAAATAATATATATTTTTATAAGTTAGTTAATAATATTCATGAAATTTAATTTAACACGTAGGTGATAATTTTCATTCTAAATAATAATATTAATAGTATTCTGTAAAACATAGTATTGTGAATTGTGAAATCTAACTAAATGTTGCGTGCATTTCAAGCTATATCAAAAAAATTAAATTTATTCTAAAAATAAAATATTATTATTTCTTGGTTGTTTACATCAAATATTTTATAGTAAACCACTATAATTATGTTATCCCATATTTAATCATGAAATTTTCAATTATTACAACCATTATCATCTCCTTGATACAAATAAGGTATGATTTTTTAGGAAATGCCAACATTATCTCTATTTCTAGTTAAAATATTCATAATTTATATCATTATTTTTCTTAAAATATTTTAATTAGATTTATAATATTCTAAAATGAATATCTAATAAAATTTTTACCCACACATAACTTTTTGAAGAGTGGTTTAATATGATGCTTCTTATCGTCTTCCAAACAAGTAACATTTTCAATATTTACCAAAATTATGAAAGGAATATTTATTTTAAAAAACTCATAGTAAAAAAAACTCCACAAACATGACCACTTTTTGATTTAATTCCTCCATTAATTGATAATACGGTTCTTTTTATATAAATTTTAATTCCTAATTTTATTTAATATTTTTTGCAAAAAAGATTATCAATGTGAAAATGGAATTTTCCACAAGAATATTTTAATGATATTTTTTTCATTAAAGTCCAAAAAATATAAAAACCCATATTTTTCTTATAATCTACTATGGATATGATGTAATGATACCCTACATATTATTTCTCTGTATGGTTTATAATCAGTTTCAATAGGGAATGTATAAAATTCATTTTCTCTAATAATATTTTAGTCGTTAACGTTTCTATGAAACATTAAGATTATTTAGATCATTGAATATTACATTTCCTCTAAATTCTATATTATTTTTCCTAGTTTGGATTATTTCCTAAACCATATTTAATTTTTATAAATGAATTTTTACTTTTTCAATTGTTACATTGAATGGAGAAACCCTTGATAAATATGTATTATTTACTCAATGAAAATATTTATTTACAATAAATATTTTACGGAATTAATTATTCGTTCAATATACGAGGAGTTAATTAGACATTCTATGATGGTTGGGTCTTGGTTATAGATATAAAATCTATGAATCAATAGATATATTTGGAAATTTAGTCAGATAGAAAAAATAAATTGGTTTTTTGTGTATACCAACAAATCGATTAAACTTTCATTATGAAAATTATTTTTTGTAAATATATCATAATGTTTGAAGAATTTCATCCAATACATGAATCCCTTTTATGAGAATTTCTTAATTGTTATTATCCTTTAAATTACAAAGTTCATATTATAAAAGGATGAATTTAATTCTCATGATATCAATTAAATGGAATGTGTTGCAGTTACACACCATGAAGTAATGATTAATCCTTTATTCATGATATATTTTGATTTATGCATACCCTTTATATGAATTTGAGACCATCACATTCTTAAATTTCCTTCACCATGATAATAATACATTTATTATGATTTTTATATAGCAATATGGTTAATGATAAATTATAAATCTCAATAAAAACACTATGTTGTATTTTATGGGTTCAAATATATTTTGAAATTAAATTATGTATCTCTTTCAATGTATCCACTCAAGATCTCCCCCACTAAGAGATACTATGGTTTCTCCTCCACCACTCTTCCCTCCCCTTTTGTGTCTCCTCTATCTTTATTCCCCCTTCAGTGTTTGTCCTATCTCACATCGACCTCTTCTCTACTACTTACTCCTCAGCTTCTGGATGACATGAATCTTCAATGTAATATTTACCACACTATATATATGAGAGAGGTGGGTTTCACCTAGCCTAGTAAACATCAGTGGTTTTGGTATAATGGTATCTTCCCCATGATTGTTTAGGTTTGGCTTCATATGATGATGTTATTTGGTGATGATCTTGGCTAGGTGTTTCTACGGCTCCGTACTCTAGAGATCTGACGATGAATCACACTTCATTGTCTATCCCCCATAGATGGATCCTCATATACATTATTATTCTTCCCCTATTGTATCTTGAATCACATTTTTTGTTTCATAATTTTCTTTAATTTGGTTCATGTGTATCTATTGTTTATGGATACCGCGGTTATATTTCTCTATCTTCATTGTCCCTGGACTCCATGGTGCCTTATATTTTCGTTTGTTGTTCCTAGATAGTTATGCATATTCTATAGTTTTTTCTAAAATTTTTTCATTATATTTCACTCGCGGCCCCATTTTATTAGGTTTTATGGTTTCCATGATGTTTTGGATTGTGTTGGTGTCTTCAATGAAGGTAGAAATATTCAGAATCACTTTTGGTTGGTTGCATTGTCCATGGCGGTTTGGTGGCCCCATGGTTCCTCGTTCTGAAGATATTTCGATGATTCCCTCACCGTTAGTCATCCTCCTTAGAGGAAACAATCCAGATTTTCTTCTGAATTACAATGTATTATTTTTGATTCTTGGGGTTGGCATGGCTCTTTCATACAATGGGGGATCCCCATGGACACATTGCCTCATCTATTGTTCTAGTACGATTTTCAAATAACTGCAAATTAATCTTATTTGGAAAATAAAAAAACACTTTCTTTGAAATTATTTATCTAAGTCCAATATAATAATTTAACCACTGAATCAAGGTTATTAAGTGTTCAGTATTTATAGTATTCTTTATGGCACATTCAAAATGTCCCAAATATTTTTATGATAGTACATTGCTGTTTCCTCTTACATTTTTTATTTAAATTGTTGGACATTATTACCTCCATGCGATAGTTCATTAGGGATTCTGTGTTACTCATTATTTCATTTAATTCATCAATATTCCCTTAGATATGTATTATCTTTTTCAATAGTATTCATCCACATATAAGCTTACTAATATCTTCCAAAATCCATTATGATTAATTTTTTCAAATGATTTGGTTATCGACCACCAAATAGTCATTCGATATTATTTTCATATGAAGAGATAATATTTTTGGCCTATATTGATTGCCTCATGATTACCACATCATGTGATCCAATAAACTCTTATCACTTTTGTATTCATTCATGGAATTCATATTTTATATTCATGAGACTGGATTAAAGGAAATATTTAGTGATGATCACTCCATTATAATCATACTACTCCATTGAATCTATTCCAAACAATATCATTGTATTCTTAAAATGATTCCACCAATAGTCATCATAAAAATCATGAAAATAGTCATCCAAAACAATATTATCATTCTGTAATAATTGAGGATAAAAAATATCTTTTCCATCAAATT
This sequence comes from Viscum album, assembly GCA_963277665.1. NCBI lineage: Eukaryota > Viridiplantae > Streptophyta > Magnoliopsida > Santalales > Viscaceae > Viscum > Viscum album. The sequence continues at coordinate 1,029,101,851 of OY728133.1, read as the reverse complement.
AATCCATTACGTAGTAGTAAATTGGTGTTATGTTCCATTAAAAAATCATTGAAGTTGACACAAAAAAAAGATTCAAAATAAATATGATATCTTATTATAGTTTTTGGGTGATCCACATTATTTATTTTATATCTCATAACATCATATAGTTAAGTGATAATTACCCTATTATTTTGAACTCTAGTTCATGTCTCATTTTGATATTGATAATATATTCTACTACATGTTTCATTAGCTCAGTTCCTTTTAGTTCCTCACATATCCATTATATATGAATGATAATTGTGATTATAATTAAATTTTTAAATTTATAAATTATAAATCTATGATAATAGAATAAATAACTCAAAAATAATGAGTTTATTCTTCCTTAACAAGTCATTAAGCTTCAATAAAAGTTATGTATGATTATTTGAAAAATCCATATATTTTTTAAAAAATATCATTAAAATTAAATTAAATTCATTGATATATTGTGTTACAAAAAATGAATAGTTTCCCTATACTTATACAAAATATCATGTTTATCATCATTTTCATGTAACATTGAGTTTCTTTGATAACTTGTACTACACAAAAGGTTGTGTCTTACTAGAAAATATATTCTATTATTATTTAATATAATAGTTATCACATAGCCATTAAAATTATAGCAATGAATAAGAATAGATAAATTATGAAATTATATTTTAAACATGTTTATAAAATTATTTGTTTGGTAACCAATTGATTAGAAATGAAAATAAAGACCTATTGATAATAAAGGATGTGTATTTAGGAAAAACTATTTCTATGTCCAGAAAGATGTTTTTTTTAATAAAATAAATTAATCATTATTATTGAGGTATAATAATGATATTTTTATTTTTTGTAATCAATAAATTGTTTTTAAATAAAACAATATGTTTTTTTAAGATTAAGATAATATTAAATCCAATTTAGCCATTGAAGGCTTATTTTTTTTAAAGAACTTTTATATCATCTTAATGGTTAGCTTATTTCAAATATAAATTCTATGAATTTTATAAATTATATTTAAAAAACTAATCTTTATTTTTTAAATTAAAAAAATAGAAATTTACTTTGGTTGAATTTTTGGAATATTTATGAGGTGTTTCATGTTTTGATATATAGTGAAAAAATACTCGATTTCAATTAAAACCCATTTTTATCTAAATAATTTATACTGTTATGTTTTATTTTTTAATTAGTTTAAAGTATAATTAGATAAATTTTATATAAATAAATCCAATTTAGGTTATTTTAATAAATTTCAAATTGCTCTCATATATAATAACATTCCAAACCTTTGACCTTTCCCTTCAAAAACTGTTGTCTCATCCCGCGCATATGATTGATTTTAAAGTGCGTTCTGCCACTTTTTTTATTGTTATTTATAAAAATATATTCAATATTTTTAATAATAATTCACAATGTTTAGTGAGGTTAACTTATATTTTTTTCCAATATTATTAGTGAAATCAACTCAAATCAATTATATAGATTAAGAAAAAACTATCTTTACAAGGGACTAATTCTTACACATAAAGTAAAAAAATCCTAGAAACATGTTCAAACCATATTGAATTGTAAAATGTGAACCATATTCTCCATTTTATCTTATTATTAACATTAATCTAGGCACATTATGTAGGTTATTTCTCCCAACAATGTTTACCTTTTTATCTTTACAGTAATTCCATTCCACCTCTACTATAAAAAGGCACTCAACCCTCCCACTTATTCACACATATAGAGATATTTTCATGTAAAAAACCTTCCCAAATAATTTAGAAATACCAATCCATTGTTCCTACAAGACTCCCTTTTGTAAAAAATAAATCCAAGGAATACCATTGGAGAAAACAAAAATGAGTTACCTAAAGAAGAGGTGATATTCTTTGATGGTAACTTCTGTTTTATTTCTTTATCCACCCCTTAAATTCATATTATTACATGGTATATAATAGTATCAGTGTAAAAAATATACTGAGATGTTTCTACATAAATTTTATTACATATATCTACACACACATCCATCAAATGCGTAACAAATTCACTATTCATGAGTACAGAGAACTTCCACCTTGTGAAAATATGTTATTCGTTTATCCTTTTTCATCTTTTATGGCTAAGAACTATGATGGAAATAATATTTTCATATGATTTATATAATATAGATAATGTCTTAGTACTTATTCAATTTTTATATAACATGTAACATCATGTTTTCTATTTGGTGGGAATATAATAACAACGTTTGTGGACGTGTGGACTACCGCCTCCTCAAAGCAATTTAATATGTTCACACATTACATTGAAAGTATTAAGTATGGTATTTAAAAAATTATATGATATTAATGAAAGAATTATTATACTCATGAAAAAATTATCTATATTTAAATATAACATATCATTTTCTTCATTACATTTCACACACTAAAAATTTGATAATGTTGTATGTGGATGTGTAGACTACCACCTCTTCAAAATAATTTGATTCTTCATTTTCATAACAAAATCATAAGAATTAAATATAAATATATATATAATTATATATAATTAAATAAATTTTTATTTATGATATTACATTCATAATGGAATGATAAAAATTTAATACCTTCTTTCAATAATTATCATTGAAAAATGGGAATTTTTTTCATGCATGCATATGACCTACCATCTCCATGATCATAATGTTGGATAATTTTTCATAACTATATTTCCTGATAAATTTTAAATTTATAAGTGATGTAAAAATGTGATAACTATTTTATGGTCATAATTATGGATATTTTTAAATTATTACTTCATTGACCATAATCGACCTATAAAAGGCATATTTGACACATAAGCATAATATGATCAAAACATATGAATTAATCATTATTGATGAAATAATTGATTAAGACACTTTTATATGTGAAATAAAATTAGTAACAAACATGTAAAATATTGTAATGCAATTAAATAATAAAAATATGTTTTTTATTACTCAGGAAGATAGAGGACAATCATGCCAAATCAGACTCAAGGGATTGGTTTTTTATCTCACTTTTGACATATGTGAGATAAAAGGAATATTTAACAAAAATTCATTTTTTGAGGGGTATCTACTTAAAATTTTGATATATTATATCTTGAATTAAATCATATTCATGGTATTTAAATGTATCATTTGAGGATTATTACATTTTAGGATTCAAATTCAGATGTTACCATAGTTATAAGGGATTTTAGAACTAAATTTACATTCATTGGGTTAAAATTCAATTACATTTGCTATGTTATGCCAAGAATATGTATTAAATGACCTATTATTGTTTCATAATTAACATCAACATTTATTGTGTGGATTTATATTTTTTAAATATAATAATTTCTTTTATTTATTCTCATTCAAATGATATGATCATTGTATGGGATTTTCATCTCACTTCTTTACATAAATGAGGTTAATATAATATTCACCACTTAATTATTTTGGGTGGTGTATTTACTACCCATATGGATATATTATATAATGAGTTATTTTATCTCAATGGTATTAAAAAAATTTAGATGATTATTTTTATTTTGGGGATTCTGATTCAGATGCTTCTATATTTTTAAGGGGATTTCTAGTCTCACATTCATTTCTGTGAGACTTATAGCATATTCACCACAATTTTTATTGTCTATATACTTACAATGAATTTATTTTATTATTATAATGCTGGGATTTTTGTGGAATTAATATCCATTTTATGAGATATATTTAATGCAGTTTATGGTTTCAATGTTAACAAAGCGCTATGTGATTTTTGTATCAATTTTCATTCATTTTAGCAGTTCTTTTGTTATACCCAAACATTATTTTTTTTGTTGTATATACATATCCATTGACATGATATATCAATAATCTCATTAATCTCATGATATTCTATGTTTCATTTAAGTTTATTTTAAAATGGCATTTAAGATTTAAAATTTTCAAATTGTTATAGGACACATTGAATGATTAAATATTATTTTCCTCATGAATGTTTCTAACTATCTTTTAATGGTATTTCCATTAATTAATGTTGAAAACCCCATTTTTTAAATATCATAAAATGGGTATTTTTTTGAAACCATCCCCTTTGTTTAAATGGATGGATAAAGATTAATTCAATTAGATTGTTATGAAACCCATTTCTTTAACATGGGATATTTATGTTTCAAAGATATTGTTATGGAACTATTTTTTTCAATTGGTTATTCATGTTTCATAGATATTATAATGGAGTCCATTTATTTTCAATGGATTATACATGTATCAAACATATTTTTATAGAACCCATTTATTTTACTTTGGTTAATCATGAATAAAATAGATTTATATGAACCCCATTTCGTTTCTATGGGTTAATCATGTTTCAATGAGATTGAAATAGATTATGTTTCTTTTCCCCATGTTATTCACATTAAAAATTTATTGACAAGATACCTATTTATTTTACACTAGTTAATCACGTTTTTAAAGAAATAATGATTATTTCTATGATTTTTATTCATGTTTTGGTACTTGGACATCTTTCATGATCAGGCATCCCAGATAGTGTCAAGTCCGACCATTACAGATTACATGATGGGGGGCCCCAATTGTGTCAGGTGATCCCCCCATAGCTAAAATGATGGGTTGGAACAGATAACCCTATGTGAGGCCATTATAGATCTCTAATGCATTGTGTAATGATAAATTTTGAAGATGTATATATGTTTATACCAATTAGATGGGTTTTGAATGGGTTTTATGATGTGATTCTCCATGTTTCCGAAAAGTGGTTTAGTTCTTTCTTATGAATTTAAAATGTTTCTAATGATTATGGTTCATATCTCATGGTTTATGATTACTGATTCTGATGATGTTTCCTTTTTCCATTTTTTCATAATGGATGCTCAATGTATTGATGTGTATGAGTTATTTTATGATTAATTTAGTCACATTGATAATGTACTCATACCCTTATTCACTCTTATACTTATTGATGAAACTCAATTGTAAATGCTTATGTTTACCCTTACTATGTTTTTTAGATCCACCTTATTATTTTTATCATCTTCCTATATTATAAAAAAATATGTTGAATTATTTTTTTCTATAATTTAATTCAAAATGATGTTTTTTATTACTTAGTGTGAAAAATAAAAAAATTGGTTTAATGGGTAATTTTTAATTTTACAACTTTTGAATTATTTATGTATGAGTTGGTCCAATTTTTCTAAAACTATAAACACAATTTATTTAATAGTATATATAGGATATATGAATACCTTTTGGTGTTTTAAGGGTTATATTTAATATTTGGGTCACAATTATCAGCATTAATACCAAGAGTGTAATGTTATAGATTTCCCCACAAGATCTGAGAGTGTGGTTTCTCGGATGTTACAGTTGGTATCAAAATTTGGTTTACATAACATTAAGGATTATGATTTCCTCATATGAATTCATATTAATAGTTTTTTATATCATCATAGGACTATAATATTTAGGATGATTATTTGATCAATGTCATAGACACCCCATATTAGGTTTTCATGTAATAAATTTTCTGAGGTTATAAATTAGTTTTTTGGAGTCTTATTTTTTGTTTAGTTTAATTTTTAGTCTCGAGGACCAATATGAGGTTCTTTAATAATGAGTTTTTATCAATTTTTAATGAAACATTATCATAGAAAATCCATCTGTTTTGTGAAAACCAGCCACATCCGGATTGGCGATGGGGTATGAACCGAAAAATGAAGGGATGAAATGTGTAGAGACTATAACAACCATATGTGATTTCTTGATTATTAAAACATTTTAATAGATTAATATTTACCTTATTTTAAACCTCATTTTACTGTATTTAAATAATAATAGTTGACTTATCATGGAGGAATATATTATCAAATAATTTGAATCATTATGTTTTAAACATAGTCAGAATATGTTGAATGAATTTTATGGACATATATTTATGGAATAATTTCGTTAAAATATTGATTATTACTATTTAATTTTTTGAAAAAAATTATCATATTATGGTTTAATAATTTTTGGAATTACCTTCCCAGGAAATAAAATTTTGATATGGTTAATGTCTAATGAAAGGTGGAATATAATGAATATCCCTTTTATGTTTATGTGGTCTTTAAATGTTTGTTTTTGTGATTATGGAATTAAAAATTCATCTTGAATAATAATAATTTGGAGAAAATATTAGATAATTATAAAAATTAAAAAAAGGTGAAATTATACTCATTATGTAAGTATATTTCAATACTCTCTCTATCAATATGGTGAATGAAATCTATCCTAACCAGTCCCTCGGGTCCCATGTCCTGACTACCTCAAGCCCACCTTCCATAGGCCAGAGGCTAGTGACTAGCTCCAGAATGGAATATCCCTAAAAGGGAAGACATTTCCATTAAACATATACACACAGAGGTAGGGAAATACTGCACAAAGAAAACCATAAAGGAAGGAATGTAATAAAAGCACAAAAAAAGCACCACCACTAAGATTAAATGGTGTTAACTGAAAGTAAAGGATCCAGAATACAAGCCCATCTAAAAGGAATGGTAGAAAAATAAGTATAGGCATTAGAGGCCATCGGCTAAGGATCCTACCAGAAGGGTAGGTACAAATCACAATCATAAGTTATTATAGAACACCACATCTATCGATCCACCTACAAGCACAATCTATCCATGGATCTCCAAGACATAGTCAATGTTGTTCATCGTCTGCATAGGACCCAACATGTGTGTGTGAAGCCCGTGTAGGGGTGAGTATAATAGCACTCAGTGAGGACCCCGAGACCAACTTAGGTCTCACATAAATCCACAATGAAAAATAACACAATGCAAGGTCTCAAAGTAAAGCACATTGAGAAATACACAACTCACACCAGGTATAACTTATGTGTAGAATCAATGTTTATTATTCATAAAGCTCGACAATCTTATTCTACTAAGAAGCTATGTTACCCATCTATGAAGGGTTTCTATACAGCTGATCCATGAATATTCTCTCTACTATTGATCCATGACAGGTCCCTCTACGGCTAATCGACGACGGGTCGTGCTACTGGTGATCTAAGGAGGGTCTCTCTTATACTGATCCACAAAGGGTATCTCTTATACTGATCCATGAAGGGTTCCTCATATTCAGATCCACAAAGGGTATCTCTTATGCTGATCCATGAACGGTCTCCCTTATGATGATCCACTAAAGGTCACTCTTATATTAATCTACGAAGGGTCTCTCTTCATTCTTCCCATCACATCCAGACACTGGATTCCCACACAAAGAACGCTCGATCTCCGAATGATCTTATCCTCATTACATTGTTCATATACAAAACTACACGAAGACCCAAATAGTGTAACCCAAAGTACCATCTCATCGTAAGTGTCTCAATGCAATAGACAACATGTCGAACAGATGTATGATCTATAAGATATGTGCATTTTTGTAAAAAGGGCCCAGTTGGATTCGAGTCTGATCCATCCCAGTCATATGACAACCACTGCCAAAACTCACATAGAGTATCTCATAAGAAACACCTTGTTTCAAGGATCAAAATGCCACCGATGACACATAATTTGCACACCCGGTTTGGGTGATATGTGTGTTTTAGTGAAACGAGGGCCAGTCTAACCAAGTTAGACCGACCCGAACCGACTCAGATCTAGTATGGACTAGGCCCGGCCCATTGGGCCTCTTGGGTGTCGGTCGGCACCACACCTCCATGACATGACGACCACTGGCCACAGTCCTCTTCCACCGTGGCATGTTACCTCCCCGTGCCCTGTGGTTGCCGCTGCAGGCCACCACTGGTCACTACCAGTGCTCGAACACCGACAATTTATTTTGCTGGCCACCATAGTTTCTCTGGTGCTCCATTTTTTCATTCTTTTGTGCTTATAGGATTTTTAGGCTTCCACCTTCACTACAACAACCTCAAACTCTCATTTATTTCATTTTGAGAATTCATCCAGGAATAAAGCACTTGCGTAGTGGCTCAGGCCTTGTTTGTGTCAGCCTACACCCTACACGTTAGAAGTTTAAAACACGAGGAGGTCTTGGTATTGTAGTTAAATCAATACAAGTGATAATTTAATCATGGATATTGGAATCCCAGAGAAGTCACCCTCCCTCAAGAATGCACAATCTTCGGATCAACCTATTTGTGTGTTGATCTGTGTTTGTAATTTTTTAGAAAAGAATGTGGAAACATTAAATAGTTCAAAACCCTGCCTTGTTTGATGTTTGCGCCCACATTGTTTCATCCTGAAGGGTTCAAGAGGTCGATGTTGTTCATTTCATCCCAAATTCATTCTTCTTGGTACGTTAATGTCAATCACATTTATTCGGCATTCCTCTTTCTTCGTTTGAGAGGAAACTCACCAGAGATTCATTAGGGAATTGGCCACGATCTAATTCTAAACTCTCAAACGCATTAGATAATTGAAAAGGAAACATGTTGGAATTTTTCTATTACGCTGTGAAATTGTGTTGTTACGTTGTTACGATGCAACTTAATGAGCCATTAAGGGGATTCCATTATTGTGCCTTGTTTTCCCCTCGTTGTTGCACTACAACACCGCCATCCGATGCTCAATCGTTTATAAAATAAATAAAATAACTTTTGAAAGTTATTTTATTATTATCCAAAAAATATGAAAAATATCTTTTCTTTCTGACCCTTTTCAGTCAAAGATAAGTCTTTCCTAGGAGAATCCCAGAATTCCGAGTTCAATAGTGCCCTCATATTTTTGATCCGAGCACCAATTCAAAAGTTAAAAAATCATTCACATGTTTACTGAATGTACATTAAAATATGTTCAAAATTACATTCCGGGCACTCCGGGCCTCATAATCCTGTGCCGATAAGTCATGAAGTCTTGAAATAGTTCCATATAATTAAAAAATTATATGGAAGGTCTGGGACATTACATTCCCCCTACCTTGGGGATTTACATCCCCGAAAGACAATACAAAGGCTAATCAAACAATTGGGGGTACTGAGCATGAATCTGAACCTCTCACTCCCATGTGCCCTCTTAGAGGTTCCCATGATGTGACCAAATGTGCAGTAGCAGAATCAACCATTCATGAAGGACCCAATTCTGTTGATCCTCTATCTCTACTGGAAACTCCACAAACATTGCCGCATCGTCAATGTTCAGCTCGCCCTAATCGATGAAGTGTGATGAGTCATCCATGTACCTCCTCAGTTGCACCTCATTTAAAACGTTGTGCACCACGTGCATCATAGGGAGAAGAGCTATGTGGTACACCGCCCCACCATCTCTACTAAGAATCTGGAAAGGACTGATGAACCTCAAAGATAGCTTGTTGACCCGGCCAAATTTCCGCAATCCCCATCAGGATGTGAGCCAAAAGAACACATGGCCTCCCTCATCGAACTCCAAGTGTTTTTTATCTTGTTATCACATGACTTATTCTTACTCTGTGAAATCATCATCTACTTCTAGATGATCTGAACCTTCTCAATGGTTTCTTGTACTAACTTTGGAACCATAATTGTGGACTCCCCAAGGTCTGTCCAGCATAGAGGCGATCTTCATGGCCACCCATACAAGGTCTCAAATGATGCCATGATAATGCTGGAGTGTTAAATGTTATTGTATGCAAAATCAACCAGTGTTTGGTGGTCCTACAAAGCATGACAAAAAAACCATGACACAGGCAAGAAGCATGTCCTACGTGGTTTGTATGGTCTGCTCTGTATGACCATCCGATAAGGGGTGAACAGCTGTTCTAAAGTGTAGCTAGGTCCCAAATTCTTCTTATAACCCCTTACACAATCGAGATATAATGTCTGCATCACAGTATGAGATAATCATTGAAGGAACCCACTGATTTCACAATATCTGATGGACATAGAGGCATCCCAATCCCTATTATGATCCCTACATTCGAATGGGTATAAAGTCAGACAACTTGGTGATTCATTCAACAATCACCCATATAGAATCATGGACACTGGATGTGTGTGTTAACACCTTCATGAAGTACATGAAGATACCATCCCACTTCCACTCTGGTTTCTCATGCGGTTTTTCTAATCCCACTGAGAACTGATGCTCAGCCTTCACTTACTGACAAGTGATGCATCATGAAACGAACCCTGCATTGGCTTTCTTCATCCCTGGACACTAGTACTGATGTCGTAGGTCCAGGTACTTCTTCACCACCCGAGGGTGTACTTTCAAAGGGGATTTATAAAACTCACTCAATACCTCCTCCAATAACTTCAATGGTACTATGGTTCATCCTACAAAAAAGATGGCATGCTACCTGCCTATTGAGAATCCATTAAGAGATTGTCCTAAGGATATCTAAGAATGTTGGGTCACACAGTCAAAAACCATATGTTGTGCCTCCTTAACACACTGAAGGAGTGGGGGAGTGACAGTAATATACTAGAGGTAATATTCTATATCATCATCCACGAAGTATATCTACATCACGGCTAGTTGCTCTATCGCCTCACTCAGCAGATATAAACGAGACCTCTTGCTGAGCGCATCATCTACCACGTTCCCCTTTCTAGGAGTGTATACAATCTCAAATTCATAATCCTAGAGGAAGTATATCCATTTACACTATCTTAGGCCCAGGTCCCTCTAATAGAATATATAACTAAAACTCTTGTGGTTGTTGTATAAATTAAACCGTTCACCAATCAAGTAGTGACACCGCATCTTCAAGGAAATGACCCCCACTGCTAACTCCATGTCATGGGTCGCGTAGTTCTACTCATGGTGGCTCAAATTTAATGATCCATAGGAAATAAATTCACACTCCTACATTGGGACACAACCCAGTCCTATCCCTAATGTTTTGCAAAAGACTACATACCCAACTACCTCTTCTGGTAGTCATAGGATGGGGGAACTCGTCAGTGTCCACCTCAGCTCCTAGAAACTCTACTGGAACCTCTCCACCCATACTAAGGGTTTTCCCTTTTTTTTAAATCATAAAATGGTTCTTCTACTCTATAAATGTTGAGTACGAACCTCCGATATTACCAAACCAACCCCATGAAACTCCACACCTCAGTCATGCTTCTGGGTGGCTCCCAGAAAAGAACTTCCTCAATCATTGCTGGATTCACTGCAACTCCAGCCTCTCAGATGATGTGTCTGAGAAAGTGGACCTCCAAAATCTAGATCTGGCACTTAGAGATCTTATCATAAAGTTGATTCTCTCGAAGTGTATGCATGATTATCTGAAGGGGTGTAGCATAATTCTCCTCCAACAAAAAGTACACCATGATTTCATCAATGAATTCTACCACAAAACGATTGAGGTAATGTTGGAAGATCCTTTTCATGAGTCCCATGAACACCGATGGGGCATTGGTCACACCAAAAGTAGTCACAAAAAACTCATAGTGGCCATACCAACATCTAAAGTATGTATGTGATAAATCCTCATCCTACACCTAAAAATGTTGATAACCTGATAAAAGGTATATCTTCGAGAACCACCTCAATCCCTTTAGCTAGTCGAAGAGGTCATAAATTCTCAGCAGTGGATACTTTTTATTCATGGTCACCTAGTTCAGGCACTAGAAGTCTATGTAAAGTCTCAATCTCTCGTCTCATTCTTTTAAAACAACATTGGGGATTCCCATGGAGAAAAACTAGGTCTTATGAACCCCTTCCTCATTAATTCATCCAATTGTACCCTAATATCTAGAATCTTCATGGGAGATATCTAAAATGTAGGTGTAGATATTATTGTTGTCCCTGTGTAAAATTCAATGCACATGTCTACCTTTTTGTAATGAGGTAGTACCAGAACATCCTTGGGAAAGGCATCCTCATACTCATCCACTGTAATGCCCTGAAATATCATGGTATTTTTTTTAAATTATATTGAATTATTTCAAGACCACATGCTCTGAAGGCACGTGATTCCCAGGCCTGGTGATCCTATGATGGAATTTCATACTTTTCTAATGGTACATTCAGTAAACATGCGAGCATGTTTTTATAACTATTTAATCGATTCTTTGATAAAAAATACAAGGATAACATTAAACTCAGAATTCCAGTATCCACCTAGAAAAGACTTAACTTCAGTCAGAAAATGCCAAATAGAAATGTTAATTTTCATAATTTTGAATAAAAATAATAAAATAACATAAAAACTTTATTTTACTTTCTTTCTCATCAATAATAAATGACACGACGACACTGTGGTATTGCGAAGAGGCAGTGACGAGGAACATTAATGGAGCTCATTAATGAATCTTTGACATGCAGAGTGATTACGTGACTTCACAGCATAATAGAAACACTAAGAAATGTTTTCTTTGTTATAGTTGACATGTTGGTGGAATAAGGGTTAAACTTTGAGGATTATCTAATGAACCTCAAATGGATTTCCTCTCTAATGAAGAGTAACGAACACTGGTGGGACATGATCGACATCGACATACCTTGAATATTGATGAATTCCATCAACCTCTCAGACCTTAGAGGATGAAGAGTTGCAAAAATTAATATCAACGAGGTAGGGGTTTGTTTCATTTTCATTTTCTTTCTCATTCTTATCGTAAACGACAAATGCAGATCAACCCATGAACAAGTTGATCCCCAAACTGTGCATTCTTGCAGGAGGGTGACATTTTTGTTGGGTCTTATCTATCAGAGATTAAGTTATTACTTTCTATGATTGAATATCTTCCCTGAAAATCCCCCAAGTTTTTAAATCCTAACGCGGAGGGTGCGGGCCGACATGAACAAGGCCTGATCCCCTCTTCCATGAACTTTCTTCTTGTCCAAGAACCTAAATCAATGGTAAGGCAGGTTTGAGACCTTAGCTATTAAGAGAATGTTCCTCGGAGGCCGTAGGTGTAAGGAGCGTGAAGAACAGACCAATGGAACACATATGGTGGTCCGCTAGAGAATATACCGGTGCGCTAATGGTATGTGGTGGCACCGACTACATGTTGGATGATTGTGACTGCAAGCCTCCAGCTATACTAGCAGCCAGGATGAGCAGCACACCCAGGTGGAACTCCATGGTGGCGGAAGATGCGGCTGACGTGGGCCGCAGTGCTGGAGACCCATAGCACAGGCCTAGCACCATGTTGATGGGTCAATCCCACTGACTGAGTCCATAGGTGACGTGTAGAGGGTGGCCTTTTCTAGGCCACATGGGTGAGATGGAAGCCCCAGTCACTCGACTGCGGTAGGATGGAGGCCTCTGCAGACGAACAGTGGGGCTAGCGGGGAGCCGGACGTGGAAACCGGCCGTATCCTGGCCCGAGGCACACCAACGACCCTCTTATGGTGAGTCCTACTGTAGTTGTTGGGATTCTCCCCCAACTAGAGGGATTGGATAGGCCAATGCTCATCATGCCAAACCCACACCGAAAGACTGAACTGACACTCTTCGGGCCGAGATGGATGTGACCTGGTCATGCGATCGACCCAGCGGGTTGGACCCTTGGAAAAAATGGGCTGGGTTCAGTGATGCCCATTGGGATGGGCCCACTGGACATGTGGTACTAGACCTTCCCTGGCCCGAACAGAGTCAGGTCATGAGAGTTGAATTAATAGAGGGTAGGTGAGATCCCCAGGCCGAGTTGATCGGTTCGGTCCGACTGGGTTAGACAGAGCACATACACAACTGGTCCTTGATTACTAAAATGATAATAACTCACAAAATGGGTTTCTTATTGATGCACCGTCTATGGGATGAGAAACCATTAAATGAGATGGTCTTTCTGAGATACTCTACAAGAGTTTCGTAGGTGTTTTCCATACGGCCTGGTTGGATCGAACTTGATCCAACTGGTCCCTATTTAATAAAATGTATATATATTATAGACCAGGAATTCATTCGATGCGCCGTTTATAGAATAGAAACACTTATGATTATACAATCATTTGGGATATTATATGTGGGACTTCATGGTGGTAGAGGTATGATTGATGGCTTGAGCAGTATCCATGTAGATCCTTATTTTCCCAGTAGATGAGTTGCTGCCGTGTGGATCCTTAGTGGCCCATTAGACAAGTAGGAGCCTTGTGGATCCTTAGTGGCCCGACATATGAGTTGTTTCCTTGTTGATCCTCAGTGGACTGACAGATGAGCATAAACCGTGTGGATCCATAGTGGCCCAACAGACGAGCAGTAGCCATGTGGATCCTTAATTGCCTGACAGATGAGCAACGATTTATTAGGGATGAGTCCCTCAACAACATGAAATGTACATCACTATAACTAATAAACCTTTCCTTATCTAGAATATTCCTAGTGTCAGTTTTCCTTACATTGTGGATTTTCTTTTTGGTTGCTTTTTGGTATTCCTACTTAGTAGAATGGGGTCCCCAACTAAGTATTGTGTTAATCACCCCTGCACGGGCTTTGCCCACACATGTTGTGTCTTGTGCAGATGATTAATGTTTCGACGGAGGACTTGGTGGCCTAGGAGTTGGAAGGGTTCAGTTAGAAAAGATGGAAAGTATGTACTACATTAGCTTCCAATAGCTACACTACTCCTACCATCAGTTTGGGTTTTCAGCGGATGCCTACCCAAGTCCATTTTCACTTTGATTTTATTAGTTCTTTTGATGGGTTTGTATTATATCACACGAGTTTTCAGTTGTACTTGTACTGAAGACATGTTTTAGTATACTATTTTTTCCTATTTCAGTTTGTATTACAAGGTAGTGCATGTGTGTGTGTACATGTACTTAGTAAAATACATCGAACATGTAGGTTGACACATTCGATGCTAGCCAACAACCCCTAGCCTTCGGGAGGCAGGTGTGGGTTATGTCACAGCACGTGCCCCGTGGGACAGGTCGGGATAAAGTGGTATCAGAGGTGTTCGGTTCTAACATAGAGACATAGATTCTATTGTTTTTATTTTGAGGCAACATTTTTATATGTTACGAGTTTGACTTTCTAATTCTTGGAGTCCAGTATTAGTGTGGCGACTGACATATCCACAAACAATGACCTTGAATTATTTTTTTCAGCTCAATGCATAAAAAACCGGTAGAAAAACATCTACTTATGTTCTTTTGTATAAGAGTCATCTCACTAGGTATAATGTACTGGTTTTGGCCCATCTTCATCTATTCTAGGAAGCCTCTACGCAGATAGATATGTAGGATTCTGATATATGGTTGGGAGAACAACATGCCTTATGATGAGGTCTCTGTTCATGGACCAGTGCTAGAGATAGCCCCACCGGATGGTATATAGGTGTTACCACCACCAATTAATTAGCTAGAATGCCCACATATAGTGGATTAGGTGGATGAAACTTCCCAGATTTTGTTTTCGATGACTTTTTTGGAACTTAACAATGAGGTATAGGGTTCAAATGTGGTTCATGGGCATCTGAGAAAATTATCACCTGAGATGCAAGGTCAACATGACCTATAGATTGCAGGTGCATAAAGTATAATAGGAATTAGAGGGTTCATATGAGGGAACATTCTAGTATCCTGAAACGAAGGGTTTTCTATGCTTGTCTTGAAAAGGGACATCTCGTGAAAGGTTGTACCTCCATTCATGTTGTAGGGTAGGAGAGGTGACAATTGCAGACTATCGAGGCTTATGACCTGAGGACTCCAGGGATGATTGTACAAGTGATTTCCCTTTCTTTCTACTTTTTCTTGTTTGATAACTATACGTTCTGGTTATGACCATTGACTTGACCCACACATTTAGAGAATACTACTATAGGAGACCCAGTGATGTTGCATTGGTGTTGATAGTGTGACATGACTCTTGGAGGTGAGATTATCGGTTGAGATCTCTTGGTACTAGCATCGAGGCCTTACGATGTAATTCTTGGTACGGACTAGTACCATTTATTCCATGATTGACTATATTAGGAAAAGAATGTGGTTCATCCATGGAGATGGAACCAAATTTACCTTTATTTATATAGAGGAAATGCTTGCAGTTCTTGATGGAATCAAGTAGAGGAGGGTGTAGCCAATTCATACTCAGTTGACTAGTTTAACACTCAGTAGAGTAAATGTAATGATTCATCAAGTTCTTCAGTGACAATAGAATATACAGACATCTCCCTTGATGATGTTCCATGTTTACCTCTCCATTTAGTGTTAAACTTATGAATTGATCTATTTTCTGGGACAAGAATGATATCCACACCAGCATATCGGATAGCTCTTGTGGAGCTTCGTGAATTGAGGATATAGCTGGAAGAATTGCAAGAGAAGACGTTTGTGAGACCCAGTGTTTCACTTTGGGAATCCCCAGTATTGTATTCCATGATGGAAGATAAAAGTTTGAGGTTATACGTGGATTATCAGTGCCTAAACCAGGTGACCGTGAAAAAAAAGTATCCACTATCGGGTATTGATGAACAATTCGACCAACTGAAGGGAGCATGGTGGTTCTCCATGACAGATCTCAGGATCATTCTATCATCAACTTTGGGTATGGGATGAGGATGTACCAAAGATTTCCTTCAGGTGTCAGTATGGAAAGTATGAGTTCCTGGTGATGCCTTTTGGCACCACCAACTCCCAATCCATGTTCATGGGACTCATGAACAAGATCTTCTAGCCTTACATTAATCATTTGATTATAGTCTTTATTGTTGACATCTTGGTGTACTCATTGTCCAAAGAGGATCTCGATACACACCTACATATAGAGATAGATATACTCACATATCACTAACACTATAGAAAACTCTTGAAGTTCTAGTTATAAATATGTGAGGTCCACTTTTTGGGACACATCATCTTAGAGGATACAGGTTCAGTGGACCCGAGAAAGGTAGAGGCAGTGCTAGCTTTGGAGACACCTAGGAAAGTGACTGAGGTGTAGAGTTTCTTGTGGTTGGATGGGTACTACAGAGGCTCGTGCCTAACTTTTCTAGAGTATCATCTCCCTTTTTTCATCTTTGACACATAAGGGGAATTACTTCATGTATATAGAGAGATGCCATGTTAGTTTCTTGGAGCTGTGGCAAAGACTAATGAGTTCCCCCATATTGAGTCTACCTAATAAGGATGTTGGGTCGATAGTTTTCTGTGACGCATCAGAGACTGGACTGGGTTGTGTCCTATTGTAGGAAATACTACAAAAATGGGCAAGGGAAGTTCCCCCTTTTATTAGCGCTAAGAAAAACCGTTGATAAAGGTTACCCTGTATTAGTGCTAAATTTTAGTGCTGATAAAGAATCCATGTATCAGTGCTAAATAAAGGTTCCCTTTATCAGCGCTAAAAGTTTAGCGCTGATACACGAAGTATTTATCAGCGCTTTTGTAGAGCTGATAAAGAGTACCATTATCAGTACTAAAAAAGCACTGATAAAGGATACCTTTATCAGTGCTAAAATGTTAGTGCTGATAAATGTAGTCTTTATCAGTTCTTTTTTAGCACTGATAAAACCTTAGTCCATTTTTTTTATAAAGTTACTCACACAGTGCCCTCATTTTATCGCAACATAAAGCTCTCGCGGTACTGGAACCCTGTGACTCCCCTATGCTGCCCACTATGTTCACGTTGCCGGACCTCCACTGCCCTTGCTTCTCATTGCCGAACCTCCACTGCCCACTGATTTCGCATTTCCATACCTCCACCACCCTCACTTCTCCTTTTCATACCTCTGCCTCCCATTGAGTTCATGTTCCTGGACCTCCACCGCCCGCAACGCCCTCTTTGGTTTGCCTTACCTCCACTGCCCACAACGCCCTCTTCGGTTTGCCGGACCTCCCTTTAAGGCATGTTTTCCAAATATTTTTTTAATATTGTTCTTTTTGTTGGTTGAATCATTGATGTATATTGATTGTGTTATTTCATTTCTATTCATTGGTTTGTTTTGGGTGTACCTTTCCTTAGGTTTCGAATTATGCTCTTAGTGGTTCCTCATGGTTAGTGGTTGTAGTCTCTTATTTGGGGGAAGGGATGTGTTCTTAGTATATTTCTATCTTATGTCCCACCATTTTAGTGAAAATTTAAATGGTTGGGTGACCTATGCTAGGTCTCTGGACATTATTGGGATTTTCTCTCTTCTTAGTGATGTAGACATGTCATTTGGAGATGTATGATGTTCTTGGAGGATATACATTAAGGGTTCTTGGGAATATTAGTTATCTGTTCATTTTAATATTTTCGTAGTGTTCCTCTATTCATTGAATCATCCTATATTTTTTGAATTGTCCACACAATAATTATTATGTGGAATTTATTTTTGTCTCATAATTTTCTATCCTTCGTAATAGAACATTTATTCAGATAAAAAACGGAACGATGGGGAGAATTGTAACATCTCAGTATATCTTTCATCAAAGCAATGCTCTTTGAGTTTTTTTGGGTTTCTTGAGGGGTCATAGGATGTCCCATACTGTCATAGAAGGTGTGGACGTGAACATGTAGGTTGAAAAGCTTCATGTGGTCCACCGAATGGCCAGTGAGGGTAATTGGCTAGGCAATGGGATTCACAATGGATACAATAAAATTCTATAGCCATCAGCTAGCTGGTGGTTCTATAGTGGCTAGCCAGTGGGATAACCTATGGTTATAACATTTATACTATAACCACTATCTAGCTGGTGAGGGCCACTATCTAGCTAGTGGTGTCATTGTATATGAGAAAGCATTGAGGTAGTAAGGTAATTGAACCCCGATACCCCCATTTATTTATTTTATCTTCTCCCTCAAGTTTAACTCAACCCACTCAAGCCTTGGAGAACCTTTGGATAGTTTGTCTCTTCTATCCTCATCACTTGGTGGATTTATGTTTCATTCGAAATGATGATCATTTTTTGGTATTTATTTTTTTTCTTGAACTTCAATCTCTCTCCATCACTTGATTCATTGTTCCTGGGGGCTATGGAAGCCTTGGTATTTACTAGACCTATAATTTTTATGGGGAATTATTGTTATAGTATCTCTTTTTCCTTTTATTGAGATCCCTTTTATTTTCTTCAACTTTCTTCATTTGAGTAGACTCATTAAGATTCATTGTGTTTTGATCCCAAATATTCCAAGTGGGTTTTTCTATACTATATCTTCTTTTTGGGATTCATGTGTTTCATGAATTTATATTTTATCCATTTGAAGTTGGCTAGACATGTTTTGATAATTTTGAAGCACAAAATAACCCTATTAATGAAAATAATATATGGAATGGATGGTATCTTCTTGTGAATTAACATTTTTCATTAAAATAAATTAGGTTTCCTTCAACCATTGGTGGATTTGATATTATAAATGAAAATCATGGTTTAAAATAAAGACAAGTTGATTCATTAAATAAAATTCCAAATGGGTTGGAATGTGTTTGTTTATTGATTTTTTTGGTAATGATTTCCAAAATAAATTAAAATGTCTTGTTTTTAAACGGTTTATGGTACTGGTATTTTAAAAAATTGAGGGGGATTGATTGTCCTTTTGAAAAAAATACCTTACATCCCAACCACCATCCATTGTTTGTTGGGGGTGACTTCAATGTCATTTCCAACCCAAAGGAAAGGAAAGGAAAGGTAGAAGCCCATTCCAGAGGAAGGCCATCATGGAGTTTGTTCAGTTCATGGCTGGGAAGTGCCTTATTGATCTCAGATTCTCAGGTGAAAGTTTCACCTGGTTCAACAAATACAGAGGCCATCACCGCTTGTGGATTATATTGGATAGGTGTCCAGCCAACATGAAATCTACTAACCTATTCTTAAATACCATTTTTTCCATCTTGCTTGAGGTATTTTGATTCAATCCCCCATTTTGGTTTCCATTTCTTCTTGGAATGATCATCATGAACAGTTTCAATTCCACCTATGGTGGGTTAACATCCTAGGGTACCAGGACATGGTTTGTGAAATATGGAATGAACCCTTTTAGGAGTATTGGTCCACCTTCAACCTCAGTGACCTGACCACAAACCCCTATAGGTGCGTGTTCACCCCTTCCTCCTCAGGAACCTTCACCACCAGGGACTACCACCTGGGACTACTTTCGCATATGGGCTCCTTCAGAGTATTTTGATAGATGGAATGATACCTTTGGTTTATTGGATTATTAATAGCAGTTTGAGATTTATGTGTGACTTTATATTTATTATATTTTCTTATTATTTCTTACACACCACCACTTGAGTCGAGTAACCTGATTGAAATTCATACTGGTACTTTGGTTTTGATGTGGATATGGTTTTTTTGTGTTTGTGACATGTGTATGTGTGGATATATGGGTACATAGGCATGGTGATATTGAATACAGGGTAGAGACCAAGGAGTGGTAGATGTATCATTCTTTATTATTATTGTGTTTGGTATGGGGTGATTTGAGGAAACTTTAATGAATCTAAAGTAATTATATTTAATGAAGATGAATAAATACTAATGGTTGGGCTCTATTAATCTCTATTTTTATAAGTAAGTGGTTCTCTTATACTATATTTGGAAGTCTTGTTTTGTGTACATGAACAATAAATACTACTATTTGAGATTTAAATATGATGAAGATGAATAAAGATTGGATGGATGCTAATCGTTTAACAATAGAGTACGAGAACAGAGTGAAAGATTTCATCGAGTTTCAAAAGGATCACGCAAAGGATCCTGCTCAAATCATTTTTCTGTGTTTATGTTGTTGTTATTCTAGACTATTTACTCAAGAGGATTTTGATGAATATTTGATATGTCATGGAATCGACCGGAGTTATAAATGTTGGAATAAACATGGAGAAAAAGAGAATGTAGCTACTGGATGGGATAAAACTGCATTTTATGGATCATCAGATATGAATACAAATATGGATAACGAAGAATACTGTATGGAGGATGTGATTACATATTTCAATGATGATTAATACCTTATTGAGGAAATGACAAAGACAATTCAAGATGAACTCCATGATTGCCCAAAATTTTTTGAGAAGTTAAAGAGTTGTGCGAAGACGCCATTGTATGCTACTTACACTAAGTATAAAACATTGTCAGTTGTACTGAAGTTGTATGAATTGAAAGTAGGGAACAGAAAGAGTGATGTCAGTTTTACAGAACCACTTTCTCTCTTGAATGACATTCTCCCGGAAGATAATGAGCTCCCAAGCGGGACATATGATGCTAGACGAATGCTATGCTCAATAGGTATGATTTATTAAAGAATACATGCCTGCCCAAAAGATTTTATATTGTTTCGCAAGAAAAAAAAATCACGTACAGAATTCCCAAAGTGTGGTGCTTCTCGATACAAGAAAGATCAATCCAATCCTATGAAATTTGTATGGTACTTTCCAATCATTCCAAGGTTTAGGCATCTATATAGAAGTGGAGAAACTGCAAGACAATTGTCGTGGCATACAGATAAAAGACATAAAGTTTGGAAATTACATCATCTGGCCGACTCTCCTCAATGGAATAAAATTGATCACGAGTATCCTGAATTTGGAAAAGAACCAAGAAACCTTCATCTTGCGTTATCTACAGATGGAGTGAATCCTTTTGGTTTTCAAACCAGCACTCATAGTACATGGCCTGTTATGTTGGTAAATTATAAATTTCCAACCTGGTTACGCATGAAACGGAAATTCATCATGTTATCTATACTTATATCAGGACCAAAACAACCAGGTAATGATATTGATGTTTATCTGGCTCCTTTTATTGATTATTTGAAGTTATTGTGGGACTCAGGTGTAATGTTTTATGATGCTTATAAAAGTGAATAATTCACGTTGAGAGCGATGTTTTATGGGACAATAAATGATTTCCCTGCTTATGGAAATTTTTCAGGCTATATCATTAAAGGAACTCAAGGGTGTACCATGTGCAAAGAAGATACAGAATCAATTAGGTTGAAACATTCATTAAAATATGTGTTTCTAGGACATCGCAGATTTCTACCTCATCGGCATAAGTACCTATCTTGGACGAAATCATTCAGTGGTAGTTTAGAAAAACGTGCAACACCATCTCCACTAATAGGTGATTAGATTTTTGAGAAAGTAAAAGATCTTAACACTGTTTTTGGTAAACCATTTTCGAAAAACCTTACGAAAATCGGTTGGAAAAATAGATTAGTTTTTTTGAATTACCATACTAGAATTGTTTGTACGTCAGACATTTTCTTGATGTGATGCATGTGGAAAAAAATGAATGTGACAGTGTTATCAGAACATTGCTAAATTCTTTTGCCAAAACAAAAGATGGAATTAAGGCAAGGTTGGACATGGTTGACATGGGAATACGAGAAGATTTGGCTCTCGTGTAGGGTGAAAATTGAATGTTTCTTCCTCTAGATGCTTATACTCTTTCTAGGGCAGAGAGATATCAGTTTTGAAACTTCTTCAATGATGTAAAGGTTCCTGAGGGGTACTCATCAAATATCAAGAACATTATTTCAATGAATTATTTGAAGTTAAAAGGTTTGAATTCACATGATTACCATGTTTTGATGAAAGATCTAATTCCTATATATTTACATTGCATTTTTCCAAGAATGTTCATCATACGTTAACCCATCTTTGTTTCATTTTCAATGATATATATAAAAAATTTTTCGTCCCGGGGAAATTTCCAGCTATGGAAAAAGAAATTATCATCATATAATGTGAATCCGAAATGTTCTTCCTGCCAGCATTCTTTGATATGATGGTTCATTTGATGATTCAATTGGTGAGAGATATTCAACTTTGTGGTCCTGTGCACTATAGATGGATGTATCGTGTTGAATTATATATGAATATTTTGAAAGGGTATGTCAAAAATCAAAGTCGGCCCGAGGGTTGTATAGTGAAGCGATATATTATTGAGGAATCCATTGAATTTTGTACTGAATACCTATCTGATGTGGAAAGAATTGGTCTCCCGAAATCTCATCACACTGGACGCATTGAGGGTGAGGGAATTTTTGGAAAAGAAGTTGTGACAATAATTATTACAGATTAAGGGCAGACCCATATTTATGTTTTGCATATCAGTTGTGAGGTTTCTCCATATACTGAAACTCCCAAAGAAATTCTTAGGTAGGTGAATCCATCAAGGACTGAAAAATGGTTATCAGATACACATAATCACCAGTTTATAGGATGGTTTCAGGACCATATTTTTAAGCAGTTGGATGAAAATCAGAATTCAATTTTAGAACGACTTCAATGGCTAGCCGCTGGACCAAGTGTGTATGTATTATCTTACAATGGTTATGTAATTAATGGTTATACATTCTATATAGATGAACATGATGAATATAGTACCACGCAAAATAGTGGAGTTACACTAGTGGTCGAAGTGATGCATGTTTCTGCTAGTAAGGATAGAAATCCAATTTATGAAAATATGTCATACTTTGGCATTATCAAACTAATATGGGAGTTCTATTATATGACAATCCAATTGCCGATTTTTCAATGAAAATGGATTCATAACAACAGTGGTGTTAAAATAGATGAATGGGGATTTTTGAAAGTTGATATTAGTAAAGAAGGGTACATAGACGAACCGTTTATAATGGCATCACTAGCGGTACTAGTTTTTTATGTTCTAGATCCCGCAAACCGAAAGTGGTCGATTGTTCTATTATCATCCAAAAATACCTAAGGTCTTGAAGAAAACTCAGTTGAGGACAATCCTTTTAATGGTACATCGCAATCATTTCAGAGCGGTCCCAATACAGATGATGTTTTGTATGTTAGGGGAGACCAAAATGAAGGGATTTGGATAATCGATAGAGGTTTCAAATCCCTTCAACCTTTGAAAAAAAGAGAGTTCAATAATAATGTTATATTTTTTAGTAATATAGATCTTTTTATCTCATGTTATTATCTTATCATTACTAAATTTATGTAATCTGAATTAACTGTTAAACCACTTTTGCAGATAATGACTCTTGCACATTCTGGTGCTCCTAACCTTGAGGCTGAACAAGTCTCTCAAGCTGCTGCTGTTGTGGCCGCTGCTGCTCCTGCTGCTTCTGTAGCTTATGCTGCTGGTACTACTGCTCCTGTTGTGGCTCCTGTTGCTCTTGCTGCTCCTCCTGCTACGGCTCCTGCTGCTCCCTCTACTCCTGTTGTGGCTACTGCTACTCCTGCTGCTGCGACTTCTGCTGCTCCTAGTGTTGAAGTCCAACAACCATTAGCACATGCCGCTAATACCATTCTAGATGAACATATAGATGATGTTTATATCGATGAAATTGTCGGTAATGAAGGACCGACATCGCAGAAAACACAGTTACACCGTATTTTGGCGGTGTTAGCCAAAATTCTTAAGGTGAAAAGAAAATGCATCAAATTTGAAGTTGGAGGGAATGAATGAGACCAACATGTGAATCCCAACAAGGATATGTTTAGCAGCTACATTGGAGTTGTCACTCGATAATGCATGCCGATTGACATAGATTCATGGCACCATGTTGTGTCCGAGATGAAGGCTGTGATCTGGGAAGAAATTATGGTAACATTATGAGTTTATTTCTTTAATTTACTAGAAAAAAATAATAAAACAATGTATTACTCTTCTCAATCTCTTTTAGAGTACATTTATAGTAGATGATTCACACAAGGATTATGTACTAAGGCCTGCAAGAAATATTCATCTAGGTTTTCGCACTATTTTAACAGGATGTCACCTGAAAGATTATAAAGGTAAAATAAACCCGCACCCACCCATTGTCTATGCTCATCTGATATCCCAAGAATCATGGGATGCATTTATTCGCCGCCATGGGAATGAGAAGTTTCAGGTACATTGTGGGTGATAATACGTTTTTTGAGGATACCTGTATTCATCACTTTGATTGTCAATATTTTATTTATGAAACAGAAACTCTGTACTGAAAATAAGGAACATGCATCAAAACCAACATACCCTATCGTAAAGCAAGGATTGGGTATGCTTCATTAGAAAACAAAATGGTATGTATTTTAAATTTACAGTAATATTGTTAGGTGCCAATAAAAAACATCATAATTATCTTTCTATGTTTATATGTATATTGATGAGTCTAAAACCAAATGCACTTCAATCCCACATCATGTGCTATGGAAGGAGGCACGTGTGTACAATGAAGGGAAGTTAGTAGACGAGAACACACAGAAAGTGTTGGAAATATGTGTAAGTATGACACGACGATAAAAATATTTGATTAAAATTACTATTATAAAAAATAATTAGTTATTTTCCTATATCCGACAGTCACAGGAATCAGCTACTCCTGTAGACGATATAGACCTATTATTTATGGCTTTGAAGCAGCCAGAAAAATATGGTCGTGTTAGAGGTGTAGGGTTTGGGGTGACACCTTGAGTATATTTTGAGAAGAAGAAAAAATGGATGATACAAATGAAAAATTGGAACAAATGAGTGAAAAAATAGCAACCCTTAAAGAATGATTGCAATGGCAGGGAGAGTTGCTAGAAACTCTTATGGGTGGGAAGCAAAGGGAGGACACAACTCAAGAACAACCATCATTTGAACATCCCGCACCACCCCCACCAACTTTGAGGCGAGCCATTCGCCTCAAAGAACTATCTTAGCCGTAGTAATCAATATTCTAGTAGTTGTTCTCATGAAATGTGAATCAGACAAACACCGATAATTTTTCTGTAATGATCTTCTACAGGGTGATAATGATTGTGATTTATATATGTCAACACACACCTATCACCTTGTAGCGAGGGCTAAAGTGTTCAATATCCCAGACGCAACACCGCATAATAGACCACTTCTGAAAGATCATCAGAAAGTGACGATTACTATAGCTCATGAGACAAATGAAGAGAGACCTATTCTACTCGATGATGATGATATTGATACGGTAAAAAATTCTATTGGGACATTCATTGAATGGATGTCAAAACTTATAAGAGTACATGCAGACAAAAAGGTATTAATTTCTTTTTTTTCAAGCTAAACCCGTAACAATTAAGGAAAAAAGGGTCTGAACCAATGATTGTTGTTATAGAAGGAGAAAAGGAAGGGGGTGACAAATGTCGGCTCAAAACCATCTAAAGGATCGACCAACCAATCCCAAAGAGCTGCTGAAAGCACAATAACACCACCTGTTCTCTATCCACATTTACTAGAATTGAAGACTCATGTGGATACGAAGCTAAAAGATGGTAATAGTCATATAGTGGTTTTAAAAGAGAATATATACGGAGAGGAAAGTCAAGATTTCATTACTGCTGAAAATGTAAATGAGATCCTTGAAAACAGTTGGCTAGGCGTCACAGTTGTAAATGTATATATGAGGTATGTTTCCATTAATTGATTTTCTAAAAGCTGATCTAATGTAGACATTATGACTAAATGCATTTTATATTGTTGACAGCTGCATTTATGAAAAACAGTTGAAGGAATTTTCCCATGAGCCAAGATTTGGACTCGTTAGTCCCCATATCACATCAACACACCTAACAAAAATAGAGCCATCAAAAATGGAAGCAATAGTGAACAGCTTGCTGAAAACATTTGAATGAAATATTACAAATGATAGACTTTTCCTAATACCAACCATACATGGGTAATAATCTACGATAAAATCATATCAATTATATTTTCACTTCTTTTACTACTTATTTATTTTTGTGTTTTTAGGCAACATTAGTTGCTAATTGCGGTGAACTTGGATACTCCGAAGATTTATTTTATGGATTCAGAGCAAGGATATCCATCAAACTGACCACACATGATGGATTTTGTGAATCTGTAAGACACTACATCTTACATTTTAGGTCTAAAAACCAAGTAATATAATTTATATTATATTTTACTGAGGATTCTGTTATGATAGGGCGGTGTATCATTATTTTCTAAAAAGAGGAATGATGATAGGGGCTAAGTATAGGGAGGCAAGCAAGTACTACGTCTGTACAGATATCAGGGTATATATAATAAAATTTCACTATCCAAACACAACTCAACACAAGATAATTATTCTCCTAATGATCAATTATTTTTATTCAGTGTCCAAAACAAAAAAATGATAATGATTTCGGTTATTATGTTTTCAAATTTATGAAAGAGATCGTTTTTCATCAACAAACTAGCATTCCTAAAGAGGTATTTTCAAAAATAACAACTAGTTCGTTTAAGTTATTTATTAATTATTTATTTTTTATATTTTATAGTAATACTCTGACTGTTGAAATGACTCATACTCACAAGACGATATATATGTGTTCAAAAACGAGTGGTCCACATACCTGATGGCAGATTTTACAAAAATACAATGAAGATCTGACTTGGGGACATGTACAATTGGTGGTCTTTTTTGAGAGGGGTTAAGGGGATCAAAAGATGAAACATTGTTGTCTGTAAATGTTTGTAGGAAAATTTTAATTGTTATTAAATAAAACATCTTTTATCCAATGAGTCATTTTCCCAATTTAACAGATTATATGCATCGGCATCATGCAATAATGCTAAACCAATCAAAGGGTCTCTCTTTTGTTTAAAATGGACATGATTTTAAGTGAAAACAACAACTGACCTACAGAAATCCACCTAAACGCATTCAGATTGCCTTGATCATTTAGGATAACGATCCAAGGATCCTTGGGTATGTGTACAACTCATCCCCTCCTCAATCTGAAGCATGGTGTGACCGCTATCACTCAAAGGGTATCTCTTTTGATTAAAATGGACACAATTTTAATTGAAAACAACAACTGACCTACGAAAATCTGACCAAACAAATTTGGATTGCCTTTATATTTTATAATAATGATAAAAGGGTCATTGGTGACGTGTATGAGTCATCCCCTCCTCAATCCAAGGCACGGTGTGTCCGGTACCACTCAAATGGTCTCTCTTTTGTTTAAAATGGACACGATTTTAAGTGAAAACAACAACTGACCTACCGAAATTTGACCAAACACATTCATATTGTGTTGATAGTTTAGGAGAATGATCTGTGGGTCCTTTGTGACATGTATGAGTCATTCCTGCCTCAATCCGAGGCACGGTGTGGCCAGTACCACTCAAAGGGTGTCTCTTTTGTTTAAAATGGACACAATTTTAATTGAAAACAACAACTGACCTATGAAAATCCAACCAAACGCATTCATATTGACTTGGTATTTTATGAGAAAGATAAAAGGGTCCGTGGTGACGTGTAAGAGTCAACCCCACCCCAATCTGAGGCACGGTGTGGCTGGTACCACTCAAAGGGTCTCTATTTTGTTTAAAATGAACACGATTTTCAGTGAAAACAACAACTTACCTACGAAAATTCGACCAAACGCATTTGGATTGAGTTTATGCTTTAGGATAATGATCCAATAGTATTTTTTGAAGTGTAAAAGTCAACCCTGCCTTAATCCGAGGCACGGTGTGGCCGATACCACTGAAAGGGTCTCCCTTTTGTTTAAAATGGACATGATTTTAAGTGAAAACAACAACAGACCTACATAAATCTGACCAAACGCAATCAGATTGTGTTGATATTTTAGGAGAACAATCCAAGGGTCCTTCGTGATGTGTATGAGTCATCATCGCCTCAATCTGAGGCATAGTGTGGCCGGTACCACTCAAAGGGTCTCTCTTTTGTTTAAAATGGACACAATTTTAATTGAAAACAACAACTGACCTGTGAAAATCTGACCAAACGCATTAGGATTTCCTTGATATTTTATAAGAACGATCCAAGGGTCCTTGGTGACGTGTATGAGTCATCCTCGCTTCAATCAGAGCCACGGTGTGCCCGATACCACTCAAAGGGTCTCTCTTTGGTTTAAAATGGACACAATTTTAATTGAAAACAACAACTGACCTATGACAGTCTGATCAAACACATTCGTATTGCATTGATATTTTATGTGAACGATCCAAGGGAACTTGGTGACATGTAAGATTCATCCCTGCCTCAATATGAGGCACGGTGTGACCTCTATAACTCAGTGGGTCTCTCTTTTGTTTAAAATGGACACGATTTTAATTGAAAACAACAACTGACCTACGAAAATCTGACCAAACGCATTCAGATTGCCTTGATCATTTATAAGAACGATCCAAGGGTCCTTGGTGACATGTACGAGTCATCCCCGCCTCATTTTGAGGCACAGTGTGGCCGGTACCACTCAAAGGGTCTCTCTTTTGTTTAAAATGGACACATTTTTAAGTAAAGACAACAACTGACCTACGGAAATCCAACCAAACGCATTTGTATTGTGTTTATATTTTAGGATAATGATCCAAGGGTAAATTTTGACGTGTATGAGTCAATCCCGCCTCAATATGAGGCACGGTGTGACCACTATCACACAAAGGGTCTCTGTTGTTTAAAATTGACACAATTTTAATTGAATACAACAACTGACCTACGAAAATCCAACCAAACACATTCGGATTGCCTTGATATTTTATGAGAACTATACAAGGGTCCTTGGTGATCTTTAAGAGTCAACCCCTCCTATATATAAGGAACAATGTGTCCGGTACCACTCAAAGGATCTCTATTTTGTTTAAAATGGACACGTTTTTAAGTGAAAACAACAATTGACCTAAAAAAATTCGACCAAACACATTAGTATTGTGTAGATTCCTTAGGATAATGATCCAATAGTCTTTTTTGACATTTAAGAGTCAACCCTAGCTCAATCCAAGGCATGGTGTGGCCGATACCACTAAAAGGGTCTCTCTTTTGTTTAAAATGGACACGATTTTATTTGAAAACAACAATTGACCTACAGAAATCCGACCAAACACATTCTTATTGTGTTTATATTTTAGGAGAAAGATACATGGGTACTTTGTAATGTGTATGAGTCATCCCCGCCTCAATCCAAGGCACGGTGTGGCCGGTACCACTCAAAGGGACTCTCTTTTGTTTAAAATGGGCACAATTTTAATTGAAAACAATAACTAACCTATGAAAATCTGACCAAATGCATTAGGTTTGCCTTGATATTTTATAAGAACAATCCAAGGGTCCTTGGTGGAATTCAAGAGTCATCCACTCCTCAATCCAAGGCATGGTGTGGTCGGTACCACTCAAAGGGTCTCTTCTTTGTTTAAAATGGACACAATTATAATTGAAAACAACAACTGACCTATGAAAATCCAACCAAAAACATTCGTATTGCCTTGATATTTTTTGAGAATGATAAAATGGTCCTCGGTGACATGAAAAAGTCATCCCCACCTCAATCTGTGGCACGGTGTGACCGCTATCACTCAAAGGGTCTCTATTTTGTTTAAAATGGACATGATTTTAATTGAAAACAACAACTGACCTATGAAAATCCAGAAAAACGCATTCGGATTGCCTTTATCATTTATAATAAATATCCAAGGGTCCTTGGTGACTTGTACAAGTCATCCCTGCCTTAATATGAGGCACAGTGTGGCCGGTACCACTCAAAGGGTCTCTCTTTTGTTTAAAATGGACACGATTTTAAATGAAAACAACAACTGACCTATGGAAATCCGACCAAATGCATTTGGATTGTGTTGATATTTTAGGAGAATGATCCACGAGTCCTTTGTGACCTGTATGAGTCAACCCCACCTCAATCTGTGGAATGGTGTGACCACTATCACTCAAAGGGTCTCTGTTGTTTAAAATGGACAAAATTTTAATTGAATACAACAACTGACCTACTAAAATCTGACCAAACGCATTCGGATTGCCTTGATCATTTATGAGAACAATCCAAGGGTCCTTGGTGACGTGTAAGATTCAATAACGCCTCAATATGAGGCACAGTTTGGCTGATACCACTCAAATGGTCACTATTTTGTTTAAAATGGACACGATTTTAAGTGAAAACAACAACTGACCTACGAAAATTCCACCAAACGCTTTCGGATTGTGTTGATCCTTTAGGAGAACGATCCAATAGTCCTTTGTGATGTTTAAGAGTCATCCTTGCCTCAATATGAGGCATGGTGTGGCTTCTATTATTCAAAGGGTCTCTCTTTTGTTTAAATGGACACAATTTTAATTGAAAACAACAACTGACCTATGAAAATATGACCAAATGCATTCGAATTGTCTTGATCCTTTTAGAGAATGATAAAATGGCCCTTTGTGATGTGTACGAGTCAACCTCGCCTCAATCCAAGGCAGGTTGTGGCCGCTAGCACTCAAAGGGTCTCTCTTTTGTGTAAAATTGACACAATTTTAATTGAAAACAACAACTGACCTATTACAAACCAACCAAACGTAGTCAGATTGCCTTGATCTTTTATAATAACGATCCAAGGGTCCTTGGTGATATGTACGACTCAACCCCACCAACCCCCTGGACCGCCCCCACCCCCCTGGACACCAATGCACCCCCTGGACCGCCCCCACCCCCTAGACACCAATCCACCCCTGGACACCCCCTCCCCTTGTAAAGCCCCCCGGCACCTTGGACACCAACCCACCCCCCTGGAAAGCCCCCGGACACATTGGACACCATCCCACCCCCTGTAAAGCCCCCTCGACACCTTGGACACGAGCCCACCCCCTAGAAAGCCCCTCGGACCCCAATCCACCCCCTGGACTGGCCCCACCCCCTGGACACCAATCCACCCCCCTGGACACCGCACTAGACACCCCCACCCCCTATAAAGCCCCCACCCCCTGTAAAGCCCCCCGACACCATGGACACTAGCCCACCCCCTGGGAAACCCCCCCAGAAACCAATCCACCCCCTGGACTGCCCCCACCCCCTTGACACCAATCCACCCCTGGACACCCCGACCACTTTGGACACCCCCACCCCATATAAATCCCCTGTGACACTTTGGACACCATCCCACCCCCTGGAAAGCCCCCGGACACCACTACCCCCCCTTGGAAATCCACCCCAAACCCTTGAACAACCCCCAATCCCCTGAATTCTAAATTTAAATCTTTATGTACTTAATTAACTGAGGAATTATGTGTTAATGGTGTACAGGTATACTTGTTGTATGGGTATACTTGGCCTAATTAGCTTATGATTTATGAGATAATTTTTTATGGGTATACTTGCTTTAATTATCTTATTGAGATGCTGATTTTTTTGAAGGTGTTCGGGTGTGCTGCTGCAGATTTTTTCGTAGCAATAGAGAGGACATTTATCATTTATTTTTTAGAACTGATAAATAGTGCTTTTATCAGTGCTAATAAAGCACTCATAAACTACACGTTTATCAGCGCTAAAGAAGCACTGATAAAGGATCAGTTTATCAGTGCTAAAGGAGTGCTGATAAAACACTCATTTATTAGTGCTCTTTTAGCGATGATAAAGGCTTGTTTTATATGTGCTCCTTTAGCGCTGATAAAGTATACCTTTATCAGCGCATGTTTAGCACTGATAAAGGTTTCATTTATCAGCTCCTTTTTAGTGCTGTTAAAGTAACCCTTTATCAGCGCTCAGTAAACGCTGATAAAGGGTGCCCCCTTTATCAGCGCCGAGCTTTACAGTGCTTTTTTAGCACTGTTAATGCCCATTTTTAGCGCTGTTAATGCCCGTATTTGTAGTAGTGAGGATAATGTTGTGATCTCCTAGGGGTAATGGAATTTGAGGTATCATAAGAATAACTATGAGACCATTAAAATAGAATTATAAGCAGTGGTATTTTCTTTGATGATGTGGAGGCACTACTAGATGGGTGAGCAGTGTATAGTCTACTCTGATCACATGATTATTATGTATGTCATCTCCCAGAAGGACCTGAACATGAGACATCAGTGATGGCTGTTGTTCTTCTAGGACTATGTCATTGATATAGTCTACAATCCTAGGAAGGGAAATATAGTGGGAGACGCACTTAGTGGGAGGTCAGTTTTATAGCTGCGGAGTGAGGCAATAAAGCAGCTAGCTGCGATGTAGATATACTTCATGGATGATGATGAAGTATCTTACCTTCAGTTGATGACCATCATTCCCCCACTCATACAATGAGTTAAGGAGGAACATCTTGGGGATTCTGAATATGAGGTCTGATGTGTTCAGATATCCTTAGGACATGCTCTTGATGGATTTTCGATAGTTTGGGAGAAAGTCATCCTTTTAAGAGGGTCACCATAGTACCATAGGTGTTTCATGAGGATGTATTGATGGTGTTCCATATATAACTTTATGCGGTACATATTGGAGTGGATAATATGTACCAGGACCACCAACATCAGTAATGGTGTCCAGGAATAAAGAATG
This sequence comes from Viscum album, assembly GCA_963277665.1. Lineage (NCBI taxonomy): Eukaryota > Viridiplantae > Streptophyta > Magnoliopsida > Santalales > Viscaceae > Viscum > Viscum album. The sequence continues at coordinate 1,029,068,726 of OY728133.1, read as the reverse complement.
CAATGGAAGAGTTCGTCTCACGATGCCTCACATGCCAGGAAGTGAAGGCCGAGCATCAGGTTCTAGCAGGCTTGGCTTAGCCACTTGATGTACCAGAGTAGAAATGGGACAATATCTCAATGATAATTGTGATGGGGTTACCACGTACATACAGAGGCTATGATTCTATTTGGGTGATTGTTGACTGACTCACCATGTCTGCTCACATCCTACCCATCCAAGAGTAGGGACTAGTAGAGGTCTTAGGATGCCTCTATGTTCAAGAGATAGTGTGGCTCCACGAAGTTCCTTATATGATGATCCCATAACGAGATGCACGCTTAACATCCTGGTTATGGAAGGGATTATAGGAGGTGTTTTGAAATCAGCTGCATTTGAGCAGATCTCATCATCCCCAGATGGATGATCTGACAAAGTGGACCATACAGACCTTGGTGGACATGCTTTATGCTTGCATCCTTGATTTTGATCATAGTTGGGAGGACCACCAACCACTAGTGGAGTTATAAAAAAATAACAACTATAAATCCACCATTATAATGGAACCATTTGATGCCTTGTACATGCAGCCTTGTAGATCATCCCAATATTGGACAGACCTAGGGGAGTCAACAATCATCAGTCCCGAATTGGTATGGGCTACCACCGAGAAGGTGTAGATCATCCAAGAGTAGATAAGGAATGGACATAGTAGGTAGAATTAATATGTCGATAGGTGATAGAGACCCTTGGAGTTTGATGAGGGATACCATTCCTTCTTTAGGTCTTACCCCAATGAGGACTAGAATGATATGGTCAGGGTGAAAAGTTATCTCCAAGGTTCATCAGAACTTCCCATATTCTTAGCAGAGTTGGCATGGTGGCCTTTGTCTATGATCTTTCCCCACATATTCATAGGCTTTATAATGTTTTTCAGGTGTCGTAGCTAAGGATGTACATGCATGATCCATTACACATCATCGACTAGGGAAAGATGCTCATTGATGATGGTTTGATTTTTGTAGAGTTCCCAGTAAAGATAGAGGATAGACATGAGCGGGTACTTTGTGGATGATTTATTCTTTTGGTATATGTTTAGAGGTATAACGAGAATATCTAGAAGAGAACATGGGAGTGGGAGGCTTAGATTCGTGCTCAGTACCCCCATTAGTCTGATTAGCCCTTGTTTTGGATTTCAGGGACACCAATCTCTAATTTGGAGGAATGTAATGGCCCCAAATTTCCATGTGAATTGTTTTTAAATTGTATTGAATTATTTTGAGACCAAACACTCTGAAATCATGTTATTCCAAGGCCCGGGTATCCTAGGATGGAATTTTTAACCTTTTTAAGTTACATTCAGTAAACATACAAGCATGTTTTTCTAACTTTTGAACTGGTGCTCAGGTTAAAAATCAGAGGGAAATGTTGAACTGATAATGTTGGGATTCCCCTAGAAATGAATTAACTTTGGCTGACAAGATCTAATAAGAAAAGTTAATTTTTAGTCATTTCAAGAAAAATAATAAAATAACTTAAAACATTATCTTAATTATTTTCTCCCCGATAAGCGGTGGCATGAAAACACTGCAGTACAACGACGTGGCAGTGACCGGGTGCATTAATGGAGATCATTAAGGGCTCATCAACATGCAGTGTAGAGAAGCGATGTCGAAGCATTACATAAATGTTGTGATGTGTTTTAAATTTAATAGTTGACGCGTTGGTGGAAGGAGGGTTAAAGTGTGAGTATTATCTAATAAACCTTTGATGGATTTAATCTCCAATGAATAGCGATGAATGTCAGCGTGACATCACCGAATTCATTATTCCTCAAAGAACAATGAACTATATCGACCACTCGAACCCTCAAGGATGAAGCGTTGCGACAACGAATAAAAAAAATGTAGGGGTTGGTTTTATTTTTAAATTTTTCACTATTCTTATTCTAAATGATGAATGTAGATCAACCCACGAAATGGTTGATCCAAGGACCATGCGTTCTTGCAAGAGGGTGAAGTTCCTTTTGGGTTTTCACTTTCCTGGATTATTTTATTACTTTCTATATTTAAGCATATTCCCATGACCTCCTCCATGATTTCAAATCCCAACTCGGAGGGATTGGGCCAACACGACCAAGGCCCGAGCCCCTCTGTCGTGTGATTTATTCATGGACAAGAATCTAAATCAACAAAAAGGTGGGTTTGAGACCTTCATAATAAATAGGACATTCCCCAAAGGTTGTAGGCACGAGATGTGCAAAGAATGGACCACCAGAGCGCATTTGGTGGTCCTCCGAAGATTCTATAGGTGGTTGTGGAATAATGTGGCAGCGCCGACCGCATGCCCGATGGAGGGATAGTAGGCCTCCAACTGGGTGGAGCAGCATGCCCCGTCGCCATGCTGAGGTGGTGGAAGCTGCATCCGATGTAGGCCATGGTGCTGGAGACCTAAGGCTCCATCCCGATGCCGTGTTGACGGGTCAAACCCATAGACTGAGTCTGTAGGTGACGTGGAGGGGTGGTTGTGTTCATACTGATCGAGAGAGATGGAAACCACAGTTTCTCGACCACAGCATGATGGAAGCCCCACAGATGAACCGCAGGTCAAGCAGGGAGCCGAATATGGTAATCGGCCATGTCCCAGCCTGGCACACACCACTGACCTACTTCTATCTGTAAGGGCTCAAACTGGTTGGCCAAATCTGGGCCAAGTGGGTCGGACACACATCGAAGGGCCAAACCCGCACCAACATGCTGGACCCACACCTACATGCGAAACCTACACCATCAGATTAGACCTGCACCGTTCAGGCTTGGTCGGATGGGACCGGGTCTCCTACAAACCCGGTAGGCTAGACCCCCCCAAACTAGATTTTAACCAGCAAGGCCCATTGGGCCTGGCCCACTGGCCAGGCCTGATCAGACCAACCCTGAACTGAACTAGTTCAATTCAGGCCAGTAAAATTAAATTGGGGTATGTTGAACCCTCGGTCTTGGTTTTTCGGATCCGTCCGACCGAGTCATACCTGGCCCAATTGCAATGGGCACCTGATTAGTAAATCTCTAATAACTCACAGATCGGGTTTCTGATGGACTTTCCATATATGGAATTATGACCCCTGTAACAATACAATATTTCAATGATACTCTACTAGAGTTTTGGTGGGTGTTTTTATGCAGCCGGGTTGGATAAGACTCAAATCCAATTAGGCCCTTTTTACTAAAATGCCAATATCTTACTTACTGAGATGTCGTTAAACATGTCGTCTCTTATTTTGGAACCCTTATGATGATATGATACTTTGGGTTATTCTGTATGGGACTTCGTGGAAGTTGAGGTATGACCGATGGCTCGAGCAACAACCTTGTGGATCCTTAGTGGCCCGACTGAAAAGCATCAACTATGAGGATCCTTAATAGATCGACAAACCAGCTGGAACCCTGTGGATCTTTAGTGGCCTGACAAATGAGCATGAGCTGTGCGGATCCTTAGTGGCCTAGAAGATTATCATCAGCCGTGTATATCCTTAGTGGCTGGGTAGACAAATAGTGATTTATTAGGGATGATTCCATCAACAGTATGAAACGTTCAACACTATAACCGATGAACTTTCTTACTATAGAATATACCTGTTGTGAGTTGTCCTTACTTTTTGGCTTTTCATTGTCGATGCATTGTGGTATTACTTCTTAGTGGACTCAGGTCCCCAACTGGGTACTTTTATACTCACCCCTAAAAGGTATTTTCCTTCACATGTTGTGTCTTGTGTAGACGATGGACGTTTTTATGGAGGACTTGGTGGCCTAAGAGAAGGCGAGGCTTAGTAGGACCAGCTAAACACGACGTACTAATTCTACTTCCAGTAGCTACACTAATCCTATAATCAGTTGGGGTTTTCAAAGGATGGATACCAAATCCCCTTTGTACATTTATTTTTTCAGTTTCTATTGGGTTCGTATTATGGACCACTTATTTTTAGTTCTACTTATACTCTGATCTTGTTTCAATTTACTTGTTTTCCCCCTTTCTGTTTTTGGGGTTTAGTTGGGCATGTGTGTGTATACAGGTACTTAGGAAAATGCTTCCCAATTTATGTTTTACTCCTTCCATTCTAGTCACCAACCCCTGGCCTTCGGTGCTAGTCGCCAACCCTGTGCCTTCAGACTCCTCTCATTCACCATGCCGAGGGTGAGCCTAGCCAACTGGCGGGTAATCAGCTGCACCCTCCTCTGAGAAATTTCATATTTTTCTACAATGGTTCTTTACTCTCATGTTAAGGAAAAACTGATCCCATCCTCACTGACATGACATACATTGCACATAAAATAGTTTATTTGATCATGGACTATGGATAAATAGTCCATACCCATGATGACATATTAAGGCCCTGACACTACTACTAGGAGATCCCAACCAATGTTCTCACCTCCTATAGAATGATCACACTTATGGCACTAGTGTGTAATAATTTAATCCCCTCCTGTAAGAGTCTATAATCATATAGATCGAGCCAACGACTCTTCTAGAATCTCTGAGTCTCGAATGAGGTTAGTGTAAATGAAAGAGTTGATGGAACCTGTGTCTATATAAACTATATTTAATGTGAATTAGACACATATCATACCTCTAATCATCACTGGAGAGTTGTGTTCGTAGACCTCCATCACTCGAATTAGGCCCCACCTCTTTCCACATACTACTGATGCTCATGGTGAACCACCTAAGGGTGGTGGTATTAGTTCCTCGAACCGTTGTCCACAGTCTACCACTAATCTTTCTCCCCTTCCATATCCTCCACCATGCGGATTTGCTTGCTCGAACCTCTATCATTGTCTTGGAGGTCCATTGACTAAATGGTGATCATCCATGTATGGATTCAAAGAGTCTCGAGCCAGGTTCCCATGTCTACTATAGAAGTAACAATCCCCAGCCCTCTAATGACCTCTTATGCATCGCATGCTTCACACCCATGGCCATGCATCACGAGGTCTTCCTCTTGAATTCTATCCCATTTTGCCCTATATATCATCTTCCTACTACTTTCTGTAGATGACTCGACCATATTTCATCTGGTAGTGTCTCTCACTATTAGTTCCTGGTCAGTTAGGAAGATCTCTACCAGTAGAGCTCTCTCTTGCAGTCCAACATGTGTTGGGATGCTAAGGGAAATCATTGACAACCTGATCTCCCATTGGAGTCCCTTCTCAAAGGTCTGGGCCCTGAATAAAGGGTATTGTACAATATCAGTGGAGTAGCTAGATAGGTCAGTAAACCTCACCAAGTACTGGGCCATAGTCAGGGAGCCCTATTGTAGGTGCAGTAGCTCTTGAATATGCAATGAGCATAGTGTCACTGGTATGAAATCCACCCTGAATAGGATTTCTATGTCTAATCAAGAAAGTTTCACCTCCTCGTGTGTCTATAGCATCAATCCCCACCATCTCCTGGTCATGCCCTGAAAATGTCTATCATCTCAAACCGCCATCTAGTCAGTAAGTATATCTACCAGTTGCAAAACACGTTTAACTGCCTCCATCAAATCCTTATCTTCCTGAGTATATATCTGGTCCCAAAACTTTAGAGGCCAATATCTATGAAACTCATGAAGCATGCTCAGTTGGTGTGAATTGTCTGCTGGTGGTGGGTGGTGGTGCTGCTGGTATACAACCTGAATGTTCTATCATTGAAAGTGTTCCCTACACCAACGCCTCATCGCTCGGTGGGTCATTTTCAAGATCTCTCAATGGAATCCTGGATGGCTGTCTTAAAGGAGGCATCATCTAGGTAAACAGATTCCCCACAATCAATAATTTATACTTGGAAAGCTGACTTAAATTAAATCAAGGGAAAAACGTTCCCAAAACACATGCAATTAGTGTTTTCGTGTACCAAGTTTTTTAAAAAAAATTAGGATCATGGTGTATGAATACGTCAGCTGCTGCACCAACACTGGACTCCATGGACTGAGAGCTGAACTCAAGAAAGATAACACTATTTGACCTATTGAAAAAGTTGTCTCTTAGTTCTTCTTTTTGGACTGACCGGCCTCTAATACGACTTTATCATGGCCCATCCCCTAGGGCCCATGTCATGACTACCCCAATCCCATCTTCCATTGACCAGAGGCTCGTGATTAGCACCAGAATGTCATATCCTCAAAAGGGAAGGAATTTCCCGTAAACCAATGAAAGCATGGAGAGGTAAATACTACACAAAACATACAATCGAGGAATGAATGTAATACAACCACCACAAAGTCCAACCACTGATATTAAAAGGTATAAACTAAAACTAAAGGGGCCAGAATATAAGCCCAACTAAAAGGAAATTACAAAAAAAGTACATGCTCTCAAGGTAGTCCGAAAATGATCCAACCTAAAGGGTATGTAAAGCTCATAGACAAATTTGACTACAACACACCATATCCATTGATCCACATATGAGAACTTTCTATCCCTAGCTCCCCAAGTCCCAGATAATAATTTTCATCGTCCTCACAAGACATAATAGGTGTGGGTGAAATCCATACATGGGTGAGTATAATAATACTCAGTAGGGACCCCAAGTCCAACTATGGTCTCACATAAATACACAAGGGAAAATACCACAGAGTAAGATATAAAAGTAAAGAATAATGAAAAAGACATAGATCACACCTGGTTTAACTTAAGTACAAATATAAAGATTATTAGTTATAAAGATAGATCATATTATTTTGGTGAGAGGATTTGCAACTATTCCAAGAAGGGTCGCTCTGCTGCAGATCCATGAAGAGTCAGTCTGATATTGATCCAGGATGGGTCACTCTAAGACTGATCCATAATGGGTCACACTACTACTGATACACGTAGGGTCACTCTTATGCTGATTCAGAAAGGGACTATCTCATGTGGATTCATAATGGGTCACTATTATGCTGATATAATAAGGGTCTATCTTCTGCTAATCCATGAAGGGTCTCTCTTATGTTGATCCATGAAGGGTAGCTCATATGATGATCCATGAAGGGTCTCTCTTCATTTTTCACGTCATAGATAGCCATTGGATTTCACTCATAGCACACTTGATTTCCAAAGGATATTCTCCTCAAGCCATGTTTCATAATTCAACCGTCACTAATTCCCCCAGAGACTAACCCAAAGGACCATCTCATCGTAAGGGTCTCAACACAATAGACGGTTGATAAAACACTATTTTGTTGAATATTTGTTTGATAATAAATGATATAATTTCCTCACATTGTGTCAAATATGTTTATTTATAAAATATTTTGGATTTGATCATTCATTTGAAAATTTGGTTAAAATTCCAGTTTACCCTTTATAGTACACTGTAGTATTTAGAAGATAGATATTTTTATATTTATTATTTGAATTTAAAATTTTGTAACAGTGTTACTAACTCAATTTTCTACAACTTTATTTCAGGGAACTATAGCTAAAAAGGGCATTTGGATGGAGTAAATGGGCCACTAATCCAATGGTGGGCTGGACTCGGCAGAATGGACACGGGTTCTGTATTTGGGTCATATCTTCTTCATCCGGGCTTGGATGGATCCCAAATTTAAGGAAAGATCGGGGACATGATTTGGAACAAATCATCCTTCTGGAAGGACGATCAATTCACGCGTTTTGGAGGTCAAATAGGTGGTGGAACTTGGAATAAAATATTTGGCCGGGTTTTTCATTTTACACTTAAACAGTTATGTAACCCTAACCCTCACAAACTATATTTAAAGGGGTTTTTAACTCTTTGGGAGGGTTGGTCTAAGATTTGGGAAGGTTTGGACGAAATGGTGTATCTTGTGAGCCCCTCAAAACTCTTGTAATAAGTATGACTTTATGGAAACCTCTCTTCCAAAAAGGATCTCCTCTCCCACCTCTTCTTTGTATTTCTTTTATTTCATATTTGTTTCTTGATTTTTTTCATCAGATAATATTCTGTGTTCTTCCCGATTATTATTCTATTAATATTCTTAATTGGGTTGGAATCAATAGTGGAGAAGATATTGGGGTCTACCCTTTCAATCCCTTGCTTATGCAAAACGTCTCCACGATGACTACACCGCCCATGAAAGAGTAGTTCTTTTTAGTAATCGATCGACCTCCATCCTTGATTATTTAATTATTTTGAATCATTGAGCTACTGTAATTAAATTAATATGATCCATGAATTGTGTTTTTAAAATTTAAGAAACTAATCAAGCAATTGAACAATTAACACAAAACACGCGAGGTCAGGAATTGTGTAAACTGTGAGAGCGCGATCTTAATCGGTAATACAAGACCATACATGATAAATTTGTAGAGTTCAAATATAATCCCTAAACACAATTCATCATCATTTCCAGAATGGATATGTGCTCTAATTAACCACTAACCATAAGCTAACCTTAGAACAACAATCAAAGCAGGGTGCTGTGATTGCGTGTTCTGAAGCTAGCCTAGGGTTTAAGTAATTTCATCTTTGTGGTTAAGTTAACTCTCGTAGGGTTCGTGGGATAAAAAATCAGGGGATCATAATTAAGTGGATATTGATTTAAATGATAATGATTAATAAGTGAATGAATAGGTAGAGTTAGATTGATTACGCATTTTAAAATAATTTCTAAAAAACATCTTTTTGTTGTGTCATTTTAATCGAACTTCATTTCAAAACTAAAAACAAACAAAAAATCAATCTTCTTACAGCAAAAATCTTCTAGATTCATAAACTATAAACAATCACCCCCATCCTTTAATGTAGTGTTTTTATTCTCTTTTATTTTATTTCTAGAAAACCTCTAAAAATTGTTTTAATTCACTTCCTCCTTTGAGAGACAACCTTGGTCAGCCACTCTCCTGCACCTAAGTACCCGAAAATCACACTAATCATTTGAGGGCTCCCATGACAGCGCATTTTCAAATTTGCTCCATTTCTAGGGAGGCAAGTAATTTATTCAACCATTTAGAGGTATTTCTTTTATTTTTCTTTTTATTATTTTCTTCACCTCTCTCTTTCATCTTTCCCCTTTCTCAAGTTTTCATTTTTTTTCCTCCTGTTCTTTTCTTTTTGGACCATCAACTCAACTTCTCTTTTTTATTTTACTATGGTCCACTCACTTTATTTTCATTTTTATTTGATTTATGACACGAACTAATCCTGAATATCTCTTAGATCGTGACCATGAGATTGAACGTAGCCTTAGGGCTCGAATCAGACATTCTCAGTCTACGGGAAGTTTCAATATTCAACCAGTTGGTGAATTCATCTCTTCTGGAAACATTGAAATTGGAAGCAATTCAATTTCAAACATAAAAGAGGAACTAATGGCTAGAAATAATGGAAATTAACTTAATATAAACATTCAAGAATTATACACACCTAATATTAACTATCAACAAAATTGTATTGCATACCCGAATCTCGAATCAGACTTTGAGTTAAAATCTGGATTAATTCAGCTTCTTCCAAAGTTTCATGGCTTATCTGGTGAGGATCCCAACAAACACCTTAAGGAATTTAATGTGGTTTTCTCAACCTTAAAACCAAGAAATGTTTCCGAAGATCAAATCAAATTAAGAGCATTCTCATTCTCACTTGATGGAGCTGCAAAGGATTGGATGTATTATTTACAACCTGAAGATGTAACATGTTGGAACTATTTAAAACATCTTTTCTTGCAGAGATTTTTTCCAGCATCGAGGACCACTTCCATTTGTAAGGAGATATCGGGGATAAAGCAAGCACAAGGGGAGTCAATGTATGAGTACTGGGAGCGATTCAAGAAGTTGTGTGCAAGCTGCTCACATCACCAAATCAGTGAGAAACTCCTCATTCAGTACTTCTATGAATTACTCACACCTATGGAGAGGATCATGGTAGATGCTGCAGTAGGAGGGGAAGTGGTGGACGGGACACCAGTAGCTGCACGTGCATTGATCGAAAAGATCGCACAAACCTCCGAAAAATTTGGCGATCGAGGTACACAACATGTTAGGGGAGTACATCAGGTAATTCCTTCTTCTCTTGAATGTCATTTGATTGATACCAAGTTGGATGAATTGATCACTATGGTGAGGTAGATTTCATTGGCTCAAAATACATCCCAACCCCCTCCTCCAAGGCCATGTGGCATTTGCACTGAGACAAGACACCCAACTGACTGTTGCCCACAACTATAAGAGACAGAGTATTGCGCAATAGTATTCCCAGGGAGACCATTTCAGCAGCAACAACAACCATAACGCCAAAATAAGTTTGATTAATTTTCTCTAACATACAACTAATGATGGAAATACCAGTTGGACATGAGGTATGGCTCTAGACAACAACAAAGGCCCCCTTTTCAACCAAACATCCAGTAGCCTCCACCTTACCAATAGGGTTTCCAACAACCCCAAAGGAGATTCGAAACTCAAACATCAACGAGTCAGCAACAAGGGAATCTCCAACACAAGGTAGACACTAACAATGATGATCTTTTGAAACAAATTGTTCTTAATCAAAAGAATGATCTGAAGAGTCACGGTTCGGAGATGAGAGAGTTGAAGACTCAAATGAGCCAGATTGCCACCGCCCTCCATGAACTTGTGAGTAATAATTCTGGAAATCTACCTTCCCAGCCCACTCCAAATAAAAAGGGGAATGTTAGTGCCATCACATTGAGAAGTGGGAAGAAAATGAACGATACATCTGTACCTACCATTCCACCAGGATTCACCTATACTCCAGAGTAGACGCATTCTATACCAACTGATGACCAATCCAAGGAGAAAGATAAAGGTTAGAAAAAGATTGATGATGTTCCTCCTAAACCCCTTCCTTTTCCAAATAGGGTTGTTCAAACCAAGAAGATGGATGAAGATGCAATGCAAAAGAAGGTTTTGGACACATTCAAGTGTGCGGAGATCAATATTATTCTACTTGATGCCATTAATAAAATCCCAGGGTATGTCAAATTCTTAAAAGGAATATGCACCAATCGAAGAGGGCTCAAGAGAAATGAGAGGATCATCCTTGGAAGGTATGTATCAGAACTCATTACCCCAACTCTAGCAATGCCATCAAAGTGCAAGGATCCCAGGACATTCCCCATCCGATGTACCATAGTGGAGTTGCACTTCTCTGATGCTCTTTGTGATTTAGGAGCTTCAATAAATGTGATACCTGACACTGTATTCTCTTCCTTGCAGGTTGGTGAGTTGAAGCCAACAAGAGTAGTGGTACAGTTGGAAAATAGAGCTACAACATATCCAGTGGGAGTCCTTGAGGATGTACTTGTCCGGGTAAGAGACATGATATTTCCAGCAGACTTCTATGTGCTTAACATGGATGTAGAGACCCTAATCTTGACGTACATGGAAATTACATTACTTTTGAGGAATACATAATACATAACAAAAACAGACACACAAGGACCGTAATAGTTTAGTGTCTTTGGAACCTTGGAACATAATCTTCTAATCGTGGTGAAAGATCTTCATCATCTCCCATAAAGATCTTCAACTTTTTGTTTCTTGACCTAAAACCTTTCTTTTGATCCTGGGGGAAAATAAAACATAAAAAGGGTGAGCTCAAATTCTCAGTAAGGGTAAGCATGGATAAAATAAAACATACCATATACATTGGAACTAAAAAAACATGAACATAATGTTTAAACATTACAATCTTGAGCAACGACATAAAACATGGAAGTACAAAAGGCATAGATCATAATGGAACATAAACCATGATAAAATATCATGGGAATAAAACATGTAATTGTGGAATCCATTAAGAACATGTCATGATTTCCATAGTAGCCAAGGAATTGCTTCCAAGACCATCTTAGTGGACAAAGTCCCATTCTGAATCGAGTTCACTCCTCATTTCAGTCCTGTAACACTGAACTGGATTAACTTACCGTTCTAGCCATGTCTATCTCATGAGATATAAAATCTTTACCCAATTAATTGGAGGGAGATATAGGTCCCACCCATCTCATAATGAAATAATTCTTACTTGTGCCACAAAATAAACTTAAAACATTCACCATAACCCAAAGAATAAAATGGGTTTGATAAACATCATCCCATCATTTCATAATCCATATAAAACAAATGGAAATTTCATCATAAAAAGTGAACCATGTAAATCATAGAGACATTAAAATTAAAACATACACATATAAAATAATGTCATCTTAGATGGAAAATGGTTTTGATAAAACATTTGAAATGAATTCTTGAGGAAAATATCCTTTCTTTGTCAAAATAATTTTCTTTTCAAAAAATGCCATGAACTTTTAAAATAAATGTTTTTTGTTGAAAATAGTTATAAAATAATGTAGAGTAAGATTCATGAAAATGAGGCATTATGAAACCGTAAAAATCTGTTCACGCCGTATAAGTTAAAAATAACATTCTCCTCGTACTTTTGTCGGAAAAGTCAAAAAAATACCTCGTAACGTAAAGAAAAAGAATGATTACTTACATACCATGTAGTAAAAGTCAAAAATGGGTAAAAAAGACTTTAAACATACATGAAAACACTTTTATAAAACATGGATATGGATGATATAAATAACCCCAGTAAATACTTACGAATAAGAAATCTCATATAAAAATGAGATTTGCAAAATTATCCCTTACCTTATGTCCGATATGCTTTGTATGTATCCGAACCTCCTGTATAATGATTTAAATAATGTCATTGACTTATTACAGAATCGTATTCATTGTTATGATATCATATATGGTTCACTTATGACTTTATATTACCCATTCTTTTGTAAATTCCATGTTAAAGAATGTTTTGGGTAAAATCGTTTCATTTGTCGTCCGTGTTTTGACTTGTAATTATTCATATGATTACATAGATCACGATTAAATACTTCCAGAATATAAAACATGGTTTATATATAATATATATTCAGAATATACATATATATAATAGATCGATAAATGGAGAGAAGTACACCGTTCATGGAGACGGTAGGTCGTACGTACGCATGAATGCTGTTTTCGTTTCCTTATTGAGTTGAATGGAATTAAGTAGATGACATACATATATAAATAAATCCAGTAGCTTTATAATGTCATATATTTCATTATTATTTCTTATATACACTTTATAATCATTCTTAAATGGTTAACATGGAGAATGAATCTCATCGCGTCGTGGAGACAGTAGTCCGTACGTACGCACGAGCGATGATATCGTTTCCATAATTATTGAATTGAATTGGAGTGGATGATACAATATATTAGAATCAGTATGATGTTAAAATAACTATATATAGTTATTATTTACACCATTATACCCATCCATGTAAGGTGTTGGTGGAAAAACAGATTACACCACGGCGTGGAGACAGTATTCCGTATGTATGCACGCGCGGTGATTTTGTTTTCCGTAGGATGGATAGAAGGTGAAATGGGGTTGTTTCATATTTATAATAAAAAATCAGTATAATATAGATACTTATGTTATTACTTTATAATGAAACAAATAAATAAGAAGAAGTTGAAGAAGAAATAATCTTGAATGAATCGGGAGAAGAAATTACCTCTTCTTCGATACGCCTCTTTGAAACCTCAACTTAGGGCATTAAGATTGGTCTTTAAAGAAGACCAGAACCTCTAGGATGTTTATAGGGAAGTGGATAAGATAATTTGGTAGTGGTTGGCCGAGATTTAAGGCTCAAATTGGTGTGAGGAGAAGAGGGAGGAGATGCCCTTTTATAAGGGGGGAGAGGGGCACCTTTGAAATTCTTAAAAATATTAATTTATAATAAATCTAACCCCAATTAAAAACCTCCCAAAATGACTCAAATTATAATATTAGATGATATAGGGTTGTAATAACATCAAACAATAAAATTTAGACATGTTTGGAGCTTATTTTAAACCTTATCATTTTGATTTTTCCTTATTTAATCTATTTATGTTTATTTGTGGTAATAAAATTGTAAATTTTAAATTAAAAAAAATAATTACCTATTTGTTGTGAATTTTACATAATTGTATACTTTATAACATTATAGACCATATAAATTTAAATTTATAATTTTTAAATATTTTTTGTGATTTTTAAAGTTTTTTATAAAATGTTATTTTTATAAAATAACAATAGTGTCAATTTTGACACTATTCATTTATTTGAATTTAAATAAAATATATACATAATATATGTTCGAAATAAAATCTTTAATAGATTCATAAAAGGTAATATGTATCTATAATATTAGTGAATCACATTAAATAGTTCATATAATATTTATTTTATTATTTTTAAAACCATTTATTTGGTTTATCTCTTAACAAAATAATTACAACAACATTTTTGTATAATTATTTAATATACTGATTTGTTGCATAAAAATTTAAAATAAAATCCTATGATGAAGATAAATATATTAAATTTCACAATAATACTTTTACTAGAATTTATCTTCTTAAAATCACAATATTTAAATTGTTATATTTATTAAATTATGAAGGTGACAACTTTGGCATCATTTAAAATAAAATAATATAAGTGTCATAATCACTTTTATAAGGATCCAAACGGTTATATATTAGGTCATTGGATGATTAAGGTGTATATATACACTAAAAATATGTTTTGGTCAGGTTTTTGGGCCTTTTAATGGGTATTATTATTTCAATAAAAACTATATTACTTATATTCCACTTAATAATTAATTTCGGTATCATTAATGTATCCCCATTAATGACAATTATTTAATCCCTAAAAATTCTAAATAAATTATCATTATGTAGATAATTTTATTATATTTCTGGAGACTATTCATGTTTGAAGATTTATGATGGTTATCACTAAATTAAAATTATTATACTTATAAGATTTAAGAGAGTGACATTTTGTCACTTTCTTTGGTTTTAATAATAATTAAATTATTTTCATGGTCAAAAGTCCATAAATTGAATCTAATCCGACCCTTAGTTGATATCGGTTTACTTTTAGACATAAAATAGAATTTTTTCATGTGTTAGGGTAATTTTATAATATTATATTTACCCTTAATTACCCGATTTACCTTTAACTATGGTAAATAAAATTTACCGTAGTTACTATTCATAATTCCCAAAAATAAAAAGTATCCTATTAACATAATTTGGACCCAATGATTCCAAATATGGAATCCATTTTTTCAAATTCAATACACAGAAGTTTCAGAAATTAAATTAAAACTAATCCCATTGTCAAATGAAAACGGGTTTTTGTTTAAAACATTGCAAAAGATTGAATTGATTTAACCTACGAATTCAATGTAAAATCAATGCTAATGACATAAATTATATTAAATGGTAAAAATATATTCTATTTATACTTTAAAACCATTAAATATTATAATTTAACCATATAAATTATTACGATGAAAAAAGTTGTTTTTCATTAAAATATAGCGTGTTTTTACTATTCATCAAAATATGAAAGTTACCAGAATAATACAAAAAATTTATCCAAAGTAAATTTTTATTTCTTCATTACAAATAAGAATTTTTTTTTTCAAATTGAACTTATAAGCATGTAAATAACTAGATTTAAAGTGGGTGCGCCATCAAAAGGCGGCAAAACTACATTTTTTGAAAAATACTTATTTTACCTGAAAAATATATTTTGTTCTTATACCCTGTTATAGAAAATGTGTAAGATGAATAATAATGTTATAAAATTCAAAATTTAGTTAATACTATTCATAATGGCTAGTTCATAATAATATTATAAAAATATATCGTTGTTTAGTAAAACCCGGTATTGCGTACAACACACGCTATCGAGGAAGGTCGCAATTGCGTGTAATGCAAGCCAAGTCAGGGTTGCGTGTTGTAAAAGAATCCTTAATTGATTCGTATAACAGAATCCAACCATATTTCATTTATAAATTGAATATATATATAGATATATACTCAATTTTGAGTAGAATAACTATTATCAAAATTGTGTGTAACACGATCCAAGAATAGTGTTGCGTATACTGCAAGCTAATACGGTGTTGCGTATAGCTCAAGGTAATCTTGGTGTAGCATACAAAACAAGATATTAATGAAATTAAAAGAATATTTTTCATAAAATCTCGGGGTGTTACATTCTTCCCCCTTAAAATGAATTTCTCCCTCAAAATTCGTCGGGGTTATAAATGGTTTACTACTTGAAAGTTTGATTAATAGAAACCCACATCATAAAAAAGAATACCAAAACATGGATTTAAAAACTAATGTATGAAATGTAATGGTTACCCAAATTAACTCATCACTGGGTTTCCATGTAGGAGGACATAGGTGAAAATATGGATATGGAAGAAAAATCTAACCATCATGTTCTGATGGAGAGTGGTAGAGAACATGGCTATGAAAAAGCCAAAAATCACAAAGTTATTGATTTGTGATGATCTAAGGTACCATCTGATTCATCAGATATAAGGGAACTAGGACAACATTTTTGGTTTTCAAGATCATTTCCCTAATGTTGATGAATTAAAATAAATACTTGTATGATTTTGGTACAATCTCACTATTGTTCGTGAATTGAACAATTTCCACTTCATCCCTTAAAGAAATGAAGTTGAATTTGATATTAATGATGTGTTAACAGATCATGTGATAGAATGATGGGTCATTCCATCACTTTCAAACAAAAGGTTAGAAAAAGTTATAAGTCCATCTTATGGTTAGATTAATCGTATATGGTTCCAAAAATGAACTTATACTTCATATATCATACCGCTTAATAAAATAAAACTAGTTTCTACTAACCTGGGACTTCCTGTAGGCTGGTGGTAGGCGATAAAGGCCAGTCGCACTTTGGTTGTGGGTTCGATTCCCACAGCCTTGTCCGACGCGATGGGTCGTCACCCGTCCTTCAGTTTGTCCTTTTTTTAAAACTACATTACTATATCATCCTATCAATAATATCGAAAAATGGTTCTATCCTTAAACAATTCTAACTTATGTCCAACATAATCCATTCCAATCTTTAGTCTTATCCATAATATTGCAGTCCATAGTCATATTATAGTGAAAACGATTACCAGAGATTTCATATAAGAAGAATGTTAATACCATGGTTGATCCCCATATATCATAAGACATGTCTTGTTGGTCACATTACAAACGTTCAAAGGCCTTAATCAGGTATTCTCTTCAAAAATGAATACCCATTGAACCTTAGTGAAAACATGAATACAGTTAAAATTTAAACTTTATACATACCAAAATCCTCAAAATTCTATATACTCAAACCATGATATCACTTAGTCCTTATATCAATCATGAGCTCATGAATACAATCAAACATCTCATTATCTTCTTATTCCTTCATTATGCACATATCATCTACTTTACAAAAATATCCGAATAACATTCTATGGTTACTAGTACCATTCAACATATACTTTCAAATACTTTTAGGAAAAACAATAGTGTAACAATCATTATATGATTCTTTATTCCATAGTACCATTAACTATACAACATAACTCTCGATAAACATACAATCATTCCAATACCTTCTAAAACAACCGACTGAGCTTCGACACTTCTTTCAGCTCATATATCATTTGTAGTCTCCTCATCATCATCCACATAAATACTACCCATATGACCGTGCTGATTCTCTTCATGAGATTTTCCATTAGGGAATTGGTTTGCATAATGCCCGTACATTCCACATTTAAAACATCTAATAATTGTTGATGTCGTAGCAATACCATTATCCTTGTCCATGGTGTTAACTGAACCTTTTCCTTTGCACTTACTGGCTTTGTGTCCTTATTTTCCACACCCAAAGCATCTTCCAGTTCCTTTGAAACAATCTCCCTGATGCCTCTTCCCACATGATTTACATGAGGGAAATTGAACTTTCTTTCCTCTATGATCATCATGAAACTCTATCTTTCTCTTATTATCTGAGTCGGGAAACTTAACAAAGTTGAGATTATTGATCTTATTATGAGATTTCTTATTAGGCATAATAATGATTTTTGGACTTCCATATCCCGTTTCATTTGGTTTCTCATGAAGAAAATCATTCCATTGTCCGTCATATCCTCTATTATCATGAATCTTCCTGTTTCCAGCCATTTTCTAAAACCCAAAAAGAATAGTGTGAGAGGCAAAAATCATGCTAGGGAAAACAACATAGTAAAGGGGGAGCACCCTCAATATCTAACATCTTAGGATAAATTCTAAGATCGTTAATGTAGTTCTAGGACTATATCCTATACGTATTCTTATCCTTAGGTACATCCCTAGACATACCTTATAAATATCTCTAGGGATCTCACTAAGGTTTTCGCATCCTAGTTTCCAAAGTTTGACTAAAACTTTCCTCTAATACCAACTATAGAGACCCTAAGCTTGACGTACATGGACATTACATTACTTTTGCGGAATACTAAATACATAACAAAAACAGACACACAAGAACCGTAATAGTTTAGTGTCTTTGGAAACTTGGAACATAATCTTCTAATCGTGGTGAAAGATCTTCAACATCTCCCATAAAGATCTTCAACTTTTTGTTTCTTGACCTAAAACCTTTATTTTGATCCTGGGGGAAAATAAAACATAAAAAGGGTGAGCTCAAATGCTCAGTAAGGGTAAGCATGGATAAAATAAAACATACCATATACATTGGAACTAAAAAACATGAACATAATGTTTAAACATTAAAATCATGAGGAACGACATAAAACATGGAAGTACATATGGCATAGATCATAATGTAACATAAACCATGATAAAATATCATGGGAATAAAACATGTAATTGTGGCATCCATTAAGAACATGTAATGATTTCCATTGTAGCCAAATCATTGTTTCCAAGACCATCTTAGTGGACAAAGTCCCATTCTGAATCGAGTTCACTCCTCGTTTCTGTCCTCTAACACTGAACTGGATTAACATACCATTCTAGCCATGTCCATCTCATGAGATATAAAATCTTTACCCAATTCATTAGAGGGAGATATAGGTCCCACCCATCTCATAATGAAATCATTATTACTTGTGCCACAAAATAAACTTAAAACATTCACCATAACCCAATGAATAAAATGGGTTTCATAAACATCATCCCATAATTTCATAATCCATATAAAACAAATGGATATTTCAACATAAAAAGTGAACCATGTAAATAATAGAGACATTAAACATGAAACATACACATATCAAATAATGTCATCTTAGATGGAAAATGGTTTCGATAAAACATTTGAAGTGAATTCTTGAGGAAAATATCCTTTCTTTGTCAAAATCATTTCCTTTTCAAAAAATTCCATGAACTTTTAAAATAAAAGTATTTTGTTTAAAATAGTCCTAAAATCATGTAGAGTAATATTCATGAAAATGAGGCATTATGAAACCGTAAAAATCCGTTCACGCCGTATAAGTTAAAAATAACATTCTCCTCGTACTTTTCTCAGAAAAGTCAAAAAAATACCTCGTAACATAAACAAAAGAAAGATTCCTTACATACCATGTAGTAAAAGTCAAAAATGGGTAAAAAGGACTTTAAACATACATGAAAACACTTTTATAAAACATGGACATGGATGATATAAATTACCCCAGTAAATACTTACGAATAAGCAATCTCAGATAAAAATGAGATTTGCAAAATTATCCCTTACCTTATGTCTGATATGCTTCGTATGTATCCGAAACTCCTATATAATGATTTAAATAATTTCATTGACTTATTACATAATAATATTCATTGTTATGATATCATATATGGTTCACTTATGACTTTATATTACCCGTTCTTTTGTAAATTCCATGTTAAATAGTGTTTTGGGTAAAATCGTTTCATTTGTCGTCCGTGTTTTGACTTGTAATTATTCATATGATTACTTAGATCATGATTAAATACTTCCAGAATATAAAACATGATTTATATATAATATATATTCATAATATACATATATATTATAGATCGATAAATGGAATGAAATACACTATTCATGGAGACGGTAGGTCGTACGTACGCATGAACACTGTTTTTGTTTCCTTATTGAGTTGAATGGAATTAATTAGATGACATACATATATACATAAATCCAGTATCTTTATAATTTCATATATTTCATTATTATTTCTTATATATACTTTATAATCATTCTTAAATGGTTAACATGGAGAATGAATCTCATCGCGTCATGGAGACGGTAGTCCTTACGTACGCACAAGCGATGATATCGTTTCCATAATTATTGAATTGAATTGGAGTGGATGATACAATATATCAGAATCAGTATGATGTTATAATAACTATTTATAGTTATTCTTTACACCATTATACCCATCCATGTAAGGTGTTGGTGGAAAAACAGATTACACCATGGCGTGGAGACGGTATTCCATACGTACGCACGCACCGTGATTTTGTTTTTCGTAGGATGGATAGAAGGTGAAATGGGGTTGTATTATATTTATAATAACAAATAAGTATATTAGAGATACTGATGTTATTAGTTTATAATGAAACAACTAAAGAATAAGAAGTTGAAGAAGAAAGAAGCTTGAAAGAATCGGGAGAAGAAATTACCTCTTCTTCGATACGCCTCTTTAAAACCTCCTCTTAGGGAACTAATATTGGTCTTTAAAGTAGACCAAAACATCTAGGATGTTTATAGGGAAGTGGAGAAGATAATTTTGTAGGGTTTGGCCGATCTTGAAGGCTCAAATTGGTGTGAGGAGGAGAGGGAGGAGGTGCCCTTTTATAAGGGAGGAGAGGGGCACCTTTGGAATTCTTAAAAATATTAATTTATAATAAATATAACCCCACTTAAAAACCTCCAAAAATGACTCATATTCGAAGATTAGATGAGATATGGTTGTACTATCATCAGAAAATAAAATTTATACATGTTTGGATCTTATTTTAAACCTTATCATTTTGATTTATCTTTATTTAATCTATTTAAGTTTATTTATGGTAATAAAATTCTAAATTTTAAATTATAACAAATAATTACTTATTTGTTGTGAATTTTCCATAATTGTTTAATTTATAACATTATAGACCATATAAATATAAATTTATAATTTTTAAATATTTTTGTGATTTTTAAACAATTTTATAATATGTTATTTTTATAAAATAACAATAGTGTCAATTTTGACACTATTCATTTATTTGAATTTAAATAAAATATATACAGAATATATGTTCGAACTAAAAGATTTAATAGATTCATAAAAGGTCATATGTATCTATAAAATTAGTGTATCACATTAAATAGTCCATATAATATTTATTTTATTATTTTTAAAACCATTTATTTGGTTTATCTCTTAATAAAATAATTACTACAACATGTTTTTATAATTATTTAATATACTGTTTTGTTGCATAAAAACTTAAAATAAAATCCTATGATGAAGATAAATCTATTAAATTTCACAATAATACTTTTACTCGAATTTATCATCTTAAAATCACAATATTTAAATTGTTATATTTATTAAATTATGAAGGTGACAACTTTGGCATCATTTAAAATAAAATAATATAAGTATCATAATCACTTTTATAAGGATCCAAACGGTTATATATTAGGTCATTGGATTACTAAGGTGTATATATACACTACCAATATGTTTTTGTCAGGTTTTTGGGCCTTTTAATGGGTATTATTATTTCAATAAAAACTATATTACTTATTTTCCACTTAATAAATAATTTCTGTATCATTAATGTATCACCATTATTGACAATTATTTAATCCCTAAAAATTCTAAATAAATTATCATGATTTAGATAATTTTATTAGTTTTCTGGATACTATTCATGTTTGAAGTTTTATGATGTTTATAACTAAATTAAAATTATTATACTTATAATATATAAGAGAGTGACATGTTGTCACTTTCTTTGGTTTTAATAATAATTAAATTATTTTCATGGACAAAAGTCCATAAAATGAATCTAATCCGACCCTTAGTTGATATGGGTTTACTTTTAGCCATACAATAGAATTTTTTCATGTCTTAGGGTAATTTTATAATATTATATTTACCCTCAATTACTCGATTTACCTTTAACTATGGTAAATAAAGTTTACCGTAGTTACTATTCATAATTCCCAAAAATAAAAAGTAGCCTATTAAAATAATTTGGACCCACTGATTCCAAATATGGAATAAATTTTTTCCAATTCAATACATAGAATTTACATAAATCAAATTATAATTAATCCCGTTGTCGAATGAAAACGGGTTTTTGTTTAAAACCTTGAAAAAGATTGAATTGATTTAACCTACGAATTCAATGTAAAATCAATGATAATGACATAAATTATATTAAATGGTAAAAATATATTCTATTTATACTTTAAAACCATTCAATATTATAATTTAACTATATAAATTATTACGATGAAAAAAGATGTTTTTCATTAAAATATAGCGTGTTTTTACTATTCATCAAAATATGAAAGTTACCAGAATAATACGAAAAATTTATCCAAAGTAAATTTTTATTTCTTGATTCCAAAGAAGAATTTTATTTTGTAAAATTGAACTTATAAACATGTTAGAAACTAGATTTAAAGTGGGTGCGCCATCAAAAGGCGACAAAACTGCATTTTTTTAAAAATACTTATTTTACCCGAAAAATTTATTTTGTTCTTATACCCTGTTCTAGAAAATGTGTAAGATGAATAATAATGTTATAAAATTAAAAATTTAATTAATACTATTCATAACAACTAGTTCATAATAATATTATAATAATATATCGTTGTTTAGTAAAACCCGGTATTGTGTACAACACATGCTATCGAGGAAGGTCGTGATTGCGTGTAATGTAAGCCAAGTCAGGGTTGCGTATTGTGAAAGAATCCTTCGTTTCTTTCATATAACAGAATCCAACCATATTTCATTTATACATTGAATATATATATGTATATATATACTCAATGTTGCGTAGAATAACTATTATCAAAATTGTGTGTAACACGATCCAAGAATAGTGTTGCGTATACTGCAAGCTAATAAGGTGTTGCGTATAGCGCAAGGTAATCTTGGTGTAGCATACAACAAAAGACAATAATGAAATTAAAATAATATTTTTCATAAAATCTCGGGGTGTTACAAAGGAGGATGATCAAGTAAGTTCTCATGCCCCCATTATCTTAGGTAGGCCCTTCTTCAAAACTGCAAAAACTATCATAAATGTCAATGAGGGTACACTTTCCATGGAGTTTGGAGATGAAATTATGTTATTTAATGTCATGGAATCCCTGAAGTACCCCTCAGAGGACCATTCTGATTTTTTTATCTCAAATTTTGAACCGCCAAATAAATACTCCATATAATTTGATTGTCCTATGCTTAGGGAGATTATGAGTATTGGTTCGAGTTTGATGTCTAAGAGCACTTCCACACAAGTTCCTGATACAAAATCCACTCTTGGATTTGATTTTGATGTGGATTCATATTATGATTTTTATCATGTTCACTCTAATTATGACATGGCTGTTGAGTATACTGATGGATTTTATGCTTTATTCTCTAATTTTGATGATGTGTATTCTGATACTAATTCTCTTTGGGAACATATTTCAGTTCCTTCAATGTCTCCATCCATACAACACCCTCTTTTATTAGAACTCAATCCATTACCACAAAATCTGAAATACTCATAATTATTGAGTGGTGAGAGATTACCTGTTATCATTGCTAACAATTTCCCTTTTGAACATGAAGAAAAGATTTTGAATATTTTGAGGGAGAACATCAGGACGATTGGGTGGAACTTGGATGACATATCAGGTATTAGCCCCTCCATTTGCATGAATAGGATTCTCTTGGAGGATGGGGCTAAACCGGTGAGACAGCCACAAAGGAGACTCAATCCCACCCTCCTGGACGTTGTTAAAAAAGAAGTTGAGAAATTGCTTGAGGGAGGTATAATCGTTCCCATTTTAGATTCTCAGTGGGTAAGTCCTATTCAGGTTGTGCCTAAGAATAGTGGTGTTACTGTTGTTAAAAATGATAAAGATGAGTTAGTTCCAATGAGGGTGCAAAACAGTTGGCGTGTGTGTATTGATTATAGGAAACTAAACCAGTCCACTCGCAAGGACCATTTCCCCCTCCCATTTATTGATCAAGTGCTTGAGAGAATAGCTGGGAAAGCACACTATTGTTTCTTGGATGGATTTTCTAGATATTTTCGGGTTCATATAGCTCCAGAGGATCAGGAGAAGACTACATTCACCTGTCCCTTGGGCACATTTGCCTACTGGAGGATGCCATTTGGACTTTTCAATGACCTAGGTACCTTCCAGAGATGCATGGTGAGTATTTTTCTTGATTTTATTGAGACCTGCATGGAGGTATTTATGGATGATTTTACAGTGTATGGATCCTCATTTGATTAATGTATCTCTAGTTTGGGTGATGTGTTACATCGTTGTATTGAGAAGAATCTGGTCTTAAATTTTGAAAAATGTAATTTCATGGTCGAAAAGGTAATTGTCTTAGGTAATATAGTCACACAACATGGAATTGAAGTTGATAAATCTAAGGTAGAAATTATTTCATCCCTGCCATATCCTACATGTGTGCGTGATGTTCGATCATTCCATGGACATGCTGGATTTTATCGACGCTTCATCAGAGATTTTAGTAAGATCGGTCTACCCTTATCTCAATTGCTTCAAAAAGATATGGAATTAAATTTTGATTATTCGTGCAGGGTATCATTTGATGAGCTAAATAAGTGTCTGACCACTCCACCGATCATACATACCCCACGGTGGGAGATTCTTTTTGAGCTTATGTGTGACGCATCCAACATCGCGGTTGGAGCTGTCTTATCTCAGAGGGTGGAGGGACATTCACATGTGATCACCTATGCATCGAGGACACTGGATTCAGCCTAATAAAATTACAAAACCACCGAAAAGGAGTTTCTTGCTGTCATATTTGCTTTAGATAAATTCCGTTCATATTTATTGGGCTCTAAAGTAGTTGTTTTTTTCTGACCATGCAGCTTTGAGGTACCTCCTAAAGAATCCATATGCAAAGCCACGACTTATCCGTTGGATGCTCCTTCTTCATGAATTTGATATTGAGATAAAGGAAAAGAATGGATTAGAGAATTTGGTGGCAGACCACATGAGTAGGATTACTCACACACTAGAGGATGAAACCTTGGACCAGGTACCACTTCGGGACACTTTCCCCGATGAGCATCTCTATACCATCTCAGGTACGCATCCTTGGTATACTGATTTAGTTAATTATGTTGTTTCCTCTGAAATCCTAGAAAATTCGAAGAATCATCAAGTCCAAAAATTAAAAAGTGAGTCTAGGTTTTATGTGTGGGATGATCCTTACCTCGGGCACATGTGTAGTGACCAAGTCATTAGGAGGTGTGTTCCCGATCAAGAGTTTGAGTCTGTTTTTCATTTCTGTCATACACTTTCTTGTGGTGGACACTTTGGACCCCAACAGACATCTAGGAAAGTTTTAGACTCTGGATTATATTGTCCTAGATTATTCCATGATGCCCATGTATTTTGTAAGTCATGCTCTCATTTCCAACACACTGGGAACATTTCTAGGAGACATGAGATGCCCCAACAACCTATGCCATTCTGTGAGATTTATGATGTATGGGTCATTGATTTTATGGGTCCTTTTCCTAGTTCAGTTGTATTTTTTTTATATTTTGGTTGCTGTTGATTATGTGAGTAAATGGGTGGAGGCCAAGGCCACCAGGACTGACGATTCTCATATTGTAGTGGATTTTTTCAGGACTCAAATTTTTTGCAGGTTTGGAGTACCAAAGGCCATCATCACTGATCAAGGGACACACTTTTGCAATTGGAATTTTTCTTTCCTCTTTCGGATGTATGGGGTGACACACAAAACATCAACACCATACCACCCCCAAACAAATGGCTAGGCTGAGGTTTCAAATCGTGAGTTGAAACAAATTTTGGAGAAAACCGTGCAGCAAAATAGTTGGATGATGCATTGTGGGCTTATAGGATAGCATACAAGACACCAAGTGGTATGTACCCATTTAAGATTTTTTTGGGATAGCATGTCATCTCCCAGTGGAAGTCGAGCATCGGGAATATCGGGCTATAAAGAAATGCAACATGGATTTGGCCCAAGATGGAATTCAAAGGAAGATGCAAATTCAAGAGCTTGAGGAGATTCGACTGTCATCATTTGAGAACTCAAGGCTCTACAAGGAAATATCAAAACAAGCTCATGAAAAAATGATCCAACAAAGGGAGTTTCATGTTGGAGAGAATGTCCTTCTCTATAGTTCACGACTCTAGCAGATGCCTGGTAAGTTGCGTTCCAGATGGTTAGGTCCTTATGTTGTGACTAATGTTTTTCATTATGATGCAGTGCAGATAACACAAGAGGACACTGGAAGGAGCTTTACAGTCAATGGTCAACATTTGAAGAGATACATTGAGGGTCTTCCTACTAATGCAGTGGATTTTATCACACTGCATGACCCCATAATCACTTGAGCACATCAGGCTGTTCCCAACCCTTTCACTTTTATATTATTTGTCCTATTTAAAAAATATGCATTTCATGTTCATATATAATCTCATGGGTTCACATTGAGGAGAATGCAATATTTTAAGTTTGGCGGAGGGAACCTTTTAGTTTAGTAATTTCAATTTTTTCCTGATTTAAAAAAAACAAAGAAAACAATTGTGTGTTTTTTCAAATTTTGGGTGTCTATTTTTCAATTTTATTTGTGTTTTTGAAATTTTTGAGGTGAAATGGTTCTCATCACAATTTTGAAATGCATATCTATGAGTGAAACAATTTATCCCTTGAAACTAAGCTTAAATGAATGCTGAAAATGACTTTGTTTCAAGTTCAAATATTTAGTAATTTCATGAAAAGTACACCGAATTTTGAATCCCATTCCACATCTCACTGTCTTTATATTTGAAATCACTTTCCTGTGAGGCTTATGAAACATTATTTTCATATTCTTTACATTCACCTCACTTCTTGAGAGAACCAAACCATGCTTGATTTAACCAGAATTTGATTTATTCCTATCAAAACATGAGGGTTTGAGGTACTTATGTTTAACATATTGAGGAATTTGTTTGGTATTAAAGCCCCTAATTCAAAGAATCCTTTTTTATAATGGCCTAACTTGAACATTTAATATTTTTATCCCTTAGAATCCATGAACAACCTGTTAGGTTAGCCATATTACAAGACACTTTTCCCTATCCAACCAACTCTTTAAGTGAAATTGCATAATCTAGTTGAGCTTATGTGTGGGGAAATCTATCTTGTGTTGTGCTACCACATTCTGTGATACTTTGGGTGGAAAATTAAATTATTAAGAGATGTGTTTGCTACTGAATAAAGTCATTATATTGAATGCTGTGCCTTTTCTGGAGCTTTCATGACAAGTGAAGCTGTACCTTTTCTGGATCTTCTAATTGAGGTGGAAAGCTGTGCCTATCTGGAGCTTTCAAGAAAATCATGTTTGAAAAGATTTACATTTTTTATGCTGAAATGATGAATGGTGTAAAATTTTCATGACATTTCATGATGATGGAGCTTAATTGATACTATGGTGATTAATGAGGAGACCATATTTAAGTGAAAATTAGATTAATGCAATTTTTCTTCAAAAAGAGTCAAGCCCTCCTAATTCAACCTCAGAATCTTTCATATCTAAATCCTACCAACCAAAAGCCACAGAACAACCCTGAAAATTCCCCATGATAAACATATGTCTTTGAATCAAATCATGTGGCTATGTAGGAATTTATCAAGCCTATGGTGATCCTTGTATGAGTTTGGATGAGAAAAACATTGCAAAAAAAATTGATATTCGAGTGATGAGAGAAAATTCAAGCAAGGTAAGTGTTTTGTGCATGGGAGGATAATTGAAGTGGAAATACATTGAATGATATTAATAGATAACTTGAAATAAGGTTTTTTATGAGGCATGATATCTTTTTATTCTTGGTGCGGAACTGATGGATCCCAATGATATGTGTTTTAAAATTGGTTTTGATTTGATATTGATGTTTACTTGACATGAGGTTTTTCCCAGGTGTGCAAAAGGGTAAGTGTGGGGGAGTTGATAAAAAACTATTTTTTGAGTATTTTATTGATAATAAATGATTTAATTTCCTCACATTGTGTTCAATATGTTTATTTATAAAATATTTGGGATTTGATCATTCATTTGAAAATTTGGTAAAAATTCCAGTTTTACCCTTTATAGTGCACTGTAGTATTTCAAAGATAAATTTTTTTATATTTATTATTTGAATTTGAAATTTTGTAACAGTGTTCCTAACATAATTTTCTAGAACTTTCATCCAGGACACTAGAGTAAAAGAGTGCATTTGGAGGGAGTAAATGGGCCATTAATCCAATGGTGGGCTGGACTCGGCAGAATGGAAATGGGTTCTGTATTTGGGTCATAGATTCTTCTTCCGAGCTTGGATTGAGCCCAGATTTTGAGTAAAGATCGGTAACATGATTTGACACAAATCAACCTTTTGGAAGGCCAGTAAATTAATGCGTTTTGGAGGTCAACTAGGCGGTGAAACGTAGAATAAAATATTTGGCCGAGTTTTTCATTTCACACTTAAAAAGTTATGTAACCCTAGCCCTCACAGACTCTATTTAAAGGAGGTTTTAACTCTTTGGGAGGTCTTTTCGAGGCTTTGGGAAGGTGTGTCCAGAAGAATGTCTCTTGGGATCCCCTCAAAACTCTTGGAAGAAGTAAGACTTTATGAAAACCTCTGTTCCAAAAAGGCTCTCCTCTCCCGCCTCTTCTTTGTATTTATTTTATTTCATGTTTTTTTCTTGAATTTTTATTCAAATAATCTTATGTGTTATTCCCTATTATTCTTCTATTAATATTCCTAATTGGGTTGGAATCAAGAGTGGAGACATGATTGAGTTCTTCCCTTTTAATCCTTTGCTTATGCAAAACGTCTCCACGATGACTACACCGCCCATGGAAGAGTAGTTTTTTAGTAATAGATCAAAATTTATCCTTATTAATTTAATTATTTTGAATCATTGAGATACTGTAATTAACTTAATATGATCCATGAATTGTGTTTTTAAATTGTAAGAAACTAAGCAAGTAATTGAAAAATTAACACAAAACACGTGAGGCCGGGAATTGTGTAAATTGTGAGAGCGCGATCTTAATCGGTAATACAAGACCATACGCGATAAATTTGTAGAGTTAAAATATAATCCCTAAACACAATTCATCCTCATTTAAAGAATGGATATGTGCTCTAATTAACCATTGACCATAATCTAACCTTATAACAACAATAAAAGTAGGGTGCTGCGATTGCGTGTTCCGAAGCTAGCCTAAGGTTTAAGTAATTTCATCTCTGAGGTTAAGTTAACTCTCATAGGGTTCGAGGGATAACAAATTAAGGGATCATAATTAAGTGGATATTTATTTACATGATAATGATTAATAAGTGAATGAATAAGTAGATTTAGATAGATTACACCTCTTAAAATATTAAAAAAAACATCTTTTTGTCGTGTCATTTTAATCGAACTTCATTTCAAAACTAAAAACAAAAAAGATATACAATCTTATTCCAGAAAACTTCTTCTAGATTCATAAACTATAAAAAATCATCCCATACTTTGAAATAGTGTTTTTATTCTCTTTTATTTTATTTATAGAATACCTCTAAAAATTGTTTTATTTCACTTCCTCCTTTGAGAGACGACCTTGGTTAGCCACTCTGCTGCACGTAAGTACCCAAAAATCACACTAATAATTTGAGGGAGCCCAAGACAATGCTCTTTCAATGGTGCATCAAATATATTCCAGTCTGTAGGATATGGGAATTTTTGTAAAAAGGGCCTCGTTGGATTTGAGTCTGGTCCATCTCGTCTATATGCCACCATCCACCAAAACTCAAATATAGTATATCAGAAGGACCGCATTGTTGCAAGGGTCCCAATTCCACAAATGATGTGTAAATAGAATGCCCGGTTTGAGAGATACGAGCGTTTTAGTGAGATAGGGGATGGTTGGGTCCTGGGTCCGGTTTGACCTGGTCAGACCTACCCGACCCGACCCGGATCGGGTCTTGCCTGAGCCTGGCCCGTTGGAATATAGGGGCGGGTCTGGATCCTCCATCTAGATGCACCTGGTGAAACTGGTTTCACCCTCTGTGTCCTGAACGGACTGAGTCCGTGAGATGACCAGGTCAACAGAATTCTAGTATGGGGCCATGGGTCACCAGCGTTATGGCTGCGGTTGTTGTGGCCTCTGTCGCTCTCCTAGGAAGTATGGACACATACCGCCACCTCCATGCAATATCAGTCCGTGCTGCACCTACAAGATACCGCAACCACTAGGTGCGGCCCTCAGACTCCACAACGTGCCGACGGGTGCATCACCTTCTTCATCTGGTAGCCATAGCTGCGTGCCACCACCAGTGCCGGGGCGCCAACTGTTTCTTTTGTAGGAAATCAGTGATGCTCAAGTGGTCCTTTTCTCAATCTGTTTATGCCTATGGTATCATAAGTATTCTACATTCACTAAGATGACCTCAAACTCTCCTTGCCACCATTTTGAGAATTCATCCATGATGAACGCAAATGCGGTGGGGCTATGGCCTTGTTCGTTTCAGCCCGCACCGACCCCATTAGAAGTTTAAAACATGGGGAGGTCTGAGGATTTATCTTCAATCTGTACAAGTTGTAATTTAATACCAGATAGAGGAATCTCAAAGTAGTCACCCTCCCACAATAATGCAAGATCCGTGGATCGACCTGTACATTGGTTGATCCACATTCATCATTTGTAAGAGAATAACTAGGAGACAATGAATAGTTCAAACCCCTACCCCGTTTTATGTTCTTATCCATAGTTTTTGTCCCTTGAGGGTTCAAAAGGTTGAGGTTATTTTTCGCTTCCTGGTTTAATTCTTCGAGGTATATTGAAGTCAATGACCTTTCGTCGGTGTTCTTCATTCTTCATTATAGAGGAAACTATACATAATTTCATCAGGGAAGTGCCCAAAATTTAATTTCAACTTCTCCAATGAGTTATCCAATTAAAAAGGAAACACATTGCAGTGTTTATGTTATGCTGTGATGTTGCGTCGTTATGCTGTTTTATTTATGAAATAGCATAGCTGTTACACTGTGACATAACAAGCCATTAAGGGTCTTCCTTTAATATGTCTCGGTGTCTCCCCAAATCACCACCTTCCACCACTCAATGGTTTTGAAAAGAAATAAAATAAAAATTTAATGTTTTTTATAATTTTCCCAAAATTTTGAAAAAATAACTTTTTTGTCTGAACCTATCCATTCTGAGTTAAGTATTTTCTAGGTGAATCTTAGTTTTATGAGTTCAATAGCCCCCTCATATTTTTTATCTGATCATCAGTTCAAATGTTTTAAAATCCGGAACTCAGGTTTACTGAACGTACATTTAAATAAGTCAAAATTACATTTTGGGCACTCCGGGCCTTGGAATCATGTGCCGTCAAAGCGTGCAATCTCGAAAAAATTCTATATAATTTAAAAAAATTACTTTGAATTTCCGATGCATTAAAAAATCACTCAACATTATAAAAAGTATCATGCAATAAAATTTAATTATATTACCCTCTTTTATGATGATATCAATGAGCTCTTCCACACCAATTTGGTTTTCAGTTTTTTTCATTGACATGTTATTGACCATATTTTCTATCACTCTATATTAGTCCATTGTAATTAGTTTTTCCTTACAAAAAAATCTTTTAATTTCACACTAATATTCTCCATATGTGGAATCATTGTTTTTCATATCATCCCATGACCATAATATTTCCCAATTTCATTTATTATGATCATGTTTAATCAAACCTATGTAAGATTTCAGTTTCAATAAAGGAATTATAAAAATGTTAATCCTTTAATAAAAAATATATATTCTGAGGGTGAATTTTGTTTTAAATGGTAGTTAAGATGTCACATACTATGATTTTATGATATATATCCCTTAAAATTAGTTTAAATTAAATGATATATTGTGTTACATACAAATCAATGTTTATCTTGAAACATACGTAACCTCATTTTTATCTTACAATGGACATAACACTATGTTTCCTTGTTATATTATGTTTCACACATGGTTGAGTCTTATAGGAAAACAATATACTATTATTATTTATCATGATAGTTATCACATAATGAACCCAA
This sequence comes from Viscum album, assembly GCA_963277665.1. NCBI lineage: Eukaryota > Viridiplantae > Streptophyta > Magnoliopsida > Santalales > Viscaceae > Viscum > Viscum album. The sequence goes on along the minus strand of OY728133.1, from coordinate 1,029,036,535 downwards.
TTTTTTTAATTGGGATATCAAAAGTTTATTTTGTTGAATTCATGGTATTTTTCTAATAACTCTCATGTTTTGATGAAAATTTAAAAATACTAAATTTTAATAGAAAATAGATTTTTCATGGAAATAATTTATGTAGTTAAATTATATTTCAATTGGGATTAATTTAAAATTTGATCAATATTATTTAATTTAAACCTATTTAGTCATTTAAATTAATTTTCACATTTAAATTGGATCTAAAAATATTTCACTCTTTTTAACTTTTCTATTTAAAAACGTGTTGTCTCATACCTTCTATGGGGTTAATATTAAATTATTTTTTACCACTAAGATGATTTAAATATTGAAAAATAGATTAAATATTTTTATAAATAAAACATTATATGATCAATAGATGTCAAAAAAGTTTTTGAAAAAAATTATTACTGAAATAAATTAAAATTAACAACAATGATGAAGTGAAAAAATAGATTAAAAAAGACTAAACCTCAAACATAAAGTCCAATATTACCTAGAAACCTGTCCAAAAAAGTTTGTTGGAAATATTTATTCAACCCCCCCTTGTATATAACATGATTCATTATTAGAGGCACATGATGTGGGGGAGACCATTCAATAGTGTTTACAGTTTTATATTTATATTACTGCCAATCCTCCTCTACTATAAAAAGGTACACACCCATCCAACCTATTCTCACCTCTAAATCCCTCATGGTCATCCAAAAATGACCCAACTAATCTCCCAACATACCACCTCTTAAAATATATGCCTAAATTTTATATCAAATTATACCATGGATGACCTTTATTAAAACCAATTCGAGTTACCTGAAGAATATGTAACACTCTTCAACAAGTGATTTTGTTTTATTTCACCATCATATAGTTAAATTATTTATATTACATTATTATATAAAATATAAGATCCTAAATATACTGATTTTTAATGTTATGTTTTATACCTACACCTAGAAAACATAAATCAAATGTGTAACAAAATCATTGGTTGTGTGTACAGTGAACTATTTCCTCGTGAAACAATGCCGTTTATTTTTTCTATACCCCCACATATGGTTGGGAATTATGAGGGTGAAATTTTTATATATAATATAAATGATATTTTCAATTCCTTAATTCTTATGTATTTATTATATAACACATACCTTCATTCATTCCATTTTTTTGCGAATATGATAATATTATTTGTGGACTTGTGGACTATCGCCTCTTAAAACTGATGTGATATGTTAACAAATTATAGTGAATGTATTCGGGATGGGTTTAATAAAAAATATTTTATATAAATGAAATATATATTATAATCAGGACATAATTATCAATCTTTTCAAATAAGATAATTTTTTTCCATTTCATACACTGATAAAGTAATAACGTCGTTCATGGACCTGTGGACTACCACCTCCCCAAAGTGATGTAGTTATTATTCTTTAGTCACAACTTCGCAATATTGATATATAAATAAGTATATATCATTAAATAATATGTTACAACTAAAATAATTTTTATTCTGTAATGTTAAATTTCACTTACCTTCTGTTCATAATGATCACTAAAAAATGGGAATGTTGATCTTGCATACGTGTGACATACAATATCCATGATCATATCGTCAGTTCATTTATCAAAACCATCATTCTTGAATGAATTTAAAATTAGTATAGATGTAAAAATATTATAATTATTTAATTTTTATTATTCTATAGTCTCTTAATTAATTACCTCATTGACTGTAGTTAACCAATCAATGTCAGTTTTGACAATATTATCAATACATTAAATTTAAATATTATTGATTATGCAATTGTATATAAATTGTTTGTTGGTGAAATTAATATCATAATACAATTTTAAAATTTTATGAATAAATTAAATAGTTAAAATATGTTTATAATTAATAATGATATATTACAACTATGACAAATCAGACACATCTTCAAATATTTTCATCTCACTTTTTAAATATATTATATAAATAAGTCATATTGAAAACATACGTCATTTGTGTGGTGTATATAATAACCATTTTTATATATTATATCCTTAATTATTTTACCATCATAGTATTTAAATGTTTATTTTTATTATTAATACTTCATGGGTTTCCAATTCAGAAAGTACCAATGTTTCAAAAGATTTATTAAATCAATTTATAATCATTATGATAAACTTATAAGTCATTGGTTATGTTATTCAAAGAATATTAATGAAATATCATCAGAATTTTTTAATCTTTATTTTAAATTTTTGGTTTTAATTTAAATATTCCACACATCATTATTGCATTTATTTATTGTCACTTCAACGATATGCTCTCTGTAAGGGATTTTCATCTCAATTTTTATATTTGTGAGATAAATGTCATATTCACCACTTAATTATTTTGGGTGGTTTTTATTCTTCCCATTTTGATGTATTATATCATTAATTATTTTATATAAATTTTATTTAAAAATTTTATATGTTTTTTATTAATTTTTTATATTTGAATTTATATATTACCACAGTTGTATTAGGATTTATAGTCTCACTTTTATTTATGTGAGACTTATTCTATATTCACCACTTATATTTGTTGTGTGGTTTATATACTTTTAATCAATGTATGTTATGATTATTATAATTGATTTTTTTGGGAATTAAATATCAATTTTGTGATATATCATACATGGGTTTTTTGTTTTCCATGTTACCAAAAGTTGTAAGTTATATTTTTCTCAATTTTCTTTCTTTGATATATTTGTTATTTCATATAAGTTTCATCTTTTATGAGGTGTATATACTTTTACTTTGACATGATATATCAAGAATATTCTTAATATCAATATATTATAATTATCATTTAATTTTATTCATATATTGGATTTTCTATTCAAATGTTTCAATGTGCTATGGAAAACATTAGAATGTTTAAAGACTATATTCCTCATAAAATTTTTTAATTATTTTTAATGGTATTTACAATCACCAACATCAAAAACCCTTGGTGTTACTTATCCTCCACTAGGGATAATTTTCATCTCTATTTTTGTGGATAAATTAATACTGATTCATGGAAATTGTTATGGAGACCATTTATCTTCCATGGGTTAATCATGTTTCCAAGAAAATTTTGTGTAACACATTAATTTTCCATGGTTTTATTGTGTTTCAAATATATTTTTATAGATCCCGTTTATTATTCACTAGATTAAATGATTGAAGGGATTTTTATTGAACCCATTTTTTCGAATGTATTAATATATTTTGATGATATTGTTATGGAAACCATTCCCGTTATGTGGGTTAATCCCATTTGAAATATATTTTTATGGATAACGATTCTTTTCCACATGTTAATCATGTTTAAAATAGTTTTACATGACACACATTTCATTTTCGTGGGATAGTAATTTTTTAAAATGAATAATTTTTTTCGATTAGTTTTGTTCATTATGGTGTTACTAAAAATCATACATGATGGAATGACCCAGAAAGCTCTAGGTGAGCTTGTTAGAGCTTACACGATGAGGCGACAAAGATAGTATTTGGTGAGACCATTATAGTTTATATGACAGGGAAGACCGAATAGTTCCATGTGATCCCATTATATCTCTACAAGGCATTGGATAATGATATTGTTGGATTTTAGTTATATGGGTATTCCAATTAAATTGGGTATAGAAGGGTTTTGTGAAAGTGATTCACCAAATTACCAAAATTAATTTTAATATCTTTTTATGAGGTTGTAATGTTTCTAATGATTGAGATTAATATCACATAGATTTTGATTATTGATTCTGATGAATGCTATATTTTCCATGTCTTCATATATTATAATCCATGTATTAATGTGTATGAGTTGTTTTATGATTTTTTCAATAACATTTATTATATCATCATACTCTTATGCACTATTTTTTTAATTTATGGCACTGAATTATTAATTATTATATTTTCCCTTAGAAGGATTTGAACTCACCCGACTTATTTTATTCATTTTCCCAGTTTATAAAGAATTAGAATTAATGATTTATTTCGATGAATGATTTCACAAGGATAATGTTCATGACTTACTATAAAATATGAAAATCTTATTTAAATGTTAGAAATGATAATTTAACAACATGCGAATTTTTAAAAAAGGAGTACATACTATTTCATTAAACATATAAACCTAAAATTTGAAATAGTATATACGTGATCTATGTTTCCCTTTATATTTTTTATGATTTAGATGAAAAACATGTTTCCAAATTATCTACATGAAAGCCAAGATTGTAATATTATGGATTTCAGTATAAAATAATGGAGTCTTAGATGTTGGATATTATATTATTTAAATACTATATTTTTTAATCATTGTAGTTCACATGTTTGTAAATCCCTTATAGTATTAAATAAAAAAAATAATGAACCTATGTATATGCCTCGGTAGTGTCAAACTAGGTACACAATAAGGGAATATTTAAATTACATGAGAATGATGGTCAAGATATACTCAACCAACAATTTCATAGTTTATTACCCATAAATTCATATGCACCATAACAAAATCCACTTATAATATCCATACATAGATGTATTTCAATGAAAATACCTTAATCCATATGTTAAAAAAATATCATGATGTCATATTAAACAAGTATTCAGGTTCTTCACAAATGTTTACTCATCATAATCTCTAAAATAACTAAACTCACCAATTATACCAATTGGTGGGACCCAAGAAAAATTTGTATAAAAAAATACACTTATATCATGTCTTAATTATTACAGCTATAAATAATCATATCACCAAAGTAATTAATTGTTTCGTTTAAGGGGGACCAAAAACACAATAAAACCTATTTCACATGTCACTAACATTAATACAAAATATATATCCACTGAGTGGAATTCCAAGGGTTATAATCCACACCAAATCCAGGGTAAGGGAACTCATATAAAGGGGATATCTCAAAATTTTAGTGATTTGAAACAAAATAGAGGCGATACAAGAGAGATCATAAACAAATGGAAAACAATGAATAAGTATAAACATATGACATAAATGAAATATAAATTGACTAGAGTTAAACATAAGAATGAATGATAGATATAAAATTTCAAATGATAAAACATTAACCATGAAATGAGAATGTAAACCATGAAACATATAACATGATCAATGAACCATAGGAAAATTGTTCCACAATAAAATACATATGATTCCTTATCAGTATGAACCTGTCTAACATCCAACCCATTTCACTCATAAAATTATAGGTATATCTATGTGACATAACACTAAACAGTTATGAAACTACCTACTTTCTATCTCGTTGGTAGAGAATATCAGTCTCATGAGATATAATCCATTACCTAATGAAATGGAGGGACATATAGATCATACCTATATCATAATACATACATTATAGATAAGCTTAAAAAATTATCATATCATAAAATAACACAAAGAATATAAATGGGTTTCAATAAATTTTAATTTTTTTTAATTATTCCAAGGAAATATAATGGTTTTAGAACATCTAAAATTTAAATCAACCAATTTTTAAAAGGAAATCATAAATAAAATGAGTTTCCATAAATATCTAAAAGTTATAAAATGACATAATGAACTAATCATTTGATACAGAAAACTTGATTACCCATAATAATATCTTAAAATAATAATATAAGATCAAACATGAAAATGGTCCACTTTATAATGATGATTTTAAATTATTAAAACATATAATAATAAATATAATATTTGAATTCTTCTTTTATCTTTGTAAAATGAATCATTATTAGTAACTTTTAAAAAGTATCATTTTTTTATGAAAATTCAATATAAAAGAAGTTTTCGTTATGTAATTGGTTCAAAAGATCATTAACATATATTTAAAAATATTACATTATTTATAATTGAATTTTATAGATATCGTTTTCCCAAATAATAAATTACATAAATCAAATAAAAGAGTTAGACATACCAAGTTCCATAGCTTTAACCTTGATTATAATGGATGTTTTTATCCACATATATCCAATAAAAATAAATATTAATGATCTATTTCATTAAAATATTCATATATATATATATTCCCATTTATTCACTTCAGTGAAAAAAATTACCTTCATGAAATAGATTTTTATGTCTCTATTCAACAATGGGTGTTAATAAATTTATGTATTTTTTGATTTTTTAATAATTTTGATGTTATTACCCATCAATTAGTACAATATCATTTTACGAATATATATTATTATAATTGAATATATGATTTTTTATTTAATTTTTTTAAATTCCATTCCATATGTGTTCCTTTTAGATTTTGTGAAAAAAAAATTCAAAAGAGATGATTTTAGTTATTTTAGAAAAAGAAAATGTTTCTCTAATAATATATATTTATATTATAATATTTCAAGAACTATGTAAGGGTCATTATTTTTTTATTAACATATAATATTATTATTTTTTTTGTTCTAATAGACAATTATAATCCTATTTTATGTCATTTTTCTCATAGGGTTTTAAACCCACCCAAACATGAACTTTCTTTAACTCCATTAGTGAGTACTATTAAATATATGTTTATGTTTAAATGAAATCATTATAATATAATAAAATGAATTATGATTAGATTTTCATTTTGGTAGCCCTTATTATTTGATGTATAGATAGTGTAAAAAATATAAAAATGAAAAATAAATCATGTTTTATCTTAAAGGCGATAATACACAGATAAACAGGATAAGCATACATGTTTCTCAATGTATGAGAGGGGGTAAAGATGGACATTAAATTTACATATATGTATCATATAAAAACAAGATATATCATATTTATTCATCCTTATATTAAAAAATAACTTTTGTGAGATTTTTCAACTAAAAATATATGATATCTATTTATGGAGGTGGTATTTCGCTCAATTCACTAATGATGATTTTTTTTCAATGTGGATGGAACATAATTAATATGTTTTTATGAAATAATATAAAAAAATAATTAAACCAATTATACTGAATTCATATTATTATTATGGTGATATGAAATATATGGATGTGTAACACTATGACAAAAATATTCAACGAAAGTTACACTTTCAATGGAAAATAAACATTCTATTGGATGTTCCATTGAAATAGAAGGGAAGAATAAATATATGAGTGAACTGAGGTTTTTTTAGAATTGGGTTTATGTGGATTAAAAATTAATATTTTGAAGGTTTAATTCTGAGTATATCGTTAGTATTTATGGGTGTTATAGGTATTTGGTTATAAATGGGAATAAGTTATACTTTTGGAGAGACTCATCAATTTTAAATATTTCCATGACACTATTACATGGTAAATGGGTATAGTTTTTTGAATTTAAAATTTATGGGATGTATATTTTTCAATAAACAAACATAAATTATATTTTTTTTCATGTTTCAAACATGTTATTGAGTTTTTACCATTTTGTTATTACATTTTACATATACACAACGTAACTGATTTAAACTATATGATTTTATATTTTATTAATCTTATAATATAATTAATAAAAATGATATTTCAACCATGAAACCATATTTAACATCAATTTAATATAATTTATTTTCTAAATATTATAAAGTTATATTTTTAATTAAAAGTGATTATTTTTACAAGAACTAGTTCAGTATAAAAACCCATTTTGACCATTATAGATTCTTAACCATTTTTAGTTTTGATTACCAACTAAATGAGTGTCAATATATTTATTTACTTCTAAATAAATAATATTATAATAATTATTTATAGGATTTATTTTAATAAATTCAATATAAAATTCTTGATATTAATGAAACATTGAAATTATAAAACAATGTTTCATGATTCTCTTTGAAATTAACATTAATCATAAAACATTAATTTTATAACTAAAGATAAAATTAGACATATTAAATAGAATAATAATTATTATATAAAATATGTGAATCCCAATATCCAATAAAAATTATATGAATAAGTAAATTAATCTTAATGATAGTGCATATAAGACGAAAACATTGTTTTCTATGAAAAAAGTTTTTTTTAAGAAAAAATATATAGATTTCATAATAATTATAAATAAAAATAATTTCAATTTATTTTAAATATTTATATATATTAAAAAATAATTATTAAACTATATATGAAATCAAAATATTAATTTCATTATGTAATTTATTTTCAAACAAAATAGCCATAGAACATCTTACAATAAATCAATACATAAAAATTCATAATTCGCAACTTTGGTTTATCAATTTAAAATAGTAATTTAATTTTTGATCATACATTAAAAAATTTAATTTCATAGGAAAGTGTTTCAAATTCATTAAATGTATTCATAATAAATTTAATAATTTCATAAAATTTATGGAAGAAATAAAATACATATTTTAGCATTTCAGTAGAAAATTAATTTTGTACAAAAGAACTGAAATATTCATTTTAAGGAAATATGACTGTCAAAAATACAAATTTGATGATAGTTTTTTAAAATTAATATCATAATGTTTTGAAGGTTCCGGGCGCAACGGAAGCACGTGGGTGGATGTGCCCACTTGGCTTTTTGTCATTAGCAATGATCAATCCGGGATCAATATGATGATAAACGCCAGTCTCCACGGATCGAATCACAGAAAGAGACAAAGAAGATTGTTTGTCCCAGAACCACAAAAAAGGATCGTTACAGGTTGATTATAATTAATTTAATTAATTATAAAGAAATACCTTTTGGGTGTTCTTTCTTCATTGATGTTCTTGATCACGTTGTCGATGTGATCTGTCGTTGCATCGCAGAAGCCAAGTGTAGACTCTCTCTAGCGGTGATCCACACGTGTACCTCGTATCTCTGGATGTCGCCAAAGGATTCTCCTGGTGCTAGCATGGAGAAGCCTTTGCTTGCATTGTCCGCCTTATATCATCTTGATCTGATGGAAGAGGATCTCTCTCGGTCTTGAGAGCGTTCTTGGAGGAAGAGGTTCTTTTGGCCTTGAAAGAATTCTCTAGAGATGTTGTGCACAATGATTCTCTTGTGTGTTGGAAAAGAGTTGGGGTCGTGAGGATATTTATAATCAAGTTTGAGGTTGTAGAGTTATGAAAATAAATAAATGTGTTACGCATTTCATTTATTTCATTAACTCTTATTGAAAACCCCCATGTCGAATAATTAATTCCTTGACAATCGCTCATGCTAATAATAATAAATACCATTTAATAAAATGATATTATATCCTCAAAATCCCGACCAGAAAAACTACACGGCATGTAATAATAAATACACGGCGTGTACTTGTTTTTCATTGAAAACTACACGGCGTGTACATTAAATGTACATAGCATGTATATATTGTTTTCATTTATTCATTTCCTTTCCAAAATAAAACTACACGGCGTGTACATTTAATAATATACGGCGTGTAATAGTTTTATTTTATTTTTCCTCCATCATTTAAATCTACTTAGGATTCCTTTAATAATTATTAAACCACATACGGGAATAATCTTTATTCAACTTGAGATACTTGGATACACTTAGTGTGTGACCCTCAAGGCCTCTTTCTCGTGGCATTAGGCAGGATTGCCTAAAGTCCAATATTACTATCTAGCAACGGGTCAAGGCACCCAAGAGAAAGAAGTTGACGCCGCATTAATATATCACCTCATACGAATGCGTACTGTGTAATTTAATCCCATTGTCTCGATATCTCATCAAGAAGGTTTCATGCCAGTGTCATAAACCTATATGCTTGATCCGTCGTTCTTTGACTACCATAAATAAACTCGTCGTTCAAACCATGGACATGGAATTTAATGCCACAGTTCTATTTCAGTCAAAGGGACAATATATCAACTTCCATAAATGGAAGGGACAAATCCTTCCTCAACTTATCCATTAACAACATGTCACTCGTGACGCACCCAATGTACCCTACTTCCCGCCAACTATCTGCATGACGGTTTTCGTCAGTAAATCTAAGTGCGTGAGTCATGACATGAGTTAATGATAATATTCCAGTCTAAGGAACATTACACACGCTCGTAGATAGCAATGTCTGATGACACCAAGACATGCATAATTTCTATTGGTGGGTCTATTCTCATAATCTCCCATCTTGGAGATTACCAAGTGAGAACTCCATGAGATAGAGTCTCGTCTTCTTACGAGTAATCGCACATGACAATCTGTATACTATGTGTCCTATCATAGTATATCATCCAACCACAGAACTTTATTTAAGAATATTGTTATAGCATTTCAAGGTTCTCATCATAGTGGGGATCTTCTATGACCTTATTAATGCAACAAATATTCCATGACATTATTATATTATAGTCATGCAGAACAATGAACAATATATAATAAGTGAACATTCTTGTAATAAAAGTACAAAATAGTTGGTTCGAAGGAAACCAACCCTTACAAACTCCCACTTGGACTAGAGCCTACTGCCTATGACTTTCAGTCCACTAGACCTCACATGATGATCATGTTTCTGCTGAGTCAAGGCTTTAGTCAATGGGTCCACCACGTTGTCTTCCATGGAAATACTGCTCACTGCAACTTCACCTCTCTCAGAAAAATCCCTCAAGAGATGATATTTCCGATGTATGTGCTTTGTCCGCTGATGTGACCTTGGATCTTTTGCAAGTTCCACCACTGTAGTATTATCACAATAGAGTGTGATAGGATCTTTACTGCTCGGTACTACATCCAGCTCTTGGAAGAAGATTCACATCCATACTGCTTCTTTATCTGCCTCCGAAGCTGCGATATACTCGGACTCTGATGTAGAATCTGCCACCACACATTGCTTTGAGCTCTTCCAACTCACTGCACCTCCATTCAAACTGAAGATGTATCCAGTCTGCGACTTCATGTCATATTGATCTTTCTGGAAACTAGCATCTACATATACTCTGATGACTAGTTCCTCATATCCTCTATGAACCAGAAACATATCCTTAGTACGCCTCAGATACTTAAGGATAGTCTTGACTGCCATCCAATGGCAGTCTCCTGGATCCGATTGATATCTGCCTACCGCACTGAATGCGTAAGCAACATCTAGCCTCGTACATAGCGTAGCATACATGACTGACCCAATCGCGGATGCGTAAGGGATCCTTTCCATTCTCTTTATTTCCTCATGTGTCTGAGGACACATTTTCTTGGAAAGATGAATTCCATGTGACACTGGAAACAATCCCCTCTTGGACTCTTCCATACCGAATCTCTTCAATATCTTGTCAATTTATGTACTTTGACTGAGGCCCAGCATTCTCTTGGATCTATAATGATGGATCTTGATCCCAAGAATATATGCCTCCTCTCCCATGTCTTTCATGGAAAAGCATTTATGCAACCATGCCTTAACTGACTGTAAGACAGGTACTTTGTTTCTAATTAGTAATATGTCATCAACATATACTATTAGGAAAATGACTGCACTCCCACTAAACCTCTTGTAGACACAAGGATCACATTCGTTCTTAACAATGCCAAATTCCGTTATGGCTTCATCAAAACAAATGTTCCATGATCTTGATGCTTTCATTAATCCATAAATGGATTTGTGCAACTTTCATACCTTGTTGGCATCCTTTGGAGTCACAAACCCTTCAGGTTGTGTCATGTAGACATCTTCCTGGAGGTTCCCGTTAAGGAAAGCTGTTTTGACATCCATTTGCCAAATTTCATAGTCATGTTAAGCAACAATGTCCAATAGGATTTTGATGGATTTCAGCATCGCAACCGGTTAAAATGTTTCATCATAGTCAATTCCTTGACGCTGTCTAAAACCTTTTGCAACCAGTCGTGCCTTGTAGGTGCTGACTTTCCCCTCCATGTCCAGTTTCTTCTTGAATACCCATTTATTACTAATAGGCTTTACATCAACTAGAGGATCAACGAAAATCTAGAATTGGTTTTGGTACATGGAATCCATTTCAAAATTCATGTCTTTTTTCCACTTGGAAACGTCTGTGCCTTCAACTGCTTCCTTGTAGGTAAGAGGATCATCATTGTCAACCAATAATGAGTCACCATCCTCAGTGACAAGAAAACCATATCGTTCTGGTTCTCTCACCTCTCTCGTGCTCCTACGTAGTTCTTGTGTCTCTGGAACAGATTGTTGTTCCACGGGGATTTGTGGAATCTGTTCTTGTACCAACTCATGTGTATCTTGAGCCTCGACTTCATCGAAGTCTATCTCTCTCCCACTATATTTTTTGGAGATGTGCTCCCTCTCAAAGAATATGGTGTGTCTTGCCACTGTAACCTTTTTGTATGAGGGGTTGTATAGGTAATATCCCATTGTTTCCTTGGGATATCTTATAAAGATACAATTTGGGCCTCAGGGCACGAGTTTGTTACCTGAAGAGGCCTTAACAAATGCTTCGCTACCCAACACATGTAAATTCGATAACATGGATTTGCGTCCACTCCATAACTCATATGTAATACCATTTATCGATTTAGTTGGTACTTGGTTTAGTATGTGTGCTGCTGTTTGTAATGCATATCCCCAAAAGGATAATGGAAGACTCGCATGACTCATCATTTATCTCACCATGTCCAACAGGGTGCAGTTCCTCCTTTCACTTACACCATTCCACTGTGGCGTGTAAGGAGGAGTGAGTTGAGATAGAATCCCAAACTCCCGTAAGAAATCAATGATGTCCTGATTAAGATATTCTCCTCCTCTGTCTGAGCAAAGTTTCTTAATATTCTTACCAAGATGGTTCTCAACTTCATTCTTGTATTCTTTGAACCGATCAAATGAATCTGACTTATACCTCATTAAGTAGATATATCCATATTTACTAAAATCATCAGTAAAAGTTATGAAGTATGAGAACTCACCCCTTGCCTCAACTGGAAATGGCCCACACACATCTGTGTGAACTAATTCTAGAATCTCTTTAGCTCTTTCACCTTTCCCACTAAATAGGGCTTTGGTCATTTTGCCTTGTAGACATGCATGACATACACCAAGTGGTTTTAGTTTGAAAAAATCTAAATACCCATCTTGATGTAATTTTGTCAAATGTTTCTCATTGACATGAACTAGCCGGTGATGCCAAAGTTGGGTGTGGTATGAGTCATGTGAATTAACATTGTCATCGATTTCCATTACTTGGTTTGTGTAGGCTAACACATAAAGGTCATTATATAAATGTGCCCTACCAAAACAAAAGCTATCTTTAAAAAAATAGAAACACCCACTTCCAAACCTGAAGATGAATCCATCAGTATATAATCTGGATACTGAAATAATGTTTTTATTAATAGAAGGAACATAATAACACACTTTCAAAACCAAGACCATCCTAGTAGGCAATGTGAGGTGGTAGTCTCCGACAGCTACAACAACGAGTATGGCTCCGTTGGATGCTCGTATATCTACCTCCCCTCGATCAATCTTCTTGAATCTACTTGGTTCATGTATTTGGATACAGATGTGAGAACCACAAGCAGTATCTAATACCCAATTAGTAGAAACAGATAGATTGCATTCGATTAAAAATGCACCTGAAGATTCCCCTTTCTTCCTTGGCTAGGTGCAGTTTTTCTTCCAGTGGCCCTTCTTGCCACATACAAAACAAACAACATCTTGTTCCATTGCCTCCCATTTGATGTTCCTTTTCTTGGGAGGCCTTGAAGAAGCTTTGGGCTTAAAGATCTTCGCCTTACCTTTCCTTTTATTCACCATGAGGACAGAAGGATTTTCACGCTTTATGTCAGTGTCCAATTGGCGAATAAGGATGATAAGATTAGACAAATACTTCTCAAAGTTTTTCATATTGAAGTTCACAACAATGTTTGAGAAGCTCTAGGGGAGTGATGCAAGAATGAGATCGGTACCCAGTTCTTCAGGGAGTTTAAACCCTAGAACCTCCAAGCGCTCAATGTATCAAATGAGCTTGACTACATGAGGCCCGACTGGGGCACCATCTCTAAGCTTTCTCTGAAATAGAGCCTTGGAGATCTCAAACCTTTCCTGTCTTGCTCTCTCCTGGTATGGATCACAGAGATGCTCGAGCATGCTATAGGCATCCATGTCTTCATGAGACTTCATGATCTCACTAGACATTGATTATTGCATCAAACATTAAACGTTGAATGCATCGTTCAAATGTTGATCATAGACTAGGAAATGTTCATCACAAGCCCCTAGGGTAAGGGAATCAGGAAGTGAGGACACCAGTATGTAAAACATTCGTTCCTGGTGTAGGATAACCCGAAGGTGCCTAAACCATTCCTGAAAGTTACTTCCAGTGAGGATGTTGTCTTTATCCAGAATTGATCGCAGAGAAAAAGTTGTTGAAAAGTTTGTCATCTTGATTCTACAATTTAAAGAGCATATTTATTAGTACTTTCTTGATTACATTTTTATGAGAAATAATAAAAAATTTAATTCTCCCACTATTTTATCAAGTCCCAATGGCCCTCCTCATTTAACTTGGAATGTCCAATTGCTTTGACATTCTAGTGGCAAGGATCCATATTTCCCTTCGCATAACCCCAACAAGGGTTGGTCAAGCTATTTGAAGGTATTTAGGTAGGCAGGTCTTTACCAACTATGAGCTTACAGTTCCTTTATCTGTTGAGTGGACTCCCCAATCCTGAAATCCTAACTTGGATTTCCTCAAATCTTGCCTCCAATATTACTCCAAGTCTAGAAAGGGCTACTTCGCTTGATGTAATATGGTTAAGTCAACCCGAAACCTTTCATAAGGGCTTACTTTATAAAAGTGTGTGTCCCAACAAGGGTGGGTCAAACACATAGTTCTATTGAGTCTTTCCCTTAATCAGGTAACATAAGGCTTGGTCTGACTTAATATGTTATTGAGGGATTTTATTCCTTTATGCGTAGTTTCAAATTATCACATGTTTGTTAATATTAAGTGATGCTTTCTTAAGTGATTAACCATGTTCTGATAATGTTTATGCATAGTCCGATTTTTATTTTATTCCATATTTGCATGCTTGTTCATTTTATTAATTATGTGATCGCGACAACACATACATAATAAATAAACCATGCAATCAGACAGTAATAAAATAAGATGGCATGATCATGAGATTCTATTGGTTATCTTATCTAGAGGTTTTGATAAGCTAACCTCGACCTAGGTAAAACACCTTGAACCTGTTGGTTCGTGTTTTGCATCTCCCACCTGTCCACCTTTGTATCTTCTTGCGTCGGTTTCACCTCGGCTTCGGGATTTGAACCATCTCCTCCAGTTTGGGAGATCCTCCATTACATGGGTTTACACTAAAGAAACCATGGGCACGCAGGCCCTACAGTTTATTCGAAGAAGGCTCGCAGGCCAATAAATTTAAATTAAATAAATTTCAATGAAACCATACACATGAAAAGGGTCTTTGATCTAGTTCATGATCATCCACACCATGTAATGACATTTACGCACATTTAGAATTCAAATTCTTTTAATCGCTCTTTCATTTAAGATAAGTCGCACTCGAATTCAATTAATTATGATCTTATAATTAATCAATTCTTTATCTTAAATTACATTCTGAATTTCCTTGAGATTCTTCTCATCCATATTCCTTGTATGGGTCTTTGTACATTGGAGGAAACCTGGTGAAATTCAATTTCTGGAAAGTACACATCATATAGTTTATATTTACACGGCGTGTATTTCTTTTCACCTTGTTTCCAATGTACACGCCGGGGATTTGGCGTGTTTTCACTACTTTGTAAATTTTGGAGTACATGACGTGTAGATGAAGCATACATGGCATGTACTTTCTTTTTACGTGGTAATCGGCTTGGAAATCCCGTGTATGCGAAACATGGCTTCTCCTTGTACACGGTTTCACCTGGACCAGATCGGACTACACAGCGTGTTGTTCCAACATACACGCCATGTATTCCGGTTCCCACGCGTCGTTCAATTCTGGTCGACATGGCATGATTAATAATTAGGCATAATCAATTCACACAACATGGTTTGGCAGACCAGTGCCGATTTATTGAAACTAAGTACACGGCGTGTAGTTTTAATTACACGTCGTGTAATCCCGTGTTGTACAGAAAGAAAGAGAGACACCTTTGGATGAATTCCTCGTTTTTATTTTAATTAAAATTAAAATTAAAAGTTCGTTTATGTGATATGAATCAAGAAACGAAGGAGGAAGAATAGATCTCGTTTATTAATATTAATAGAACGATACATTTCGAATTGAATCAAATATAAATGCATAAATTATCAAAGAAAATTAAATAACTATAATCAACGTTGTAACCTCACTCTGATACCATTTTAAGGTTCCGGGCGCAGCGGAAGTGCATGTGTGGATGTGACCACTTGGCTTTTTGTCATTAGCAATGATTAATCTGGGATCAATATGATGATAAACACCAGTCTCCACAGATCGAATCACAGAAAGAGACAAAGAAGATGGTTTGTCCCGAAACCACAAACATGGATCATTACAGGTTGATTATAATTAATTTAATTAATTATAAAGAAATACCTTTTGGGTGTTCTTTCTTCATTGATATTCTTGATCGCATTGTTGATGCGATCTGTTGTTGTGTCGCATAAGCCAAGTGTAGACTCCCTCTAGCGGTGATCCACACGTGTACCTCGTATCTCTGGACGTCGCCAAAGGATTCTTCGGGTGCTAATGTGGAGAAGACTTTGCTTGCGTTGTCTGCCTTAGATCGTCTTGATCCGATGGAAGAGGATATCTCTCGGTATTGAGAGAGTTCTTAGAGGAAGAAGTTATTTCGGCCTTGAATGAATTCTCAAGAGATGTTGTCCACAATGATTCTCTTGAATGTTGGAAAAGAGTTGGGGTTGTGAGGATATTTATAATCGAGTTTGAGGTTATAGAGTTATGAAAATAAATAAACGCGTTATGTGTTTCATTTATTTCATTAAATCTTATTGAAAACCCCCATGTAGAATAATTAATTCCTTGACATGCGCTCACGCTGATTATAATAAATACCATTTAATAAAACGATATTATATCCTCAAAATCCGGACTGGAAAAACTACACGGCATGTAATAATAAATACACGGCCTGTACTTGTTTTTCATTGAAAACTACACGGCATGTACATTAAATGTACATGACGTGTATATCTTGTTTTCATTTATTCATTTCCATTCCAAAATAAAACTACACGGCATGTACATTTAATAATATACGGCATGTACTTGTTTTATTTTATTTTTGCTCCATCATTTAAAACAGCTTAGGCTTCCTTGAATAATTATTTAACCACATACGGGAATAATCTTTATTCAACTTGAGATACTTGGATATACTTAGTGTGTGACCCTATAGGCCTCTTCCTCGTTGGCATTAGGTGGTCTTGCCTAAAGTCCAATATTACTGTCTAGCAACGGGTCAAGGCACCCAAGAGAAAGAATTTGACACCGCATTGATGTATCATGTCATACGAATGCTTACTATGTAATTTAATCCATTTTTCTCAATATCTCATCAAGAAGGTTTCATGGAAGTGTCATAAAACTATATGCTTGATCCGTCGTTCTTTGACAACCTGAAATAAACTCATTGTTCACACCATGGCCATGGAATTTAATATGACAGTTCTATTTCAATCAAAGGGATGAGATATCAACTTCTATAAATGGAAGGGACAAATCCTTCCTTGACTTATCCATTAACAACATGTCACTTATGATGCACCCAACGTACCCTACTTCCCGCTAACTATCTGCGTGATGATTTTCGTCAGTAAATCTAAGTGTGTGAGTCATGTCATGAGTTAATGATAATCTTCCAGTCTAAGGAACATTACACACGCTCGTAGATAGCAATGTCCGATGACACCAATACATGCAGAATTTCTATTGGCGGTTCTATTCTCATAATCTCCCATCTTGGAGATTACCAAGTGCGAACTCCATGAGATAAAGTCTCGTCTTCTTATGAGTACTCGCACGTGACAGTCTATATACTATGTGTCCTATCATAGTATGTCATCCAACCGCAGAACTTTATTTAAGAATATTGTTATAGCATTTAAAGGTTCTCATCATAGCGGGGATCTGCTATGAATTAATTAATGTAACAAATATTCCAGGACATTATTATATTATAGTCATGCGGAACAATGAACAATATATAATAAGTGAACATTCATGTAATCAAAGTACAAAACAGTTGGTTCTGAGGACACCAACCCTTACATCTTTAACAAATATAAAGTAATAAAATATATTAAAAATTATTTATATACAATAAATAATTTTTTCTATGTAAAAATTTCTTTTAAATTTAGTTCTAATCATAAATATATCATAGATAAAAAATATAGATTTTGTATAAAATTTTTTATGAATAATGAATTATTTTTTAAAATTTATTAGGAGTGGTAAATGTGTCGTTATTAAATGTGAATATATTAATTTATATATTTATCATAATTATATTACTATTATTTATATCTTAAATTTTAAAGGTTACACTTTATCATCCCATGTTAATTTAGTTTTGTTGTTATGTGCTGAGTAATACACAGAGAATTATCTTTAATTTTGGAGTAAGAACATGATTTATAAAAAAATCTCTACTAAATCATGAATTCAAAAATTGATGCTACAAACTCCCTGTCCTATATCTGGTAATTTTAATCACGAGACATTAATTAATGAGAGGAATAATTAACAAAAATGTAATTTCACATAAGAGCACTTCATGTTACATTATTCAATAAATTATTAAAAATTGAAAACACTTCTCTATTATAGTGTAATGTGAATACGGGTTCACTGGCCAATATGGTATTTATCTGTAAGAAAATTACATCACATTCATCAGTCTTAGTGAAGCTAAAACCATTCATTGAAAACATGAAAAGTGAATTTAAAAAATATGAGGAATTATATAGAAATAATCAATAAAATTTATCCAACCAATAAAATATATAGATCTCATCCGAAATGGTTGTTCTCTAAAAATATTCAATTACATCATTAAAAGAAGGATAATTTGATATACATGAAATTGTGATTACATGTGTCGTCAATGATATTTTATTGAAACAGAATTCATTTATATAGAATTTATAATACGATTTATCATTGTTCAGTGTATTGAACCAATTTCTTATGTGATCTCCATGCTCTTCCTTTCCATTGATGTATATAATAATTTCATTATAAAAACTATTAAATTTTTATTTAGGTAATATATGGTGACTATATTCATTAAATGAATATTTACAGTGGGTGAATTTTTATATCCAAATGAAATAAATATAAATTCATAATTTCCACACATTGTATGGAATGGTGATTTAGTTATGAAATCAGTTTTGATCATCAATTTATTTTATCCAGAATGAAGGCTATACATTTAGAAATATTTAAATCCATGTATTTGATCAAAAAAATAATCAATATGTGGAAAATTTTACCTATATTGATTATGATAATTTTATTTTCCGAATAGATAATGTAATTGTTGTATAGGATTATGATGTTCCAAAATATATGACTTTTAATTTGTTTTAATGAATAAATAAACCATATTTTTTATTCAATTGATTATATCATAACTAATTAATATGATATTTTGTGATAAGGAATTTATCTTATGATAAATACATGTAATTATCTTACAACGGGTAAATTGTTCAATGTATGACCAAGTATTTTATCTTATGAAAATTGATCTTTTGAATTATTATCTTATATATTCCCATAATCAGAGAAATCTATTATAAATGTATATCTTATTATGTAAGATAATTTATTACAAAGACAACAGACTTTCAACATCAAGATTGAAGTCAGATATATCTATCAGAGTGTTGTTATGAAAGGTCATTATCTTACAAAAAGATTATAAACAAATGATTATCCTGCGAGCGACAAAGATTTTGTTGAAGTTATGTATCTCACTTTAGTTACATATATATCTTATGAAGATAATTATTATATGAAATTTGAATTAAGATTATATTATTCAAAATTTAAGTCTAGTATCTATTTTATCTTAAGATGTATGTGATAAATTAATCTTATGATAACATTACTATCATATGTATATTTTTTTAACAACTATCTATTATGAAACATTTCATGATTACATCGATAATCTTATGATATATTGTTTCAATATTTTGAGCAAATCTGGAAAGATTTTTTTAATTTATGAAAATGCCAATTTTTATAAAGTTTCATTTCTCTATGAATAGAAAGATAAAAAGAATAACATGATCTCTGATAACGCTGCAAGAGATTCTTATTCTATTGTTGAAATGAATTGAAATAATCCATTAATTGGTTTTCAAATCAACTTTTCAATAGATTATCAACTGGATCATTATAATTATCTTGTGTCCATATGTTCAAAATCAAAAGGGGGATATAAATAGAGAGCGTTACCCACTGCATGGATGAGAATATACATAAACATTCACATAGATACACATGTACATTCGAATACTATGATGACGGTAAGAAAATTCTTTTATATCAACAAGATTGTATACAATGATCATTTTCAAAAATTATAATTATAATAGTTTCAATTTATGATCATCTAGAACTATTTTTTGATGATCATCATCTACTTAGGGTGTATATGAATCTAAAATTAATTGCTTACAATGGTTTGATGTAATATTTCATTAATGTTCATCCTTATCTATTTTTTACAATCCCTGTAAGTGAGTTTATTATGGTCATGCATAGGTCTTGAAAAGGATTATCATATTTGAAAGATATTGTGCATTTCTAATAATTAAATGATTCATGAACTTAGTTTAGAGCACCCAAAAAAGAGGGGTCATAATAATATTCAATGAAATAATGGTGTAGAGTATTGGTGGAGTGGACTATGGGATTTATGTTCTGCAAACCACTATAAATTTCTTAATTTAAATCACTTTATACTGTGAAATTATATTTTTTCTACCTACTTTTATCATGGGAATTATTTTAACTCACATATATCGAGGAGCATGGTTTACCATAAAGAAAATTTAAGGAAAAAAAATCACCCCTATTGACTAATCAGTTATCTATTCTCATGGAAAAAAATTGGTGTTAGGGATTCTGAATATATAGTTCATAGATGATAATTATTGAATTAAAAATATCATAATTAAAATGAAATCTATGGATTATAACAATGAAGGTATGTCAATGGATAAATCTTTTTATTTTAATGGTTAAAATCATGGTTTTTGGAAATCTCATATGATCATCTAGTTGAACATTCTTTTATTAATGTTTTATCTTAAGTTTTCAAATCCCTATGAAATAATAAATACACAACATGAGTCGTGATATTCTTATACTAAATAATACTAATATTTAGAAACTAAATCTATGATTTTATTATATATTGACTTGGTCTAGATGAGTTTAATGGATTTTCCCAAGGTCATACGTTTTATGAAAAATGGACTAATATAGTTGTTATTTATGAAGGTATAGGCACTATGAAATGCTTTAGATATAAAACATCCAAAATCAAGTTATAAATAATCAAAATAGATGAATGATAAATCATTAAAGAGTTTAATTGATGACCCACTATAATCATAAATATTTTTTATACTCTAGGAACACCAATTACTGTTCCTTAGAATGAAATTATAATTCAATATTTTTACCACCCCTGTGGAGTGGAATCTCTACTTCCATCAATAAATCTATAGATCTCAAGAAATTAAAAATAATAGATCTCATTGGAACTTCTATAATGTTTAAATATAAAATATAACCTAAAGAGGTTAAATAAAAAATGGTTATATAATTAAATTTTTCATTGAATGATTTAATTATAATGATGAAAATAATAACAAGGGTATATAAATATATAAAACGTTTTAATGAGAAGTTTCTTCAAACAAATATGGCTCAAATGAGGACCTTGCATTGATTTTATTAATGTTCATAAAGTAATATAAAAATATTAGAGGATATATAAAACCCTTCAAAAATTACATGATGAAAGATCACAACTCTAAATAGGTGAGAAGTTATGAGAGCAATATGCTAGAAATTTGTTACCGAGATGGTCCAAAATTCCATGAAAACAAGAAGCTGTAAAAAACATTCTTGATAGAGTCCAGATATAATATGAAATCCAAGAAATATATTCCAGCCACATTGAGTTCATATAAGGACCTTAGTGAATTTGAATCCACTTAATCAAAAGATTAATCTCATAATAAAAATAAAAATATAATTTTTAAAGATCCATAAATTTTTTTCCATGATTATTATTATTATAATTCAAATCAGTGTGAATTAAAAAAATGTAAATTTATCATATTAATAGTTAAATGAATTTTATTCCATGATTGAAAGTAATTTTGAATTAATATATAAGAAAAAAAAATATCCAAAAAATATTATTATAATATTGTTAATGAAGTTAATGGATTAAAAAATATAGAAAAATTATGTTGGAAAAGTGTACTTCATCGTGCAATCAATAGGTTAAAAAATGAGAAACTTTAGAAGTACGGTAAAAAAATCCAAGGGGTTGAATGTGTTTTTAATAAATTATAATATTTCATAAAAAAATTTCTTTTCCAAAATAAATAAAAACATGAAGAATTTTTAAAAGGTTTTTTGTGGTGGAAGACATAAAAAAATAAAGAATATTTTGGGAATAATTATTTAAATAAAAACTCCTCTAAGATAACATTTTTTCACAACAATGATATAGGATAGTATAATAATATCTGTAATATAAAAAATTATTAATTATACAAAATTAAAAATTATGTTCATAAAAAATATTTCACAATATGGGTTAATAATTTTTTTGGAAAACAAAATCAGATTTGGGTCCACATTTTTAGTATATTTAACATCACAGGACTATATAATATTTGTGTGAAATTTTTTTAAATTATCATTGTAGTGAAAAAACAAGATGATAATAAATGGGAATTTTCTTATGAAAAGTTGTTCTTAAGGACATATTTGTGTAGATTTCTAGAATATTCAAACATTATCTATGATTACTAGTGGCGTTTTCACATTTTTTGACAATAACAAAGGAAACAATTAGGGATTGGATCTATTGGGAAACCCCAATCTTCCCCCCATAACCTATATTTATTATGTTTAAAGATTTAATAAAATCATGATAAGTATTTTACAACAATATCATGATGGTCATTAACTTTATTTTTCAATAAATGCATGTTCGGTTGTCAAATATAATTCTATAATGTTCAATGAATCATTAAAATATTAATTATATTATTTAGATATTAATTATTCTTGTAAAAAAATATAAATTGTTAAAATTATGATGCTTATGTATCATGAATTTTTTATAGATGGATTTAATAATTCAATGTTATCAATTTTAATAGCATTTATAAGAGACATTATATTTCGAGTTTTCCAAATATTATTTTAGTGAAAAAGAATCATTTTGATTCGTGTAAAATGGGAATGAATCAAATATAATATTTTTAACTAATTAAATAGGTTTACAAATATAGGCCTATAGATCAGATGCACATGGATTTTATCATACCTATTATAAAATAATGAATTTATAAGAAGTCATTTTTTATGTGTTGGTTGATTATTTTTCATTATTTAAATTGGATTAATTTTTGAGACTTAAGAGTTATTATTGTTTAATTTTTATTATTTTTTAAAAATTATTGCCAAAATATAAAAATGAAAAAATTGTATCTTTGAGAAGTTTCAATGTTGTATAATTTTATAATAATGAATTTAATTCTTATAACTCTAAATAAGGTATTTAAAAAAATTTCTTCCCATAGGACACCTCAACAAAATATTGTTCTTGAATGGAGGAATAATAATATAGATGATGTCCCTAGAAAAATATTAATTGAGTGTAATATTCCAACTTATTTTTTGTAAGAAGATATTTACACAATATGTTATGTCTATAATAGTATTCTAATAAGTTATGTATTAATGAAAAATATTGATGAGTTAATGAATAATTTAAAACAAAAGGTATGATGCTTTAAAGTATTTGGGTGAATGATTTACATCATAAACACCTTATATAAATTTGTTATTTCTTGATCCAAAATATAATGAAGGTATATAAATAAGATACTATACTAATTCAAATAATTATTTATTTTTCAAAAAAAAGTCAATGATTGTTGATGAATCAAAACATGTGCAGTTTGATGAAATTGGTCCTTTTGACCAAAAAAGTACCCAAAATAAAGATATGGAGGTTTCTATCAAGGACATGAGACATAAAATTTTATTTCAAAATAATAATGATGATGATTTGGAAAATAATTATTTTGAACCAAATCCTATAATAGTTGATATTGGTGAAACATAATTTGTGCTACCTAGAATACAAAGAAACTATAAAGGGAATCATTTGGAAACAAATATATGAATTTTAGATGAATGAATTAGAACTAAAAAAAACTATTATAATTTGAATACAATTTTCTGATTTTTTATTTTAGAGAAAACCAAGGGCTGCAGAAGAATATTCATTGAAAAAAATATTGTCTTTATTTATTAATGATTGGTTAAATTATTCTTGATGGAAAATTTATGTGAATTATTTAATATACCCTCAAACCATATTATCATTAGATCTTACTGGATTATGTTTTTTTATAGTCATTTATATTATATACATCTAATCCTATGGGTATTTTTTAATATTTTAGAAGCTTAAAGGTTAGATCAGAGTTCATAACAAGAAAAAACGAAGGTATATATGTGGTTTTACAATTCTTAAAAGATGGTATATATTGGGTTATCCTAATCTTAAAGTGGGTTTATGGGTAGTTATCCCAAGAATGGCATGGGATGAATGTTTTGTTGGACCAAATTGACATAATATTTATTTTATTGTTATTATTCCACACATTATTCCACTATTTTAGTAAATTATCACATGAATAGGTTATTTTACCATGATTTATGTTATTTTATCCCTTTATTATTCATTTATTTTGAATATCTATAGTTTATTTTTTTACTCACGGTTATATTTATTTATTGTTTTTAATTTCAAATTTTAAGCTCAAATTCTTATAACTTTATTCCCATTATATTATTACATATGATTATTTAATGAATTCACCATTTTTTAACCTTACTAGACATTTGAGATAAAAATTTCATTTTATTCCATTTTCCCTAAATAACAAAATTGTTATTTTATGTTATGTATAATAATACTACTAGTTGTGACAAACATTGTTGTAGATGATGTAGATATTTTATATATCATAGTTTTAAAATACAATAAAACCTTCAAATTTCATAATTGTTCCTAATTATGTGTAATGAATTTTGATCAAATATGATGTAATATTAAAATATCTAATGATTGGGGCCCTATAATAAAAAAATTAGAACTTTCCCAAATGAATCATCTCAATAATTATAACCTATGTATTCTATTTATAGATCTAAAAGTTTACAAATTAATCTTGAAAAATATATTTTAAATCCTTATTCTGTAACTTTTTATGAAAACCTACATATAAGAGATTCATATTAAACAGTCTAATGTCCAAATATTCGTCGTGTTCAACGACTACTAGTATCTAATTTTTTTTCTAAAAAATAACCCTATATGTTGAAATTATGATGGGGGTTTCAAAACATATATTGAATGGATAGAGTATATTATCCAAATATATACTATAACAAATCTTATTTGGGTTTTCTAATTTTTCAATGATTAAAAAAACTTCCTGAATATATTTTTCATCTTTTTTATTTTTGGGGTGATATATAGTGTATTAATTATGAATAATCCCATACATATGGAGTAATTATTAATTTTTTTGATTAGAAAAATGAAAACCCTTATCACTAATGATGATTCATGGAAAACCTAACTTTAAAAAAATTTAGATATCACAAAATACAAAACCACTCGAGTTTCATTAGTCTTATTTGACATTTCATCCATCCATTTTGATATATGATAAATATAAAATAAAATACAAATACAATTAAATTTCTATAATTCCCCTTGATATCAATGAAATATGATTCAAATTTCTCAAAAAATAAATTCTTTTTAGGCATTTCATTCCACTTTGTGATATTCCATATGAATTAAACCCATTAAATGAATTTGAATACTTATAGTTATATATATATATATATATATATATTTACATGAAATAATATTTTTGTGGAAATTTTTATATGTATAGTGAAATTCAATGTGACCCTAATAAGATAGAGTGTGGTAGAATATTGAAACATATGTGTACTAAATGTCAGGGACACACATACTAACAAAATATTCCCAAAAAAATTTAAAAAACTTCATTTCATCCAAAATATACAAGCATGTCTCATGATTAATACTAAAGGATTTTAAAGTTCATAAATCAATTGTTTCTATAGATGCTGATAAAATATTCAAAAATTCTTTATAAAATGGGATAAGGCCTACTAAATCATAATGGTGGTTATCATGGAATAATTATCTTGTGGGGGATAGTTAAAAATATAGGTCAAATAAAGGGTATATTCTATTAATGAGGTTGTTTACTAGATTTTATACTCTTATAATTTCTGTAATCACTATGTCTTTTTCATAGAGGAGGTGTATCCACTATATGTGCTTAGGATTATTCAAGATCTTCATAATGATAAACTGATGGGAAATTTCAACATAAAATATAATTACTTTTTCACCAAATTATATATTTTTTTTTTAAGTTAATATTATTTTAATTATATTATTTTTTATTTTTCCATTATTTTTCCTAGGTAGGTTCTGGGGTATGAGAAGAATTAATAATTACTTGAGGATCTCATGCATATATTTATGAAAATCATCCATATAGGAAATGATAGGGTAATTACAGTTTATTTCGAAGGAGAGATCCCACCACAATGATTTTATGATGGGAGGTGATATGAGATACCTTATTAGTTATTTTTATGAATCAATTCAGTAATCATAAAATATTAACATATTTTTAGTCTACAAAATTCATTAGAATCAATGTGTGATCATACTAGATTCTGCAATGAATTGGAGTTGAAAATCATCATGTCCTAAAAAGAGTGAAACCCAAAGAAAAATTTTATATATAAAAGGGAGGAAATTATTAAATTGATTATTTATAAAGATGTATTTTGTCACTAAATTTAACATTCCCCTTAAATATCCTCCACATTACAATAAATTGAAATTTATCATTTTTTATAATGAGTTGTTTTACAATTTAATTTAAAATAATTGAATCTAGGTGTTCAAATAAATAATTTATAGAGGATTCATAAAGAGTATAATCATCTATACGAAAATTTAAATAATTCAAATATACATAGATAAATACACAACATTCAACACAGAAATTAATAGGTAGTACTAAAAAAATGCATTCATTTATATTAAAATGTTCAAAATGGACATGTAAATAATACATTTTCATGTTCATCAGGGGATATACTATTTTTAAAATAACTCAAATATCTATAAAGGAATCAATAATAACAAATAATATCCATTATTTCTTATAATTTTTTTAATAAAATGTATCATAATGTGTCCCTTTAATTTTTTCTTTATTTAAATAACTGTAATAAATAATTATTGATCAAATATTTTAAAAAAATTGAAACTATTACATTATGTTAATTTAATACATTTTTATTTCATTTTTTGTGAGGTGAAATTTCCCTCAGTTTTACACATTTAATATTAAATATAGGATATATAATTCCATAAGTAATTAATTATCTCATATCCATTCATAACAATTTAAGTAGGTTTTTATTAATCCAATTTAATTTTGTACATGTAATCATACACTCAACATATAAATATATGTAGTCCATAAAAATAAATGAGAAAATATTAATAATATTATCCAATGCCTAACAAATTTCGTTTGAAACTCTCTATAAGGGTCATGATTTTTTTATTCATGATCTACATATGTATTATTTTCCATAATAACCATATATTTATGAATCCCTTCAATATTATCATATATTGTTTCTAAGGTATGTTTCAGTTTCCATAATGTCTTTTTTTTTATTACTAGACAAGATTTGGGGGGTGAGGTTATTGAAACTATCAATATTCTCATGTTTTTTCACCATAGAATGTATATTAGTGAAAAGTTTATGTGAAAAAACATTAAAGGTTATAGATACCATGGAATGTAAACACTGATAAATTAATATACAAAAAATGAATAAAATACTCATGAAAGTATCGAAGCTTGAATCAAACCCCATATCCTCATGTACAGAAGAATATGACGAATAATTAGAATCTGGAAAATAAAAGAATGTTTTGTTTGATTTTCATCATGTTGAAATTCAATTTAATAAATAGGAATATTGTATTTCTACTCAATATTGAATTTAATAGAATCAAAGATCTTGAAACATGTAATTTCTATAAAAAACGAAGGAAATGTTTACATTATTAATTGAAATTATTGACTTTTTTATTTTAGGAATTTTCATTCCATGTATTTGAGGTGTTTTTTGTTATTTTACATCTGTAGAAAAAAAATTTCAGTGGTGAAAATGATATTCTTTACTCATATGAGGATGTTATCATCTATTTCTGTGGGGTGTGTTTTTCATTAGTTGGAATACCTTACCAAAATGAGTATTAAGTAGAGATAAAAAACAATAAATATTTATAGATAATATGAGATTTCACATTAATTGAGGAACCTATATCATGTGTTACATCATAAATGAATGTATTTACATAATTTAAAGGCATTATAAATGTTCATGTATCATGAAATTTTATTAGCATCATTGATGGTTTCAATTTCATGATATTCCTTCCATGATTGACCCACATATTCCATTCCAGTCACTTCTATATGGTTGAAATCTATTTGAGGAACTCTAAATGTGAGTTATTTGAATAAATACATACAAGAGATAAATATTAACAAGTAAATATGGAACTGTATATTGGATCTAATTTTCATTTTCATTAACAAGGGGTTTATTTCATTGAGAATTTATGTAGGGTAAGGTTAGTGGAATTTATTGATTATTAGAATCATTAATGATTAAAATATTTACCATTTTCATCCCTAAATTATCTAGAATTCTAAGTGATATAATTTTAAAGGGGGTGAATACATAATTATATAATTTAGTCATTGGAAGGAGAATATTATCCTCTACTATAATGGGAAACATAACGTACTTCTCATTTATATTTGGAATTTACAATAGTTCATGTTGGTATTTTTATATTTCCTTTGGTTATTATACCATCTTCTGTGTCGTTTAGTTGTATAAATACTGTATGAAAATGATAAATTTATAATTAAGTCATCTATGAAAATGAGATATTTTAGGATTCTATTTCCTTCACTATATACTCATGACATACATTATATTTTGGAAGAAGAAGAGGGTTATTTTGAGAAGTTGAATGATATTAAATATTTGTACCATGGGATTCTTGACAACAGATTTGTTTGAGGTTTATATAGTTTCCTCCTTATTGTTACTATGGTTATTCTTTCGAACAGGTCTTATGGTTTTGATTTTACCAGAATTTACCTTTCCCCAAGGTTCATGATTTTGGAATTGGTCACCCTGGAAATACTAAATCAAAATTCTCAGATGAATTATTATTTTGGGTGGTATTGATCATAGAAATAATTATTAATAGAAAAAAATGTCGGGGGGACTCATGGTGATTTCTAAAATCCTTTATTAGAATATAATTTTCATAAATTCATATCCATTATTCATGTTTATTATCCACCATTTGATCTATTGAATAATAAATTAACTAAGGAACTCTACATGAGGGTTTTATTTCACATGTTCAAAATTATTTTTTATTCTAATTCACTTTTTATATTATGTAACAAGATTCAATAATAGTTTTAATTACTAGAAAACCACCATCATTATAATATACCATCATATGATCCATGTGGATATGTCAGTCATAAATATATTTAATTTATAGTTTTTCACTAATTTAATAGTTTGAGAAACATGATAAATTCTATGAATTTATTAATAAATTAGTGAGTTATATACCATTATAATTTCCTAATTTCATTAACATCATTTATAATGAATTTTGTTTGGGATTCAAGGAAAAAATTCTACTGAATGTGTCACTTATGGTCCATAAAAAAAACTAATGGTTATAAGTAGATATTATATGTTGTCCTTAAATATGTTATCAAGGAAGTGAGGAAAATACCTAATTGTTTTGATGTCCTTAGACCCATATTTGTGGTCCATGTTTTATCGTAATATGTTAATGACTATGAGATATTTGTGAAGACCCTAAATAAATAACCCTGGAATTTAGGACAGAGGTTGGTGGGGTTTGATCTTAGATCAACATTGGCCTTTTCTTTAGGATATTAGATATACATAGATTTTCACTCTATATTAGTGGTTATCAGTTATTCTAAGGATCTACAATTTATAACCATGTTATTAGGATTTTGTTTTATTACAAATAATTTGTTTTCAATTGACTTGGGGAACAATACTAATCTCACTATTTCATATATATTTCGTACTATAGAAGATTTTATATTTTAATGGATTTCATTTTTAATTTCTAGTCCTATTTCATTTAACTTCTCTTTATAAGATCTGTTCATGAAACTATGATTTTATGCTTGTTATTTCATCAATTGTTTTATATTAAAACAATTAAACAAAGTTAAAAAATAATAATAAAGTTGAAAATAATGAAAATATAAAATGAATTTATTAAATAAGAGGGAAGAGAGAAGGATAAGATTGAATTAACATGAAAAAACCAAAAATAAATCAAAATATATGGGGTGATAGAAGAAAAAGTGAAAATATAAATTACTAAATTAATGTGGTGCAATTAATAAAATATTGAGGATCCCTAGAAATAGAGAAAAATTTGATCATGTAGTCAATAATTTCAAATTATATATTTATTTTAACTATAATTTCTACATAATAAAAGGAACACACAGATATCCCTAAATGGATAAACAAATCAATAATTTTACCATATTATATTAATTATTTTAAAGTATAATAATTTTGTATAAAATTTTTTTTTTCAGATCATATGAAATTCCATAATTAAGGAACACTAAAAAAAATAATAATATAATGAGATTATTATTTGTTTTCAAATTGGAAAAATCTCATGATTCTCATCCTTCATTTCATTCATGAAATGGATTTATAAATTTTTATCTCTTACTTTTAACCCATAAAACCAAAATTTTTCAAAGTTTATACTATTATACCACTTATGATTCCATCATAAATGAGAAATTATTCATTTGATATGAATGATGATCTAGTGATTTATTTGCAACTTCAATACTAAATATCACCATGGAAATGAAAATATGAAATTAATATATTTTCTAGGATTATATATATTTCCTTTTTTAAATATTAATTAAATGTTAATATTCCTGAAAATAATTATTTATTTTATCAATATAAAACAATGACCCATAAAACACTAAATTTAAGTGGTGGAATAAGGAGTGCAGAATGATGTGTGAACTATCACATGAATGGTTCCCCCCAAACATGATCTTTTTAATATGGAAAAAAATACCATTTAAAAACCATAAGTAAATAATAACATAGTATGGAAAGAAAACATCAAACACACATGGAATTAATTGTATAATTCAAATAATTAATAAATGAAGCTTCAGATTTACTTTAATTCTCCCATGGGTTATGAAAAGTAGTTTAGAACATCAAGGAAGGGGAGGATACAATAATAATAATAAATTATTACCAAGAACAAAACACAATACATATGGTTGAGAATACTATTTTAATGGGGTATATGAATATTTTTTATAATTGAATTACACCCAGAAATAAATAATGATCCTACAAATCCTATGAAATGGGGAAATTTACCTGGCATAATTTTCCATTGACTTCCTTGGAAAAGTAATATTATTTATCCTTGAAATCATGATATCAAATATATTATATTGTTGAGACCTTGAGTCATTATTTTAATTTAGCAATAAAGATCCCATATTTATTTCCTCTCCCAATGATAGAGCATAAATACCAAACATTCTTCCAATATATATTTTTAGGGGTTTTTATCGTTGATTGCCTCCATTAGGCCTCACGTGTATGGATATAGACACTATCACAATTTAATATATAGTATAGAAATGAAAAATGAATACTAATAATTATTTTTTAGGTTTTTTATTAGTTTATATAATTTTTTGATAATAACACATATATTTTTATAAATTGAAGAAAGGTGAAAAAATATCATTTTGAGCATTCTTTCCTGAAATTAAATCAAAATATATAATCAACATAAAATGATATAATAAAGTGGTAATAAAAAAACATAATAAATATAATACATAAATATTAGTGTTAAAATAAACAATATACCTATTTTCAATCAACAAGATACCCAAAAATTATTGTTTTGATATTCTCATTTCCCCTAGCATGACTTTTCCACCAGTTTTATCAACCATTTAACATAAAAATAAAGTAAATACTCTTTTTACACCTACATCATTTCTATGAATATTTATACAATCTAAATTAGTTAAAGATAAATTATTATTATAATATTCATATATTATAATAAATTTTTCTTCCCGATCACCATTATCCTATTCGTCTTCTATCTTGTTTCCTTTTCCATATTCAAGCATGTGATGGTGGGGATGTCCATGATAATGGTCTGTCATATTATAATTTACATAGATACTGAGATATTTTCATATTCCCTTTTAGGAAAAAAACTATTTTAAATTTTTAAGTGAGATTTATTCTCAATGGTTGAGGTTGGTTGTTCCAATAAAATTCCCTTTTATTTTGAATGTTTCATGTGGTAGGATGGGTTCAATGATCCCTCATTAAATTACTATTATATGTGTTTTCTTATAGTATAACTTTATTTTAATGTTTATTTTATTTTGTAATAACAATAATAGGATTTTATTAGGTTCATAAATGATATTTTTATATAACATATCTCAATATCTCTCATGCTTTTCAAAAAATATATAAAAGTAATTATTTTATTTATAAAATAATATAAATAGTGTAATATTTTTAAAAAATATTAATGGAATTTTATGATTTTGCATTTATTTATAAATTGAATGTTCTTTTTTATATTTTTATTTTGATATATGTTTATTTACATATTTTATTTTCTAATCCAATTTGAGTCTTCTGTGGAGAATATTTATCATTTTTTTTAAATTATAATTGTTGATTTATATTAGAAACATGTTAAATAGGGGATAATTTTGGATGGGGTATATAAGGGATATTATTTAACTAAGAATCAATCGCTTAGTAAACAAAAAACTCTAACAATACAGTTATCTCCATTTGAGTCCAAGTGCAACTCATTGTTTTTAAGTGATTCCCACTATAGATTAGATGGTTGTTCCACTAGTAATCTTCTATGTTTTTCCATATATATTGAAGTATATATCCCTTGTTTTATTTTATTTTATTTTATATCTTGATTTTATGATTTCTGAAAAAAATATAATCTATATATTGATATAATTGTTATTATCCTTATATATTTACCCACATTTCAATATTAAAATTGTTTGTTTCTAAAATGTAATGTTTATTTAGATTTAGACTTTATTTTTTAATAATGTAACTTATATTTTTGATATTATTTGTCAAAATATCATGTGTTTATTTTTATTTAAAAAATTCATCGACTATTGGTTTAATCCTAATATAAAATTCCTCACTCTCTTTATACACCTATTAAGTTTATTTGGGAATATTTTTATCATATGTAGGTAATAATAAATGGGGCACATCACTTAGAGTGATGCCATAAAAAACATATTGATATTTTTATCTAGAATGTTGATCAATTAATGATATAGGGTCATGAGTAAACAGTTCTTATGATACCTTGGGACTTTTATTCAATTCATAAATTAATATGTATTAATTAATATGGAATACCCTCTATTTTATTATCAGTTTTAATTTCTTTTACCTTATATATTAAATATTTTCATTCATCATAGAATTAAATTTGTATATATTTTTAATTTTTTGGCCTTCTGAATTGTTTGGATGAGAATTATCTTGCACAATTTCTTATTCATTCAACATCCTTATCAAATATAATAAGAACTTGATATGGGGAAATTTTTTAGTTTTTGTTTTTGAAATAAAAATCTCTTTATATATTATAGGGAAACTATAGTAAAATTTTGTCACGACCCATCTCCCGAGGCCCGTGTGGTGACTACCCCAAGCCCGCCTTCCATAGGCCAAGGGCTGGTGACTAGCACCAGAGGTGTAAATCCCTAAACTGTGAAGGAATTGCCTTTAAATATTGAAAAATAACACAATAGAGTACGAGCTGGAAACAAAACACAAAAAATACTGTATACAAATGGAGAGATGAAAAGAAAAAGGGGGATGGAAATACAATACAAACTGTAAAGTACAATGAATCTGAAAGTACAAGTACTGGAAAAAGGCGAAAATGACTCCTGGATCATCCATTGGGAAATCCTAACTGAAGGGTAGGTACAAATAGCCTCCGCAGCACTGAACATATGTCCATCACCTTCATGTTCCGTCACGCCATGTGGTCCACCTCTGGGTACCGTCCAGTCCTGATACACTTAGCCTCAGTCAGCATTGTCCGTCGTCTACATCCAACACAACAAGGTGCAGGCATAACTTGTGAAGGGGTGAGTATAACGATACTTCGTAGGGACCCCGAGACCCCCAAGTTCCCACAAAACCAACAAGGGTAAACCACAAGGTATGAAATCAATAGATAACCCCACTTAGGTATATTCCCATACATATAACTAAGTTATCAAGTAATTCATCTCAATCATGAGGTAAACACAAATGTTAATGACTCAGATCAACCAAGATTTTATTCTAGGGGTAGTATCATTCTGAATCCTCAGATGTTAGATAACTCCTTCTATATCGAGTACAGTGGGCTTGCCATGTCACACAGAGGCGCTTCCCACTATCCTTGGACAAATGAGGTACTCCTCCTGTCGAGTATCGTGGGTCTGCCACATCACACAGTGGTGATCCCCACCATGGGTCCTCCGCGTAAAACAGAGGCGCTCCCCCTCATAGCCTGCTGAGGTACTCCTCCTGTCGAGTACCATGGGTCTGCTGCATCACCAAGGCGCTCCCCACTATGGGTCTGCCGTGATGCCAAGGCGTTCTCCACTAGGCCAGTAGTGTCACATCTAGTCAAATTGTCAGCAGTCTTTAGGTCTCAGCCAACAAATTGGTTCTCGCACAAATTCTTGCTCGTCTTCGGAAGATCCGCTCAACAAGCTACTGGTCGATGCTCCAACTACCACGAAGTCTCACATAGATGTATCAAAAAGTTCTTCCACATCATATAGTTCTCAACGTAACATATGGCACGTCAATCATATGCCTCATCTGTGAGTTATTATCCTTTTAGTCCTATGGTTCTAGTTAGATTCGAGCACGATCCAACCAGACAATATCTCAACTTTACCCCGAACTCCAGTGGGGTATACTCAAAGGGACATTCGCGCTCCAAGAATACCAAATCCACTGACGATTCCTCAAATGTTCACCCGATGCCAAAGATATGGCCAAAGAATGTAAAGGGGTTGGTAGTGGGCACAACTCCGGTCCCACCGAGTTTGGGCCTACCTGTCTAGGTCGACCCGGTTAGACATATTGGTCCAGGCACAACCCATTGGGCAGGTCAGCGTATTAGGTTCGGCCCGGTACGCTGGGCCTATCCCCAACAGGCCGAGTGGGCAGTTCGACATTGACTCGGGGCTAGTTCGGCCCGACGGGATGCGAGGGTGCGGCCTGACGCGGCTCAGCCTGGAGGGCGCGACCGGGATGGTTCGGCTAGGTTGCCGTGAGGGGGGCTGTGGGATAGCTCGGGAGGCCGACGCGACCAGGGCGCCAATTCAGTCAGGTGCACGGAGGTGGCCGGGTAGGCCGAGAGGCAGCCGGGCATGGCGTCGGGCGGGCCAGCGGGCAGCCGGGTAGGGCGCCAGGTGGGTGGCCGGGCAGGCTGGGAGGTAGCCGGGCAGGCCGGCGGGTGGTTGGTTAGGCCGAGAGGTGGCCAGGTAGGCCAGACGGGGGGCCAGAAGGGTTCGTATGGGGTGCGCGGAAGGCCGGCGGTGGTGCGGGCCTGGGTTGCTCGGCTGGTGGGCCGCAATTTCGCCCGGTGTGCAGCGCGGATGGGGCACATCATAGCTCGCAGAGGCCACGGTAAGCGCATCCTTTTCATGTTTCCTTCGTTACCTTCAACTCTACTTCATTGTTACATCGCCATGCCAAAGATCATCACAAACAAGATCGACAGAGGGGTCGGTTCATGTCGGTTTGGCTCGATCCCTCTACATTTAGGGTGGTAACACATGGCCCATCAAGGTAGGAGAACGATAAACAACAACCCACCCAAAAAAAGAATCATAACCTTGTTCTTCATTTTGGAAGAATATAAGAACACGAAACATAAAAGAAAACAACCCCTACATTGATCGTTGGTCATCGATGAAGTCACAGAAAGAAGATGAAGGAGTTCGTCATTCGTTGCGTCCTCCACACACTTCCAATCCCGAGTTGTGTCGGATCATTGATGATGATGCAGAGGGTAGGTCGGTTGAAGACACCCCATTTTTGTAGGATCCAAGTAAAGAAGTCGAATAAGATCGTTGCTAGCATTTTTTGTTGGAAGAACGCGTTCTTCATTCTTCATTGGAAGCTTTCTCCCAAGCTCTTCTCTTCCCAAAGCTTCCACCAAGTTTTAAATTCCACGCCAAAAGTGATATGATTTCCCCAATTTAATTTTTGGCACAATATTCAAATTTGAAAAATGAATTATGTAGGTTGGCGTATTAAGGATCGTGCATTGGCATCATTAAAGTTAGAGGTGTCAAGAGGCTCTCCTTCATTAATAAGGAAGAGTTGGGAGGTTTTCCTCTCCTCCCATTAATAACGGTGTTTAGTCCCATGTGGTCCCCATGTTGTAACCTCTCATGGGAGGTTAGGTTCTTGTGGGCCCCACTACCATAACCTCTCATGAGAGGTTAAGGTGTGGTGGTCCAACCTCCAACTTCCATGAGGAGGTTTTAACCAACAAATAAAAAAAAGCAACAAAATTTATTTTTATTTAACTCATTCTCTAAAAACTCAGAAATAATCTTTTAATCTCGACCCACTACCGTCGAGGTGATAGTCTTCTTAAGAGAATACCAGTGTTGCAAGTTCAATAGCGTCCTCAAATTTCAATTTCGAACATTGGTTCAAAATTTACAAAAACCCACTCATACGTTTATTGAACGTATTTGAAAAAAATTTCAAAACATTATTCTGGGCACACTGGGCCATAGAATAATGGGCCTCCAATTTTCAGGGATTCGTAAAATTTCCACGTATTTAAGAAAAAAAAATTCCACAGAATTTTTGGGTCTTTACATTCTCCCCACCTCAGGGCTTTATGTCTCTGTAAGCTATAACTCGAACTAAGGGAAAACGTGTAGGTACTGAGCACGCATATGAGTCACCCGCTCCCATGAGCTGTCTTGGAGGTTCCCGTGCTACCAGAGAACGTGCAACAGAGGTATCGACCGTTCAGGTAGGACCCGCTCCTGTCGATCCTCAATCACAACTGGAACTTCCGTGAAAGTCACCCCATCGTCTACATCCCTCTCTCCATGGTCGATGATGTGAGAAGGTTCGTGCGTGTATCTCCTCAACTGAGATACGTGGAAGATGTCATGCACCTGGTGCAACTGAGGTGGAAGAGATAAGCAGTAAGACACCTCACCTACTCTACCGAGGACCTAAAAAGGTCTGATGAGCCTCGTAGATAACTTTCCACCTCGGCCAAATCTCCATAAACCTCGTTGAGGTGAGACTTGTAGAAATACATGGTCCCCGTCCCCCAACTCTAGAGGTATCCATCTCCTATCATTATATAACTTCTTTCTACTCTGTGCAGTCTTCATCAGATCCTGGATGATCTGCACCTTCTCTGTGGTTGCTCGTACCATCTCTGGTCCCACTATTACTGACTCCCCAGGGTTAGTCCAGCATAAGGGTGATCTGCAAGGTCGTCCGTACAACGCCTTGAAAGGTTCCATCCCTATGGTGGAGTGATTGCTGTTGTTGTTTGAAAACTCCACCAAAGGTAAGTGATCCTCCCAGCTACGACCGAAGTTGAGGACACAAGAATGCAGCAAGTACTCGAGGGTCTGAATGGTATTATCATTCTAACCATCTGTATTAGGATGGAAGGCGGTTCTCAGATGAAGCTATTCCCCAAAAGGCTCCTTCAACCCCTTACATTGCCGATAAGTAAAACTGTGCGTCATGATCAGAGACAATCTTCAAAGGTAATCCATGTAGCCGCACAATCTCCTACACGTAGAGGCATCCCAAGCTCTCTACTGAACCCTTCTCTCTGATCATTAGAAAGTGGGCCGACATGGTGAGTTGATCGTCGATCACCCAATTCAAGTCATGACCCCTAGATATAAATGGAAGTCCTGTCATGATGTCCATGGATATCCCATCCCACTTCCACTCTGGAACCTCTAATGGATGAACAAAGCCTACTGGTACCTGGTGCTCTGCCTTAACTTGCTGACAAGTGAGGCATCGAGAGGCAAACTCCACTACTTCCTTCTTCATAACTGGACACCAGTGCAGTCGTTGAAGGTCCTGGTACATCTTTTCCACTCCTAGATGTACCGATAAAGGTGATTTGTGGAACTCCCTCAATACTTTCTCCTAAAGTGATAGTCATACCATAGTATGTCCTCTAAAGAGGATGACATGATCCCCATCTTCAGAAAATCCATCAGGTGCCTACCCTGTGGATATATGAGCAAATCGTTTCTCACAGTCAGGGTCCCCATGTTGTGCCTACCTAACTCACTGAAAATGTGGGGGAGTGACTGTAAGGGACTGAATGAAAACCGCTCCATCTATTTCCACAAAGGATATCTGTAAAGCAGCTAGCTGCTATGTCTCCTCGCCTAGAAGCTGTATACCAGATCTCCTGCTGAGTGAATCTTCTACAGAGTTCCCCTTCCTAGGAGTATAGACTATCTCGAAGTCATAATCCTGGAGGAACTCAAGCCATCACCTCTCTCTCAGGTTCAGGTCCTTCTGAGAGAAGATATACATGAGACTCTTGTGATCAGAGTACATGGTAAAACATTTTTCCATCAGATAGTGTCGCCACATCTTCAAGGTAAAGACCACTGCTTCTAAATATAGGTCAGGGGTAGCATAGATCTTCTCATGTTGTCTCAGCTTCCTAGAACCATATGCGATCACTACTCGCTCCTGTATCAGGACTAACCTGAGTTCGGTCCCTGATGCTTCACGGTAGACAACGTAACCTACAACTTCCTCTACAAGCCTCAAGATGGGGGAACTAGTCAGCCTTTGCCTCATCTCCTAAATGCTCTACTGGAATCTCTCCAACCACACGAAGGGTTGCCCCTTCTTTATCAAGGATGATAGTGGTGCTAAAACTATGGAGAAGTCAGGAACGAAACTCCATTAAAAACCAGCAAAACCCAGGAAACTCCGTACCTCCTTCACACTCTGAGGTGGATCCCAAGCAAGTAACGCCTCAATCTTCGCTAGATCTACTGCAACTCCATCCTCCGAGATGACATGTCCCAAAACATAAACCTCTCGGATCCAAAACTGGCACTTCGTGAGCTTACCATAAAGATGGTGATCTCATAGTGTGTGAAGTACAACCTACAAATGGTAGGAATTCTCCTCCTCAGTATTCAAGTATATCAGAATGTCATTGATGAAGACTATGACAAAGTGATCGAGGTATGGCTGGAAGATCCTGTTCATGAGTCCCATAAACACCACTGGAGTGTTGGTTATGCTAAAAGGAACAACCAAGAACCCTTAGTGGTCGTACCGACATCTAACATCCGTCTTCTGCACATCTTCATATTGAACTCTGAGCTGGTGATAGCCTAATCTAAGGTCTATCTTCGAGAACCACCGTTCTCCCTTCAGCTGATTAAAGAGGCCATCAATCATTGGGAGTGGGTACTTGTTCTTCATGGTCACCTTGTTTAGGCGATGATAGTTGACACAAATCCCCAATCATCCATCATATATATTGGCGAACAAAATCATGGATGCCCAGGGAGAAACACTGAGGCTGATGAATCCCATACCTTGTAAGTCCTCCAGCTTTACCCGCTGCTCAGAAAGCTATATGGGACCCATCCGATATGCTGGTGTAGATATCGGTGCCATCTCGGGATATAGGTCAATGTAGAAGTCCACCTCTCTAAGAGGAGGTAGACATGGGACATCATTAGGGAAAACATCAACATACTAGACCACCACTACAGGATAATTTGAACTCTCCACATCAACTGATATGATGGTAAGGAAATCCAAGTGATGATTGATCAATTGTACTCTCCTCCTAGAAAGTTCATCCTACGCTACAAAGGCTCCCTTATCACAGGTGAAGGTGAACCTGGTCCCATCCGTGCGGACACACCACACTTAATTCCTAATACAATCGATCTGAGCATGGATGGTAGATAACAAGTCCATACCCAAGATGGTGTTGTAAGGACTTGACGCTGCTACTAGGAGATCCTAGTTGAAGCTCTAGCCTCCTAGAGTATGCTCACACTACCGGAACTATTGCATAATCATCGATTCTGATCCCTTAGGAGTCTCTAGCCATAAGGATTGAGCCAATGACTGCATCAGAATCTCTGAGATCCGAGAGAGGGCAGTGGAAATGAAAGAGTGAATGGAACCTGTGTCTATAAGTACTGCAACTATGGTGGAGTAGACACAGATCATACCATGAATCATCTCTGAAGCACCGTGATTGTAAGACACAGTTGACTTGAGCTGTGCTCTCGCCTATCTAACTACTCCCTGAGGTCGGGGTGGACATTTTGGTGGTGGTGGTGGTCACACCTCGAAATGTCTCCCACCACCAGCTGCTCAAACAGCTCCTCTGCCATGTCCGCCTGCTCCCTGCAGACCACCTCGATCGAACCTTTGTCTCTGCCCGGGAGGTCCCTCAACTATCTGCGGATCTTCCAAATGGAAGGTCAGACAGTCATGAGCCATGTGACCCTGCCCGCCGTATGAGTAACACTTACCACTCCTGGCATGTATGTCACTGCCTCAGGTGCCCCGCACAACAGATTCTGGGTGATGCAGTCGTCAACATGTGAGTCTGGTCCTCTTGGACCTCTGCGACTTCTATCTACTACCAGCTATAGA
Source organism: Viscum album (assembly GCA_963277665.1). Classification (NCBI taxonomy): domain Eukaryota; kingdom Viridiplantae; phylum Streptophyta; class Magnoliopsida; order Santalales; family Viscaceae; genus Viscum; species Viscum album. The sequence continues at coordinate 1,028,995,260 of OY728133.1, read as the reverse complement.
ATACTCAACTACATGTTGACTAGTGGTAGGTCTTGCTACTAGAGACTGCTCAGCAAAGAAAATCTCCACTAAGAGGTCTCGCTCTAACACCCTTGTCTGCATCGGGATGTTTAGGGAGATCATTGAAACCCTGATCTCTCTTCTGAGCCCCTTCTCGTAGGTCTGGGATCTGAAGAATGGGTCCCGTACCATATCAGTGGAGTAGTGCGAGAGGTCAGTAAACCTCACTGAGTACTGAGCTACAGTCATGTTGCCCTACGACAGATGAAGTAGATCCTTTATGCGCACTGCGTGAAGAGTCATTGGAATAAACTCCGCTCAAAATAGGCTCTCAAAGCCTTCCCAGAGAAGCGGCATCTCATCGTGAACCTAGAGCACTAGGATCCACCATCTTCCCACTAATGCATGTAGAAGGATGGAAGCAAGAATCACCATGATGTCGAATGGTGTCCCAAACAGTCTGAAGACTCTCACCACAACATCCATCCAATCCTCAGACACCTGTGGGTCTGTATCTCCCCTGAACTTGGGTGGCCTCTGGAAATAAAACTTGTGAAATGCACTAATGCAGCGTGCATCGTCTGCTGCTAGGGCTGGTGGAATCGGTGGCCCCACGGGGAGTGGTAACACTGGTGCCTCTGCTGGAAAAGGGCCCTACACTAAGGCCTTGTCATTCGATGGGCTATCTGCACGTACAACTATTGGGGCTCTAGCTGTTCATCCGCGGGGAGGCATCCTGAAAGAAACAGATGTGACATGGTCAAAGAATTATACCTAGTAAGCTGACCTGGATGAGATAACTTAAAGAAAACTTTTAAAAACACACACGCAATCAGTGTTTTCATGCACTGAGTTGGAAATCAGTAGTCATGGTTCTGGGGTATGGATACGTTAGCCACCACACCAACACTGGACTCCCTAAACTGAAAACCACACTCATTACCCTTAACACTATTGCTTTACAGAAAATAAAGATCAGAGTCCTATGTTCTATGGTAGAACCGACTCCTCTGATACCAATTTGTCATGACCCATCCCCCGAGGCCCCTACCGTGACTACCCCTAGCCCGTCTTCCATAGTTCAAGGGATTGCGACTAGCACCAAAGGTATAAATCCCTAAACTGGGAATACATTTCCTTTAAAACTTGAAAACAAAAAAAATAGAGTACGAGTTGGAAACAAAACACAAAAAAAAACTGTATATAAAAGGAGAGATGACGAGAAAAAGTGGGCCAGAAATACAAGCCCATATTTAATGTACAAGTAAACTGAAAGTAATAGTACTGGAAAAAGGGAAAAATATCTCCTAGAACTTCCATCAGGAAATCCTACCTTAAGGTAGGTACAAATAGCCTCCATAATACTCCACGTCTATCTTTCACCTCTGTGTATCGTCACACTGTGTGGTCCACCTTCGGGTATCGTCTAGTCTTGGTACACTCATCCTCGGTCAGTTTTGTCCGTCGTCTGCATCCAACACAATGAGGTGTGGGCATAACTTGTGCAGGGGTGATTATAACGATACTCAGTAGGGACCTCGAGACCCCCAAGGTCTCACAAAACCAGGAAGGATAAACCACAAAGTATGAAATCAAAAGATAACTCCACTTAGGTATATGCCCATACATATACCTAAGTTATCTTGTAATCCATCTCAATCATGAGGTAAACACAAAAGTTACTAACTCAGCTCAACTAGGACTTTATTCTAGGGGTAGTATCATTATGAACCCTCAGCTGCTGGAGAACTCCTTCTCTATCGAGTACATTGGGAATAGAGTTTCACACAGAGGTGCTTCCAAATAACCTTGGACTGTTGAGGTACTCCTCTTGTCAAGTACCATGGGTCTACCACGTCACACAGAGGCGCTCCCCACCATGGTTCTGCCACATCACATAGAGGTGCTCCCCCTCATAGCATACCGAGGTACTCCTCCTATCGAGTACCGTGGGTCTGCTACGTCATGAAGGCGCTCCCCACTATGGGTATTCCATGACACCAAGGCACTCCCCACTGGGCCAGTAGAGTCACTCCGAGTCAAACGGTCAGCAGTCGTTAGGTCTCAGCCAGCTACTAGGTTATCACACAAATGCTCGCTCATCTCTGGAAGATCTTCTCAATAAGATATTGGTCGATTCTCCAACTACCACGAAGTCCCACGTAGAAGTATCTCAAAGGTCTTCCACATCCTAGAGGTATCAATGTAACAGATGACGTGTCAATAATATTTCAGGTCTGTGAGTTATTAGCCTTTTAGTCCCGGGGGTCTGGTTGGATTCGTGCACAATCCAACCTGACCATATCTCAACATTATCCCAAACACCAGTGGGGTATACTTAAAGAGACCGTCACGCTCCTAGAATACAATAGCCACTGAAGGGTCGTCAAACGTTTGTTTGGTGGCAAATATATGGCAAAAGAAAGTAAAGGGGTTGGTAGGGGGCTCGGTTCCGGTCCGACCCAGTCGTACCGACCCGGTCCACCCCCGTTTGGGCCGACACGGTTTGGGTCGACTCGATCAGACATGTTGGTTCTAGCCCGACCCATTGGGCGGGTCAGCCTGTTAGGTTTGGCCCGGCCCGTTGGGCCCAACCCTGCAGGCCGTGTGGGCAGTTCGGCTCGGGCTCGAGGCTAGTTCTGTCTAGAGCGACGTGAAGGTGCGGCCCGACATGGCTTGGCCCAGAGGGCGCGATCGGGCCGGTTCAGCCTGAGCACCACATGGGGGGCCATGGACCGAATTGGGTGGCCGGAGTGGCAAGGGAGCCTGTTCGGTCAGGTGAACGGAGGCGGACGGGCCAGTTGGATGGCTGCTGGGTAGGGCGCGGCCAGGCCAGTAGGCGGTCGGGCAGGGTTTGGCTAGGCAAGCCAGTGTGTGGCTGGGCAGGGCATTAGGCTGGCCAACGGGTGGATGGAAAGGGCGGCAGGCGGGCGGGCCGGCGGCTGGGAAGGATTCCATGTGGGTCGGTGGGTTGCTGTGGAGGGCACCAAGTGGGCCGGTGAGAAGCCGAGAAATGGGCCATACGGGAGGCCGAGCATGCCAAGAGGTACCCGAGTAGGCCGGCGGGCAGACGGGCTGGCTGGGAGGTGGACGGGAAGGCTGACAGGCGAGCCGATGGGGTTCGGTAGGGGCGCGAAGAAGGCCGGCGACAGTGTGGGCTATGGTGGCTCGGCCGGGTGGCCGCGGTTCGGCCTGGAGTACAGTGCAACCGGGGTGCAGAGTGGCTCATGGAGGCCACAGAAAGTGTGGCCTTTTCTTGTTGCCTTAGTCGCCTTCAATGTCACTTCATTGTTACATCTCCATACTGAAGATCATCACAAACAAGAATGGGGAAGAGGTCTGACCATGTTGGTTTGGCCCGCTCCCTCTGCGTTTAGGGTGTTAACACTTGGCTCATCAAAGTAGGAGAACGATGAACAAAAACTCACCCACAAAAGGAATCATAACCTCATTCTTCATTTTGAAATAATAAATGAACAAGGAACATAAAAGAAAATAACTACTACCTTGATCGTTGGTCATCGATGAATTCACAGAAAGAAGACGAAGGAGTTCTTCATTCGTTGCGTCCGGTCACACGTCCAATCCTGAGCTGCATCAGCTCGTTGATGACGATGCAGAGGGTAGGTTGGTTGAAGACGCCCCATGTCAGTAGGATCTGAGGAAGGAAGTCGAAGATGATCATTGCCTACTTTTTTCGCTGGAAGAATGCGTTCTTCATTTTTCGTTGGAAGCTTTCTCCCAAGATCTCCTCTTCCAAAAGCTTCCACCAAATAGCAAATGCCAAGCCAAAAGTAATATGATTTCCCCAATTTAATTGTTGGCCCAATATTAAAATTGGCGGAACAAATTACGTAGGTTGGAATATTAAGGATGGTGCATTGGCAATATTAAAGTTAGGGGAGTCAAGAGGCTCTCCGTCATTAATGAGGGAGAGTTGAGAGGTTTTACTCTCCTCCCATTAATAGGGGGTTTAGTCCCGTGTGGTCCCCACATTGTAACCTCTCATGGGAGGATAGGTTAGGGTGGTACCCATGACCATAACCTCTCATGGGAGGTTAAGGTGTGGTGGTCCCATCTCTAACTTCCATGAGGATGTTTTAACCAACAAATAAAAAAATCCACACACTTTATTTTTATTTATTTCATTTTCAAAAAACACAGAAACTATCTTTTAATCTCCACCCAATACCGTTGAGATGATAGTCTTCTTAAGTGAATACCGGAGCTACGAGTTAAACGGTTTCCTCATATTTTAATTTCGAGCACCAGTTCAAAAGTTATAAAAACCTTCTCTTACGCTTACTGAACGTACCTAAAAAAACAACAGAAATTGATTTTGGGAACACCGGGTTTCAGAATCATGGGCTGCTAATTTTTGTAGACTCATAAAATTCCCATGTATTTTAGAAAAAAACATTTCCACAGAATTTCTGGGTCTTTACAAATTTCACATTTGCTAACACACTACAAAAAAACAACATAATAGAGATCACCCCAAAAAAGGAACACTGTATATTTGAGAGAAGATACAAGTACTATTATTTGAAAGCATGTATTTTGATATTGATATATAAGTGGTGCTAAAAATTCTCACTATAAGTATGTACTAACAAGTCACATTCCACTATTTGGTCGTCCTAATGAAAAGGTTGAGTTCATAATTTAATTTTACTAACATCATGTTGACTCAGAAGCTGTTGGAGAGTTCTTCAATAAAGATATTTGGTTCTCCCATATTCTTAAATTTTTCAAAGACATTACATTTATGTTATAAAAAACATATATAGACTCAATTAATTATTACATTATAGCATTGTATAATTTATTATATAAAATTTTAAATTGTTTATTAAATTTGAAGTGGATTCTGTGAAAATTATATTATCAGTACTCCTTCTATGAATGGATAAAGTGCACTGGTTCCCACTTTAGGTGGAGTTTTTTATCAGTTATCCTCATTTTAAAACTCCACTAGTTCTCCAGTATTACCATTCCCAAAAATTAATATATCCTTTTACATGTGATACTTCTCATGTTACATAGTTACCAGATGTTATCCTATAGAATGGGTGAATATTTTATTAGGAAGGTTTTATTCTTCAATTATATTAATAGGTAATTTCTTTATACTCACTATAAATTTCCATGAAACCAAGAAACTCATTTTCAAATTTCATCTCCCATTAACCAACACAAAAAAATCTAAGCATGTATGATTTTTTCATATATTGTTAATGCCTAAATGGATGCCTTAAAACCATTATAATCATATATGGATGATTATTTGTCATTTTCTTAAATGTATTTATTTTATTTTTTATTCTCTTATCACGTGATCCTTATATACTTCTTCTTCGTCATATAAAATATATTTTTTAAACCATATTGTTCTTTGTTTATGGATACATCATTTATATCATCAAAATTTGATTTTATTAAATAACATTCTTAGGGTTTCCCTACCAATTGGAGTTAGGAAGAAAAATTTAATTATTAGAGACATAACACTCATGTTTCTAAGAATCAATATCAAGAATAAAAATTCGAATGTCAGACTGAAAATATGAAAACATAAGTTAAATATAAGGCTTGGATTTCTATATGGGGGGGGGTTCAATTGATCACTTTGATATCTTCCTCATATCTCTATCATGATCCACATCCTTCCACACTATCTAAGGGATTGCCATTAATTGTGGAACAAGGTATTTTAGATCCATAAGACATGTTCTATATCATCAATTGTCCAACACAAACCCTCAAACCAAAGGGTCCAAGCCCAGAACCATTGAAATCTATCTATATAGGACCTATTACACAAGTATTAGAAAACTTGGGGGGAGGGTTTGTATTTTCCCACCCAATGAAACCCCTCCAATTACGGATTTATCCTATTCAATTAGTGTATGTTCTATAAATGTATGAGTAATAGAAGAGAAAATGTTCCTAAAACCATAATGTACATATTCAATCCCCTAGGGGAAAATAAATATAATTAATGACTCATTTCACATATAATTTCAATGAAATATTTAACAAAGGTGTTTAAATCAATTAATAAAATAATATAAGTTGTCATAAAACTCATTTCTGACCACCTGATAATATCATTGTTATTCATTCATATTAATCCATATTTCCTTTTCCAGTGTCTCTGAAACAAAAATTTCAAAATATATTTTTACTGAAATGAAAAAAATTATTTACTATTTTTTATTTTCAATGAGGAAAAATTTCCAATGTGGTTTTTGATCATTTTAAAAAAGCCATATTTTGGGAGCAAAGAGGTTACCAAAGAAGAAAATGAAAGAAGGTATTAATTGATTATGGGGGTCTCTACCCATTTGGAAATAAAATAAACATTTTTTTATTAAAATGAGTATATCATCAAAACACTACAGATTATATAAAAAAATTATAATTATTCTTCATCATATAAATGGATCAGAATGTGTCTCATTCCAATAAATCCTATTATTTACCAATTCTTTAAAAACTACGATCCATCAACCAGTATTTATATAGAATACACCAAATCCATTATCCATTAAAAACATTATACTAATGAAATATAAAGTAGCACTAATGCTTCAATGAAAACCAAAAGGGATTAAAAAAACTTCTTAATATCATTATTGAGAGTGGGTGAATTTTAGAAATGTTAGATAATTGTGAAGATAAGATGTGAGTCCAATGATGTGAAAGGGATGAAATATTAGAAAGATTTTGAACAAACATCTAAAAATCTGGTGAAAAAACATGGGTGATAGGATGTCTTGACCTTAACAAGTTCAATACAAAATAATTCAGTTGGCATCTTATTATTTTTTGACTATTGACTGATTGTATATAGGGAATTTGGATCCAAATAGGTAGTTGTTTAGATACTTCCAGATAGAACATAATCATGTTGAACCTTGATGGTCTAAAAAATATATTTCAGTTGAATCTATATAAATTTAGCATTGTTTTATGTATTATTCATCCAGACAAGTATTAAAATATGTATACTAATCTTGTGATTGATGTTTTCTTTACTATTTCAAGAAAGTATTTGAGATTATTGACTTGTTCATGAAAATTGGATTTGAAACAATATTACTTACCCATGTTTCAATTAATTTAATCAATACAATGCAATCATTTTAACCCATATGTGAGGTTCTCGATCATTCATAAGTAGTATACTATGATATTTTTTCTAGTACTATAGTTGTAAACTCTATAATTTATCATAATCTAAGAAGGATGAATGTGTATTGATGTTGGGATTGGTCCCTTGAGAGTGGATTTATATATATCATTTTAAATGTTATAAATAACAATATTATTTGACTACATTTGAAAAATAATGTATCAAAATTTAATGTTATGATAAAATGATCATATTAAAACCTTTTAAATTCATTCATCCATTAATATAGTTTTGAATTTTATACTCTTGCAACTATTGGTTACTTTTTTCCTTTTTTGTTCATGTATTTTTATAATTATGCATTCAGTTTAAGGTCATAAATTTATGACTCGATTACTAATATATTAATGTAATTAATGTAGAATAATTGATTATTTTACCTTGTAATAGGTTTCTTAGACATAAAACTATGTTTGGATTTCATTTATGAACTCATTTATTAATAATTTGAAGGTATATAAGAAAATATATCATGTTGGGGGACCATTTTATAATGACCTCATTTATATTAATAACAGAATAGAAGAGATGTATTACTAGATGAATGAGTGATTTAAACTAGTTGGACAAAAATTATTCTTATATTGAATTGGGAAAACAATCTATCATATGATCAATTAGAAAAATCAGGAAGGATGATTAAAAATAGATAGTATAAGCATCATGACATAAAAAATATTTTCATATTTTAATAAAAATTATTTTCCTACTTATCAATTGGAAAAATGATTGAATACATTTTATAAACTCTAAGAGTTATAGAGGATAAATCCTATGAAAAATATTATTAATGGAATACCAAATTGAAGTGGAATGAAGGAGGGTTTAAAAGGAATAAGGAGTTTATATAAAGGAGACATAAATGATGTATTCGGGAAATGGTATTTTTAACTTTTTTACTATGATGAAAAGGTACTAAAAAATAGAGCTACAACAATGAAAGTGTGAATATCATATAGGTAGGTAACAATGATGATTAAGACTCACCAGTGTTCCATCAATGTTTTTATATATATATCATGGGATGTACAGGGTGAAAATCCACATTCATGAATTCTTATTATGGATAAAAATTAATATAGCCTATGAACCATGTTGTTTTACATTTCTTACTTAGAGGGATATTAATAAGGGGTGATTCACTTTATAATGAGTAATATAATAAGAATGTGGTTATTTTGGGGAATTTATTAATGTGAAACCATATAATGACGAAAATATACCTCACTAGCATTTTTCCTTAATATTTTATCCAAAATCACAATATTGATATTTTGTAAGGTCACAAGTAATAATGTACCCCCTTGAACATTAGAGGATAATAAGTGGGAACTCAATGTAAAATAATCTTCTGTAACTCAATTCATCTATAAAAAGTGTTCATAATAATATCTGTTATATATATAACTAGTTACGGGATCATGTAACTCTTCACCACTACATTAATTACCTATAAAAAATAGGAATTTAGGAATTGATTGGTGCGTTTGTGCGTATATGATAGAACATGCACATGGGGATGTGCCCTTGATGTTATGTGAGTGGTCATTGGTGAATGAATTTTTTATCAAGGAAATTGTCAATTTTATGAAAGGAAATGGATACCATAGATTTAGGTTTTAATTTTAAGTAAAAAAATATATAGGGATGATTTTTTTGACTATTCAAAGAGTGGCCATGAAATTCATGTCTCCCAACAACCCGCAAATATCTGTTGGATAATTTTATATTTTATATTAAACCATCATGATATCATATTTGAAAAGAATACCCTACAAAAACTTTAACCAAATAATAATTTATCCAATAATGATTAATAATAATGAATTTTGAGAATTATAAACTAAAATCATGAAAATAACTTATGAGAGGGAGTGTGACTAGATTTTAGATTAATATTTATCAATTGGTAATGAAAAGAGTCTGTATGCTTCATTCATTGTATTCGTACATGTTTTTGATAATCCATGAGTTTTTTGTGAAATATGGATGTTGAAAAGTCTTCTTATATTATTTTTGGTGACCACCATGACATGATGTAAAAATAAAACTACTGATTCTTATAGATTTGAACTCACTATTTTCACCCTAATGTCATCATTAGAAGCTTAAGGTTTCATAGGATGGTGCTTCTATGATCTGAAATGATCATTTTATAATATACATAGTGATAAGATGGAAAAACTAACATGATTTTAATATGATTACATACTTAAATATTTCATTACATGGTTATCTCCATGAGTCCTGGGTGATGTCTCCTAGTCTATGACTTATAGGGGAATTGAGAAGGGTTTACAATTAACACCATGTGGACATTTCATCAAATCATTTTTAATGAAATATCTAGGAAATTTATTTATCTCCCACATCACATTTATTAATATTTGTAATAAATTGTAAAATTAAATTACATTTTATTTTCATAAATTATATGTATCTACAAAAACAAGTCAAGATGACATAATTTTTTCACAAATTTAAAAAATGATTTGTGACATTGAGATTGAATCAAAACTCATTATATCCCCTTGTCACTATCTTATATTAATATTTCCATGACTGGTCCTTCCATGTTAACATATTTTATATAATCATAACATATATTAAATTATCATTTACAATGATAAATCCATCATAGGCTTACAGTTAAAAAATCACCTCAATTTTCATAATTGGAGGTCATTACATGAATGAACATATATTTAAATTAAATGATTCTTTTTAAATATTATATGATGGAATTATTTTTATTATAAAATTTTTAAGAAATAATGCTTGAGAAAACATTAATTAATGAACTTGTTGTTTTTATATAAAAATTCATTAATCTTTCCATAACCTAATTTCTAGATATGAGGAGAGATACCCAAAGGGATCTTCACCTTAGAAGAAATTTCTCAAAGTACAAGTTATGTTTATACTATTTTTTTCATAGATGCATCAATATTTTAGCCTATATGAGAGATTCTAGAATATAATATGATATTTGGATTGCATAATTTTAAATACACTACTATATTAGTCTTATCCCATAGTTAATCATATAATTATCAGGAAAAATGAAAACATCGCATTTTGTTCCTCAAGAACACTATATCAATCTTGAAAAAATTCATGAAATTAAAAAACAAAATAAACATGGTAGACATGTATGTTGACATCAAAATGGTTTATCATGTCTAATATGATGTTGTGATGAGTCACAAATAGAATAAAGGATTTATTAAAATAGTTACAAAGAAATATGTAGAGAACGTATAATAAACATCCTAATAACCATTATAATACATGAGTCAACATTTTTTTCCTAAAAATAAAAAACCATATGCATTTAGGATAGGGTCCTTATATCATCCTTGATTTAATAATGAATTCTATTTCACTAATTTATATTTTTTATTACTTAAAATGAATAAATACAAATGTTAAAAACAATTAATAAAAGTTAAAAAACCATAATTTGTCACTCATAGATAGTCATTGTGGAAAAAATATATTTGGAACTAACTATTACATACCATATATTAGTACATATCAATGTGTTTTACATCACACTATAGTGTATGAAATAAACTTAAAATAAATATAAAATACTTAATATCTTTAAAACTATCAATTCACATGAAGTATCCTCATTCATGAGAATTTATTTTAACAGAAATAAACCATTAATTAGATAAAAATTCATGAAATTGGAATTAATTTTAACTGGAAGTTATTAGAATGAAAAGTTATATTTGATAATATTGAATTGAAAAAATTTATAAAATAAAAATCGGGATAATATGGCCATTTTGTTAATATTAAAAATGCTATATAATCATTAAGAATAATATCATTTTACATATTACATATTTATTATTAAAAATATTTTGTTAATATTAATAATGTTACTAATGATGTTAAAATGGTTTGTTTTGTTTAAAAAGAAGTCAATAGTAAAAAATAAGTTGTTTTAAATATAATAAAATGATATTATTTCATTTGTGAAAATGAATTTTATTCAATAGATATTATTGTTATAAAATATTTATTGTTTTTGTGTTTCTAAAATTAAATAATTATTTCATATAAATGAATTTGTTAAATAGAAATATTTATTTTTAAAATAAATCAATTACAAACAATAAATAATATGTTAATAATTATGAAAAAATATTATATATTTTTAAATATGTATGTTTCATCTTAAATCATCATTTTATGATATTATATATGTTCCCACATAAAATTAAAATTTATCAAATTGAAGTTATGGTATTTAGTGAAATGAATTATTTATATATATGAAAATTAAATAATGGTCATATATTTATTTTCCTTTGTTAAATAATGGGGAATTTTTAGGTATAAAAAAATATATTCGTAATAATTATTTTTATAAACTAGTATTTTTTGTTAAAAGTTTTCATATTATATTTAAAAACTAATTAGAATAATATGTATTTTATATATGAGATTTTCATTTCAAAAATATGTCATAGGTTCTATCTCACTTTTTGAAAGAAAAATGTTCCTGATGAGAAAAGTTAGTTACCATGCTATAAGGTAAAATAATGTTTACTATTGAATTTGAAAAGTCATATACCGAAGTATCACTATACTATGTTACATAAATTTATAGATGAGAAAAAAATACAACTAAAAATCTCATTCATTAATATTTATGTCACATACCAGGGAAAATAATTTGTCATACCCATGTAGGCATTATGATTTTTGAAAATGTCACACATTCTCAATTGTAGAAGGACCCAACGATCACACATTACCTAAAATAGAATAAAATTGTATTTATTACTATATAATACCTAATAATATATAATTTTAATATATTAATTTTTTTTGAAATTAATTCTCATAATGATTCATTAAATCCTTGATAACTTTCAAGGCTTCCAAGAGGAAAAATACTCTTTCTTCTTTCTTTGTATGAAATTTAATTATTACTCTTCATCTATCTTTTCATATAGAACTTCCAATTTATAAATATTAAAATTAAAAATATTGATATTATCATTATAATTACAGGAAAAGAATACTTTTCTAAAATCACATTTTAATAATTTAAATTTATTGATTATAACATGTTATTGCATTGTTCGGTTTAACTACCTATATGGATGATGTTATAAATATTTTTCAACGATTATCATTAAAACACAAATACCCATAATATATGATGATAATTTATAAATAAATTATTCCTTTATTTTTTAGAATATTAATATAACTCTAAAAATAATTATTAATCAACCACATTCTATTCATTAATAATAACTAAACAAACAATCTATGGATTTGATCAGGGAAAAATTCACTAAAAACCTTATAAAAAATCATATGAAACTAATAAATTGTGAAAATAAAAAAATACTATAGTAACATTAATAAAATATAGTGTAAGAAATCACTAACATGTTATTATCCCATGATATACATGCCAAAATAGGAATGGAACAGTTTACACTTCAAACAACTTGTTAATAATATCAGTAAAAAATATATTGAAAATGTGGAATAAATAAAATAATATATGAGTATAAAATAAAATAGATATGAATATGGAAGAAAAATTTAATATTTAAACTCTATTATTATAATAGAAAATTTCATATTTCATCATAAAATTACACAATATATGTTATTGGTATTTGTTGACTTAATCTCAATTTAATAAGTAATATTCCATTTCTCATTGAAAATGTTTTTTGGAATTTTTTATTAAAACCTAGGAATTTATTATATTTTAATCCTTATTTTTTGTGGTATTCATATTTCATTCTCCTAATCTACCTCATATTCATTCTTCATTTTGATAATTCTTGTTTTTAAGAGGTCACTTCTTTATATCTCTTTATATTTGATGTTCCACTTGTATCATGATTACATGGAGGATTATATGAAAATTATATATAATATTTTATATAACATATCCTTATAAAAATTTGGAAATATAAAAATCTTTTTATTATTTACCTATTACATATCCATAGATCACTCTGATATATATTGGTGTGTATTTTCTTAACTCAATATTATTTCCAGTCATTCATCCACATTATTGTTGGAATATTTTATTCTATATTTATAATATTCATACATTTTAATCTCCCATATAATATTTACACATTATTATTGGAAGAATATATTTCATAATCAAATTAAATCTTATAACTAACTATTACATCATGACTATATATAATTAAGAAATGAGAAAACCCATAAATCCAATTTTATGTATTTTAATTCAATGTCATTATTCACTCTAATAAAAAAAATTTAATAATATTTTGAAAGCAAAAACTATATCATTACTGATAATTCATTAATTTTTCATCATCTGAAATAAATGTGAATTTTTTTTATCCCTCATATAGATGGTTTATTTTAAACCATTTAAAATTTCATTCTTGTGACATTTCCACTATCATGTTATTTTATATCCATCACAAAAAATTCTTTATAAAATAACAAAAATAATTTTTTCAATGATTCAATATTGGGAAAATACATTTTAATATAATTTATTCAATTTAATTCTTTCAATTTATTTATATTATTTTGAGTTTTAAATTTATTTCAAAAATTTTAGTAACATAATAAAAAAATAATACTAATTTTTATTCCATTTAATATATTTTTTTATCAAGATTATTCTTTATTAAAACTACTTATTTTTAGTGTTAATAATTTCTATATATTTTTAAATGTAATAAAAATTATTTTTACACCATCTCTATAATGTAATTTTTATGTCAGTTCCATCCTTCCGTTGTATTAATTAAACATCAGATAATATAAAAATCATTTCATTGTTGTCAATTTTAGAAATTTAAATTTTCTTCTTAGATATTGTCTACAGATTTAAATATCAATTAATATTAAATCATTAAAATTTTTTATATTATATTTCCCTACATAATAATTTTTCTCTCAATTATCTCACATGCGGAAATCATAATTTAATTACTAATTGAATCATCCTTGTACCAATGGTGAAAAGAAAATAGAATCACATAGAAATGATATAAATTTCAATACCTATTTTTTGACTATTTAAAAACATTTCATAACAATATCTTTTCTACCACTAACAATTTACCCTGAGAACATCATAAATATTTATTTTAATTGAATTTTATTAAAAAATATTATCAAATTTTTATCCAATAAGAAAAACTATTTTTTAAACATATTTACTTTTATTCGATACAAGAATCTTCTAAAGAAAATAAATTATTGATAATCGAGGTATTGGAATGTGTATTTACATTCATAATATAATTACATTATATTATAAATTTTTTTTATATATTACACAATTTTAATGGGATAATGATGTTATTAGTATTGAATTCTTTTTGTGAAACACTTACATATGTTTATTCATCATGTTATGGATCCTCTTGAATATATATATTCATTTAGTGAATTTTAAAATTTTTTATATCTCCGTAGATGATATATATGGGATTTTAGATTTTACATAATTCAATTTATTTAATTGAATATTGATTTAATTCAATATATTGAATGGGGATAGTCTTGAAATTGTTCCTTAAAATATGAAATTATTTTTTATGGTGTTGTATATAAACAATAACTGTGTAATGTTTCAATGTAATAGGATTTTTGTTACATTTATTCAAATTTCAATGTCATTGAATATGTTTAACACTATTAATGATGGTTTTATTGTTCTAGGTATTATATTATGATTTAAGATTGTGTTTTCATGTGTTGTGGTAAAATTATAAAATTAATATATAGTATTTCATTTATAATGTAATTTCATCCATTTTAATTTCTCTAACATCCTTTTTATATAATGATAAATAATTTATTTGTTTTTTCACTCCCCGTAATGAATATTTCAACTCAATATTTTCTTATACATCACTATTTATATAATAATCTATAAATGAGGAAATGTGCTGGAATCATTTAGGTGTAGATAATTTTTAAGGGATTATGGAACAAAAATGTTTAATTATATTGTTTTTTAGATAACCTATAAATAATATATATCCTTGACACATAATATTGTGTTTTAATATAAATAATATATTTATAATCCTATAGAAAATATCTCCTGTCAAATTGAATTGGAGCCTATTTGTAATATTTTTATTTGTTCAAAGAGACTCAAGAGTGTGGTTAATAGTTTTTTTTGTTTTTATCAGTGTAGTGATTAGTTATTTATGGGAAATTTGGCTATTAATGATTATATAATAAAACTAATATCATCTCATTTTTTTACAAAATGTTATATTGGTTTCTCAGTAAATATCATTTGTTCAAATGAACGTGTAATGGGAATATTATAAAATTATTGGTTTTTTATTCGTATTATTATTTATTATATTTTTGAATATTATGAGAAACAATGTATATTTGTAATTTTTATGCTATAATAATAGGAAATTTAATTATGTAAATACTATTTCACTATAGAAACTTATGCTTTATAACAAATAAGGAATCATATTTGGATGAATTTTTTGGGAAATTAAAAAATAAAACATATACCAACAATGAGGGAAAAATATTTTTCTAGTATTTTCGAAGATGATGAGGGTGATATTTAAATAAAAATTATATATTCATTCATTTATATCGTAAAAATTACCTTATGTGTATTCATCAGTGAAAGTTAATTAAAAATAATGTGACTAAATTTAAGGGGGGAGAATGTTACATCTAATATTATGTATAAATTTATTTTTCATAAATTAATTGTTTTATTCTTTTTAATGAACATATGGATACCTAGAAAGAAAAAATATATGAGATCATTAAAATTAATAACACTTTATTAAAACAGAATTGAAAATTTGGGAAACAATATTGTGAATCAAACTATTTTAAACAATAGATATATAGACACCATACCCGATTACATCCCATAAATTTGAATAAATTATAATTTAGTAATACTTAAATAAATTAAAATGTTTACAATAATGATATCACATTGATCTTATATAACCATGTGAACCTTTTTTAGATAACTAAACCTAGAATTATGAAAATAAGAACATTTAAGGAGAATGAATTTTAATATTTAATCTAAATTCAGTGAATAATGAATGCTATTTGTTATTTTATAATG
Source organism: Viscum album (assembly GCA_963277665.1). Lineage (NCBI taxonomy): Eukaryota > Viridiplantae > Streptophyta > Magnoliopsida > Santalales > Viscaceae > Viscum > Viscum album. The sequence continues at coordinate 1,028,978,944 of OY728133.1, read as the reverse complement.
TAATTTATTTATATAATTTAATGCGGGTAGAATTTTTTAGCCCCATGGGTACCCCTCGTGGGATGGTAGTGAATTGGAGTTATGAACTCTATGTCCCTCATCTAGTGGGACCTATGTTATAGACTAAATTTATGGGTGTAAATGATAAAATATTAGTAATTAACATCATTATTAAAAAGAAATTACCAAAAAGATATATAGACACCAAAGAAATAAATCAATTAATATAATTGAACTTAACAATAATATTTTTATACCAAAAGGAAGCTAATGAAGTGACAACATAGAAACATCAAAATCCCTGATAGTTACAAATAGATCAGTCCATTAACTATCCTAGAAAAATGAAATATTTTTTAAATAGAGATATGCAGAGTATACATCTACAATGGAAATTTTAAAATAGTACATGAATATAATTAAAAAAAGAGAATAAACAATAATAAAATAAATAAGATAATTATCCATCCCACCATCACCATCGACCAATCACTAAAAAAAGAGAATGTATCAAGTTCATAATAAAAATAGAACATTGTTAAAGAAATCCCACATCAATATACCCCACTAAGAATCCACTCTCAAACCCTAACAAAAAAACATCAATTTCTCCCATCTAATACAAGTAACAATAAATCCACATATAAATACATTTTTTGTTGATAAATTCATAACCCCACCTAACCCATCATCCCATTGGACCTAATATCCTATGATGTAGTCAATTTCATCATTCTCATATCACTTTCCCTTTCTATATCCACATATTTCCACCCTTAACAACACAACTAGTATAATTGGGTTTTATAAATGAGATAGTGATTAACATCAGTCCCAACTCATACCGTGCATAACCATCAGGTAATATGACATCCTCATTTCACCTAGCATCGCCAATATATGTTTTATCATCAAGGACTAGGCTTCCTAACCATCAAAATAATTATTCGATACAAATACCAAAAAGGGGGTAGGGGTGATGGGTAATGAACCATCTATTAATCTGTATTTGAATGTTTTGGAAATCATCTCCACCCCCTTAAAAAATAATTTTTGTGTTTGTACATAATACTCAATATGGGTGGTGTGTGGAAAAATTTAACATGAAAATACAATCATATAGGAGTATATACACTTTCACATCACACAAGAAATATTAATGAATTAATACCAATACTTCACCATATCCATCTATCATCAACATCATACTATTGTTAATATTTTTTAAACTCTAAAATGAAACCCCATAAAACCCAAAAACAACACAAATCCTTTATTTATTTGATTAAATTAATGATTTATCAAAATGTCTATATTATTACACTAAAAAACATTATTCCATAATCGATCCATTTATCATAATATTTTTTTTGAAAAAACACTGAATAGAATAAAAACATTTAAATATCCACACACACACACACACAAATATATATATATATATATATCAATTTTATAATTATTCACAATTAATAAATAGTTTTTACATGTTAATTTCATTGTACTATAATTAATAATAATCCCACTCAATTTCACATTTTAATATTAAAATCCTAATATACCATCATTAGTTAAAAACTATAACATGTTATAATAGTGTATCACATTACACTTCAACTTCATAGAAGACATATCTCATCTGAACTAGTCATAAATATAATCATAAATACCCCACAAAGGAACACATCTATGAGGGAAAACACAAACATACTATTAAAACATAGTAATAGATTTCCAACCCACATATTTGAATAGAAATATTTGTTTTACATGGGAAACCAATTTACTTCCAAATATACATATTAATAATTTTTATAGTGGTGGATTTATTCAACGGTTCATGTAATGCTTAATAAATAAAATATAATCTTTAATAAATTTCTAATAATAAAAAAAATAAAAAAAATAAAATCTTATAATACTAAATGACAATATTCACTTACTAAAAAATTAAATAGAGTAAAAAATGAATAAACATCATCCCTCTTAATAAAATATTAAATATGATCATTATATTCATTAGTTAAGAGAAACTGCAGAACCACTAGAATACAATTTCATGATAATTGAAAGGATTAAAAATAGAAGATATAGAATGGTTCCCCAACCTATAAAACAAGTCTCTAATTTTCTATACCCAAAATTTTGGAAAGAGGATATGATGTCACCAGTTATATATCATTATTAACTGGGATTAAAAATTAAAAAAACCATTACATATATGGGAGAAATATTAAAGAAAAAATATCCTTCTTCAAATGTGATGCACTGCTATAGAAAATATTTAGGGATCTACATATTATAAAAAACATTGAATCACAAGTATAAATCTTTATGTTGAATTATGATGATTACAAGGATAAAAATAAGGTTTTAGTACATATAAAATAAAAGAAAATATGAAAGGACTAAAATGTATTAAATCCCATTCATTAATATGTTGGATTCATATCATCGAATAACAATGATGTCAAATGTGGTAACATTCCATTTAAATTGTCATTTAATTAGTGCCCATTTCAAACATATGGAAAAAACGAGTTAAAAATCAGTTAAATAAAATAATTTATTGAATTTAATCCATTTAAATCATAATTTGAAGGCATTTATTCGATTTTAAATACCAAATTTATGTTAAATTCATTTTTATAAAATTCTGGAAATATATGGATATTTATAATAAAACTGAATATTTCAAAAACTATTAACCCAATTATGATAAGGACCAACCATGTGAATGGACCAACCTTGCAAAGAAATCAACTATATATATGGATTGAATGTATAATAAAATAGATCAACCATGATAATGAATTGATTAATCATGGAAAAAATCGATCGATTATGTTAACTAACTATTGACCATATGAAGATACCAATCAACTATGATGAAAAACTATTGAAAATATGAAGGAATAAATTAATTATGTGATCAACTAATAGATCATTTTAATTAAAGGATCAAAAATCTGAAAAATGTCGAAATTGTAAAGGAATATATTGACCATGAGAAAAAATATATATTTCAAATAGAAAAAGACACAAACACATCCTTGAGAACTCCATGACATGGTAAATCTAAAATTAATCGCCTTAGTATAAATATAATAATATAAAATACCTCTAAAATAATTTTTATCCATGATAGTGAAAAATAGAACCCAAATGAAAAGGAAACAACGGTCTTTGAGATTGCAAGTTAGATGCCTCTTAAGAATCATGTCGTGAAAAAAAAGAAATCCACACATTAGAGAGACAAAACAGATTTCAAGGAAAAACTATCAACCATGGGAAGGACATAATATCTTACGTATCATAGGGTTAAACACATCATTTCAAAAAATGGATCATGTTTAAAAAAAGACTACAAATATAAATTATCAATTAAATCATGATAATATTTGTCATTTCATGCATACCATTACCTTTTACACCCATCCACTAAAATTTTCAAGCACTACATATGATTCATTGCGATAACATTCCCACTCAACATATTCTCTTGATTAACTTATATCTCAACAGAATTTTCCAAAAATTTCATGTTATCCAATGGTGTCTAACTATTACCAATCAATGAAATGAGGGTAATATTAGATATTTTAATGTAAATGGGTAATATGGAAGATGTAATAATCTTTTTCATGTCTTGATTAGTGTGTTATGAAATATTATAACTTTAAAATGTGATACAACACTTAAAAATTCACAATGCACATGATAGAAAATATACTACCATATCCAAACCATTAATTGCCTTGACAAGGGGAAGAATTTAAGAACACATGGTCACTAGCCTAAAACTCACGTGGCCTCCAAATAATATCTATTTAGGCCTTCTAGTAAAACTTTTATACCTTTATCCACTCTCGAACAACATGGATCTTCACTGTTGTTATTTTCATGTCACCATGTCAATAGAATGCTAACTCCCAAACCTCATTTGAAAAAAAATAGAGAGTTATGTGTACCATAAAAAACATCCAACATAGCCCTAATAATGGATGAGTGATAATTAATGTTATAGTAAAATCACCCAATGATGGGGTGTTCAACACCAACCTTTTAATTTCTTAGATGCAATCCCAAAATATATCCTCCTCCATCAAGATATTCCCACTGTCTTCACATCATTATGGGCATGGAATTTTTTGATAAGGCGTAACTATGATCCAAAACCATGATATAATAACATTCACACTCATGAGTTAAATACAATAATTCTGGTCATATACAATTATTTTCTTGGATCGTGGAATCTTATAACCTCTTCCATGAACCTCTAATCTAGATAATTCATATAACTCAAAACCAAAATATCTAATAAAAGTTGAAACATTATCAATAGGTCAAGGATATCCCATACAACATCACAACCACAATATGGTTGGGTAACCCTGGGACAATATCTTATTAGATATCCCCATAATTCAACTATGGTACATCCATAAGTGGTAACATACCTCTATGAAAATTGTACTCTTAATTAACCTACTGAAAAAAGATACTATGATATAAAATCCAGAAAAAACTTAATACTAGTCCAAGAAAGATATATAATACCTTAATACATCTTGGATTCCTAAGGATTTACTATTGAGGGGAAGATATAAAACTAATAGATAACTCCCTCACACAATTCCAATGGAACAAAATGTTTCCCCTAAAAAACTGATTCTTATAATCCTTGGACCACCCCAGGTATAATCCCTATGAACAACATGATCTCACACATCTACTTCCTATGGGTCTTCATAGTAAGACGCATCCACCTTCCATATCATAGATGTCTCTATTTTTATCTTATTGAAAAATACTCATCGAATGATTTCCCCTACATTTATATGCATAATTAGATGATATAAAATCATTTTACATAAATTCTCAGACACTCAAAAAACATCTCCTAATGACTAAAAGACTATAAAATTAGTGAATACATTCACTTTTCATATGATGTATGGGATAATAATATTTTAATACTGAAGAAACTCTCTCTCATGCAACTGATGTGGGGTTAAATACCATTGAGTTTAAAAAAACCCTTCCACTTATTGCTTTTTAATAACATAAATAAGTCATCAATGTGGGAATGTACCCATGTATCATGTAAAAACACTACATTATCTAACTCCATATCCTGATTATCATAATTACACTCATGGGGATGCAACATCATATGACTGTAAAATTACATTCCCAAATATCATATCAATGTGATTCTCATTGCTAGATGGAAGTTATCACAAAATTACTTTAACATTATCAATTCTAATGGATACTAATGCATGGGGGGACATGTAAACCTCCATTATAGGCAACCAAAATCTACATGAAATTGATTGGTATAAATGAAGGACGGGTCCTTCATTGTAAAATATTTGAGTAAGGATTCTATCTGAGAGAGGGTAAACATGAACCTCCATGAATATCCAATAAGAATAATGATTGTTCAAAAGTATACAATATTCATGTGAAAATACCGTTAATAAAAATCATTGATCATTTATGGGTAGATATCCACACATCATAGATACACCACATGACCAAAATAATACGCCTTATGATTCCAAAACATGAACTTGGAAAATTTCTCATAAAGTTTATGGTGTCAAAGAATATTTATGAAAACATAAAGAGTATCTACTTGATCCTCCAATGACAATTTTTATATAAGGTATTCTTCAATTTCAAAACCTATTAACTGGTCCTAAATAACAAGTAATACAATGTTCATAAGTCATGTGAATAATGATAGTGATTATTGAACTTAAATGGTATAAAAAATCATTAGGTTTCAATATATTCACCAAAATTAATCCTTCTAGATATATTCCTGCTAAAAAAATCTATAGGTGATATCATGAAATTATATCAATTTTCAATTTCCTACTTAACCACAACAGTTGTTTGAACATATCTTATAATCTCAAAAGCGGGTAACAATTCATTATTTTCACATGATTCATCTTCCTTTATTCCATACTCATCCTCATACTTCCATTTTCCTTCATCGCGAACTATACTAGAGATCCCAATATAGATACACTAGGATAAATTAAGTAATTATATTGAATCAAATTGATATGGAGTCTCAATATATGCATCTATGTTGGTTGCAGGTGATAGGGTTCCATTGATGTCAAACAGACACCCAACTGTAACTATATCCCAAAATTGACATCACGTAAAGGGATAAGTGTCAAAAATGTTATTTAGATACAACTATAACTATTAGTATCCTTTCCAAATCTATATCCATTTATAACAATGGAAACTGATATTGGAGAGGCTCTACCTTATTTTCACATATATGAAAAACTAGTAAAAAATGAACACCACACACTATCACTCAATATCAAAAAACATTAATTCCCTTTAGAAATACTCTATAACTACACCTAATGAATACAATTAGTCCATGAAGTCAACGATTACAGATGGCACTACAAGAAATAAAAAAAATATACCCACCAATTAATGTATCTGTACAATCAGTATACAGCCCCAACAGACAAAAAAACATGGCCATTAAATAGAGTAGACAATATATGGGGTAGTGGATGAATCACCATATATATTCCAATGGATTTAACTATGTTTTGTTTTGGATAAAGTAGTGTGGAATTTGAATTAAATATTGAAGAAACCAATATATATAATAACTGATCATACCAAAAATAACCTATTAGAACTCTAGCACTATCAGGTCGATAGAATGCACCTTTACCAATATATATCATCTACCTTGATACCAATAAATTCTATAGATATGATCCAAACTATGTCCTAATGATTGGGGACTATCATTGGCAGGAAATATAATACCTCCATTTGAAAACGTTCGGTAAAAAAGTTGGTAAACCATTATTGTATCAATTTATGGATATTGACATGATTCATAAAGTAAATTGACCTCACCGAAAATTCTGATAGTAATTTGGACATTTTTATAACATTTTCATGTATTTCCCATTAATGAAAGTCCTATGGTAGACACTCATGATCCATAAAATATATAAAATCATGAATATAACTAATATAATCGATTCTATAGTGATAATAACTTGTATTTTCCTAAAATCATTGATCTTCATCATGATTATCTTCTTCTTCTATAGAATCTTTATGGAAATTCTTCTCACGATATTCTATAATGTTATTTAATCTTATCAATTACTTCTTAATTCATATAGAATACTAGATATATTGGATATGTCAACAGGGTGCATATGTATCTGATCATTTCATGTAGAGCCTTCCAAGGACAACATTTTTTAAACTCATTATCTAAAAGGAGATCAGGAGAAAATCACTGAGGTCCTTATACCTTACACTAAATCCCTGCATTCCCATGCTCCCCAATAGATGGGAGAGCATTCCCTTTATATTTAATTCCTTGATCACTTATGTATAAAAGTATATATAGAACTATTACTTAATTTCATTCAAATTAAAATCCTTCTATTTTTTCTAGGAAAGGTCAAACATCCAATACTACTATACTATTCCCTGAATATGACATAATTCTAATTAAACCATGTACCTAGATTATCTTGAAGAAGAAATTTTTTTACCCCAATCTCCCCCATCAGATTCTCCATCTCTATATCAGAGACACTCCATTTGTACATTATTGATCCTGGACACTAGAAAACAAAAAAAAACTCTCTACCACATATCATCATCTTATGTATAATTGATACTGTAATGATCTACTAGATCATGCTACCTAACATATACCACCTAAAATGTATACAAGGGGATACCAATATCTATCAATGGAAAATAAAAGGGGAGGTAAGCCTAACTATTTTTTAATGGAATAGATTTAGATTTATTGTTTAATTTCATCATAATTCCATCAAAATAATTTTCATTCCAAAATGAAAACATGTGAGATGAAATTAACTCCCCTATATTCATACCCAGTAAACAATATTATAATTCCAAAGTGGTTTATCAAGCTTAAGTTACATTCTTCATATCATGTGGGGGCTTAAATTCTTGTGATGTAGTTCAAATCCTTTTTTCATAATATATTATATATGACTAATGGTGTGTCTCAACCATTTACATTAATTATTAACATGTTCTTGACTCCATACACCAACCTACATCTTAAAAATAACATTTTATACCAATTGTTCACGATTCCCCCTCCGCTAGTAACCCTCTTAGAATATTGGTGAAATGTGTTATTAACCCCGAGTCCAACCTCCTGAACGTCCCAAGATAGTGATGAGCACCGATGGTTTAAAACAATCAAATAAGAGACCTTAAACCCATTATATAGCAGGATCAGGTGAAAGTGAAAATAAAAACAAAAAATCCATTAAATAATAATATGAAACCAAACCATCAATCATATGCATGTAAATAAAAAATAGTCTCTAAATTAAATAGAAAAATTAAACCAAGACATTGAACCCTCAGTAATTCATAATTTTTTTACCAACAACCAAATTAGTCCTTCTAACATTATTAGAAACATAAAAATTTGTTTCTGTATATATATAGTGTGATTATAACATCAATAATCAATAATATCATACCCAAGGTTGACAGTAAAAATGTTATAAGTGTATTCTAATGTTCCACTAAATAAACTAAATAATGAACATGAAATAAAAATAGAAAAATCTCTATCTATAACTCACCATATCCCACTCATAAAATATCATAAAACTTAGTAACATAATATTAAGAAGATATCATCAATAATGACACCCCACATCTACACCAACCGATGAGTTATTTCTATCAAACCCCAACATTAAACATCTAATTATCTTAACTTATCCATTCATAATCATCATTAAATTTTATGATTTAATGGATTTGGTTCCATTTTCATCCCTACCGACCTCCAATTTCCCACAATGATCAACATTTCATGATTGAATCAGTGTTTCCATGAACACCACTTCTCCAACTAATCTATAATCTCACATTAATCTATAACAAAACAAATACGGAAGTATGATATCATTAAGATGAAGGACATCAACTTCATTCCCTCCACCTTCCATGAATGAACCAACTACTTATCATCTCTATTAATCTTATGGAATCACCACTAACTCTATCTCCTAAAATGGAATGGATCTACTAATAACAATGCAATTTTTTGATACTAGTGTAGGAGGAGGAAAATAATAGTTAATGTATTAATCCAATAATTCCTTTACATATGGATCTTAGGGAAACCACCAGGAAATAATTGTGGAGTTGGTTCTAGTACTAAATGTGTGTGGGTTTCAAAAATATGTAACATGAAAATAACAGAATAGATGTATTTATATATATATATATTATACATTAATGACCTAAATGTCTTAGAAAAATAATTTATCATTTCCATATATCAAAAAACAACATTAGGATTATAACTTATTTCCACCACTATATAAAAATCCACCATAAACTATAGCCACCAAAAACCCACATTACATTCATTAAAAAAAATATTAAATCAAATTAATAAATTGTAAATATAATAACCATTTTTCATTATGGATAGTTTTAATCTCTATACATGAGGACAGCCCACTGAAGATAATTCTCATATTAAAATTTCAATAAATGTTAATCATGTTCATAATTATTCACATTGTTACAATAGTTATCCCATAGAAATTCAACTACCCTTAAATTAAATCCAATCCCACCCAATTTTCCTTTTTATAATTTCTAACTTCATATTCCATAAATGATAGAGGAATATAAAATGGCATCACAGAATAACCCATTACAGTTTCATAGTCCATAACCATATCTCGTATCTAAATTGGTAACCACAATAATGAAAAAACCAACAATTTCACCATGTCCTAAAAAAACTATCATGACCCATCCCAATGGGTCCCATGTCATGATTCCATTTTCCCACCTCTTATAGGTCAGTGATATAAACTAGGATTGTGTTGGAAAATCAATAAAATGGTATGCCATAGCCTATGAACCTATACACAACCACACACATCCAATATGATACAATGTTGAAATGTAAAAAAACCTAAACATCCATGCATGCATACAATTAAATCCAAAAAATGTATTAAAATAAGTAAAAGAAGTTAATATGGACAAATATAATCCCACCACAATGTCTATAATACATATACTACCTGAATATAATACTGGGACTATCGTTAGAATATTGAAGGAACACTCCTCTATATGTCCAGTCTCAATAAGCACTGTCTTGTCTTGATTCAACTATAACTCTTTAAAATAGTCGATCATCTTCACAAGACATGACACATGCATGAAAATCTTATACATGGGTGATTATAACAATACTCAGTAGAAAACCCTTAAACCATAAACCATTAAATAATGGAAAATACAACCGTATTAACACATTTATATGTCAACATCACATATAAAAATAATATACCTATATAATTAAAAAAGAAAAGTAGTCGAAAGGTAATTCACAACCATAGTATACAAACCTAGTATTCCAACTCAAATATTCCACAAAGCACTTATCCATGAGAATACACTTCCAAATATGATAATAATGAAAACATTCATTTTATAGGTTGATCTTGTCTGGTATCTCTATTATTAGTACACACCGATTGTCTAAAGAGAAATATGTTACAAAAATGAAGATCACAATCACATCTATGGGGTGTTACCAAAAACTCAATCTGGATTAACACACAATGTGGATGATCAGTGCCCGTGTAGTGTTTTTCATGAAAATAGAAAGAACTCTACCTAGTTAAAGAATATTAATAGAGGATCTCACTATGGGACTCTTAGGGGTATTCTAATGACTCTATCCATGAATTTATACTGAAGGGATCATAGTCTTAGGGGATGGAGACAATTACATAGCATCCATTAGGAAAAGGAAAGGGAAACACACTCGGGAAAACATTATCAGGATACTGAGGACAAGGGATCCCAGGTATATACAAAAAGGTACACTCCATGTAGTTGGGGTTACATTCCATATAACTTGACCCCATGTTTTTATTTTGTTAATTATCTCTGCCTATTTCCCATGTCTATATAGAAGTTGATGGTGTGTAGGATACTCTTGTAGTCTACCTATGTTGTAGTACTTGGATTCTTCCTATGTACAAGTGTACATGTACCGTGACATAGAATATCTTATGTACATGGTCCAGGTACTACCTATGTGTGGATGGACACAATGTTCTCTAACACTTGTACTCTAAACCATGAATATGCACCCTCTCTGGTAGACTCTCAGTCACCAGGGAGGCATCACACGTCCTGTGATAGGGTCACACATCATATTATCCTTATATCCTACCCAAAACACTATAGATGAAAAATGGGGCCCCAGATGGCATGTACATATGGATTTCATGTGGTGTAATGTAGTTTTTTTAAAAAAAATCACAATATGGATCCATGCATCTCAGACGTTGCTCTATACATTGATTTTGTGATCACATTTCCATAAAAACCTAGAGTGAGCCTTGTCGAGTCATTGCATTCCCAAATAAATAATATTTGGGCCTTTGATCTCTTTCAAAAATGGGATCATCATCATTCATTGTTATATGTTTAAGAACTCAAAAATTGGGTACCTACGTCATCCAATTTGATGTTGTCTCCATTGTCTAACCACCCTAATCTTATGATGATCTCAAATCAATGATATCATATCCTTGATATACTAAATTGGTGTCCAATGATATATTGATTAGGGTATTTTGAACCATGGGCTAAATGAAGAATTCTTATGGTGAATGACGAATAAAGGGAGTAAAATACAAGATCAAATGAAGGGAAATAACCTCGATCAAAGATTTTACTGATCAAAACTAGTTTCTATGAGAAAAAAATGAATAAATCAATAATGATAAATAATTATCCAAAAATAACCCCACAATAAAACCATACCACAATTACGCAGGATCAATGGATCAATAAGTTGGTTGATTGATATGTGTTTGTTGAAGGAATAAATAATCGGGAAAAACAAATCAAAAAAATCATCATACCATGATTCAGATCAATCGATGAAGAAGAAAAATTCAGGGTCATAGTCATTGGAAAGATCATTCGATTTCATCCTATTTTAGTTGTCGATCCTCAATCTGACTATCGTTCTCTAATGGAATTTTTATGCACACTCTCCAAGGATCTATAATGATTTATAAGGTTATATGGTCAACCCTAAAAATATTCCATGATTGTGTATTTATTGAAAAATATTAGTTTGTGGTGTCGACTCATCAACCGAACAAATAAAATAAATTATTTATTTTATTATCTTTATTTTTTTATGACCATGAAGGCTTTTCTACCAATGAACCTTGAAAACTAAAGTTAAGTCTCTCATTGGGTTAAAATAAGTTTATAAAATCCAAAAATATCTTGGAATTATATCCCATGAATCCATTTAGATGTTATTATACTTTTATTGAAACTGGGAATGTATGATATTTAATATATTTAAAAAATTATTCCAGGAACACTGGGCCACATAATCACACACTGTCTCACCAAATGGTCTTTAAAATACTCAAAATAATATCAAAAAATAATACATGAAAAATACGAGTCATTAAATTATCCCAACCATGGGGATTTATATCCTTGAAAATACAAAACAATGTCTTTGCAAAGAGATATCGGTACTAAGAATAAATCTATGTTTCCAACTACCATGTTCTATCCTTGAGATTATTGTGATTCCACTAGACACACACTAAAATAAATTCATGCTCGTTGTTGATTCTCTCATGTCGATCCTTGATCCATACTAGGTATACAATAGAAGGTTTCTCCATCCATGATGTCCTTCTCACCCTAGTTGATAACATTTGATTGTTCATGCATGTACCTCCTTATCCATGAATCGTGGCAGACATCATGTATTAGGTCTAACTGAAGAGGTAGGTTTTAGAATTATGCCACCTTTCGCTCTCTAAGAAGAATCTTGAAATGGAGAATGGACCCCAGTGATAGGTTATCACCCCCGAAAATCCTCTATAATCACCATCAAGGTGAATCCCAAATTAACACATGGTATCCTTCATCGAAATCCCAAGGCCTCCATCATCTATCAGTAAAATAAATTCAACACCTTCGTGCATTCATCATCTGCTCCTTGAAGATCAGCACCTTCTAGAGAGTTTCTTGAACCAACTCTATGGCCATGATTGTAGATTCTTCTAGTCTAGTCCAGAAATGTGATGACCAATATGGTCTCCTGTAAAAATCATTGAATGGTGACATACCATTGGTAGAATGATTAATATTGTTGTATATAAACTCCACTAGGTGTATATGATCCCCCCAACTACAAAATAATTCCAACATAAAATATCACATTGTGTCCTACAAAAACATAATTATATGCTTATTCTAACTAAAAGGATGGTGGTGGAAGGCTGTGCTCAATCATAAATGAGTCTCATATAGATATAGCAATCCCTTCAATAATTGGAATGTGAAGCGATCTTCACAGTTAGAAGTTATCAACAATGGAACTCCATTGAGTCAAACTACCTTCTAAATGTAGATGTGACCCAAGCTATGTATTGAACTCTACTCGCTAATTTCTATGAAGTGGGATAACTTGTTGAGTCAGTCTATAATCAAATAGATTGAATTTTGTTCCCTATAAAAATGTGGTAAGACTATCAGGAAGTCGATTGATATCCAATCCAACTTCAACTATTTCACCTCAATGGGTTGATCTAAACCCATTGGAACATGGAGCTTGGCCATCACATTATGAAACGTAAGGCATCAAGATACAAACTATGAAAGTACTTTATTTATATATGGCCATCATAACAGACATTGGAGGTCCTAGTACATCTCTTCAACACATAGATGTACAACTAAAGGAGATGTATGAAAATCTCTCAAAAACTCCACCTACAATATCAGTAGTTCCATCATGAGTCCTATAGAAAGAACAAAATTCATTCAACATTTATAAAATCCATCATGAAAATGAATTTTGGATATATCATTGTGTAGGGTCTTATAGTCGGTATCCCAAAATTGTACATCCTTGACTCACTACAAGAACAGAGGGGTGAAAAACATTGAATGCAGGTGAGCTGCTCCATCTCCATCCATAAAGGATAAATGAAATGAGGCCAAATTCTCTAAAAACTCATTTAGAAACTATGAAAAATATCGCTTATTGAGAGAATATTCTACCATATTCCTATTCCAAGGATTATCTAAAATTTCTATTTCATAACCCTAAAATAAATATCACTAAACCCTATGTCTAAAGTTATGCTACTTCTGAGAGAAGATGTATTTAGACTCTTGTTATTAGAGTAGATGATAAGATTCTCACCAATCAAGTAGTGCTACCGCGTATTTAGTGGGAAGACTACCACTACTAACTAAAGATCTCAGGTTGTGTAGTTATTCACATATTTTCTCAATTAATATGAACCATATTCTCTCATTGATTTCTTATGCATCAGAATAAAACAAATCATTGTTCCAGATGTGTCATAGAACACCACGTACTCGACACCCTCCTTTGCAAATATCATGATTGGAGAACTTGTCAAACATTGCCTCAACTACTGAAAATCCTACTGGAACATTTCATTCCACACAAATGACTTTCTAATTCATGTTAATGTTTTTATGGTTAATGATACACTGAATAAATTAGGTATGAATATCCAATAATAGACTAAAAAATCATAGATACTACAGAAATACAACACACTTTTGGGTTGCTCCAATTATAAAACATCCTCAGCCATGGCCATGTCTACTAACACTTCATCTTTTGAGATGACATGTCCCAAAATGTGGACTTATCAAATCTAAAACTAGAACATCGAGAGATTCCAATAAATATGGTTCACATATAGTGTGTCCATAATTACCCTCAAGAGTCTCTCATGATCCTCATCAACCTTTGAGTATACATGGATTTTATTAATGAATACTAAAATAAATCAGAATAAGAAGGAATAAAAGATCTGGTTTATGATCCCCATGAACACTATTAAGGAATTATTCACTCCAAAGGGAATCACCATGTACTCATAGTGATCGTGGCGACATCTGAATGTTGTATTTTAGATATCATTGTTCCGTACACACAACCGTTGATAGCCTGACCTATGGTCACCCTGTAATAACCATATATCCCCTCTCAACTGATAGAAGAGATGATAAATCCTCAATAATAGGTAATTTTTATTCATAGTAAACTATTTGAAGCACTGATAGTCCACACACAACCTCAAGTTCCCATTATACTTCTTGCAAAAAAATATAGGCATCTCATTGTGAAACAAGGGGTCAAACAAATCCTCTATTCTAAAATTTATCCAAATCAGTCCTCATCTCATGAAGCTCTATAATATCCCTATGATATGGTAGTTCAAATATTTTTGGTTTTCATGAGGTGTAGATAAATTCATAGGTCTATCTATTGGAATGAAGGTAAACCTAGAACATCCTTATGGAATATGTCATTTTACTCCATAGCCCTCATTATAATTGGGGAACTCATAAAATCCACTACACCAAGGGTTAGTATAACCAACTGATGACTAATCGGATGCACCCACGTATTCACGAGTCCATCATCTGCATCCTAGGTTTCCATTTCACTGAAAAATAAAAACCTAGTTTGATCACAATGGAAACACTATATACGTTTTCTAAAAAATTCAATCTGGTCATGAACACTAGATAATGATTCCATTCAAATTATTTCAACGTAAGGCCTCAAAACTACTACAAAGATATTCTAATAGAAATTATTGACCAAAGAGTCTGGTCAACTGTTAACATAGGTGCAAGATCACTGATTCCTCTCTAGTACGAGTCTCCAAAAATAAGGGTTGATCCAAGGGATAAACCGAAATATCAATGTATTATCAAAGGTATGTGGAAATAAAGTAGTGACTAGCACATATTTCAATAATCACTCTATATAAGGTAGAAAAGATACATTTCATACCATGAATCCTTCATAGATCTTATGGTTCATAAGCTCCAACCACCTATATACATCCCCAAACTTTTCATCTACATCCCTGAGGCTAGTGTGGACCACCTAGGGGACGTGGTGGTAACATTTCAAAGCATCGACCACCTCTGTCTTCCCTCTATTATCCTCGTATATGTCTTATTCCATATGAACTGGTATACTCATTAAAGATCCTCCAACTAATCATCAAATGAATTCTATCTATGTCAGTTATATGGTGGCTCAGAAAATCTCAATAAATATATACCATGTCGTCACCTGAATAGTAGTACCTCATTCAAGGATGACTGGACCCACCCTTTGAGCCATGAACTATTGACCATTTATCCTGGGTACTCCTCCTAAAATGTCATGCACATCCATGTCCCTGATTCTGATTTCAGCTCCATTCTTCTAAGGTCTATACTCTTAATTTCACACTAAATTCAACCACTTGTTGTATATTATCATCCAATGAACTTTATTCCAAAAAATATCTCTCCATCACCCCAACATTGGAAAGAAATTATATAGGGATAACAATGGATTAGTTGCATTTAGGAAGGTCTTTCTTGAAATTATGATCCTTAAAGAACTGGTCATGAACCACATCCATCGAGTAATTGTAGAGGTTGTTAAACCTTAATGAATACTCAGATACTATCATGTTTCCCTGTTGTTTCTTTATAATATCTAAGATATTCACAACCCTCAACATTGCCATTGAGAAATCCCCTCTGAAATAGTGTCAAAAGAATGACAATGATAGAACTACCTCATCATTAAACTAGGTCACTAAACCCCATCATCACCCTGTTAAACAATACATAAGGATCATCACTAAGACCACCATATGATTTTCTAGTGTTTGAACTAGACATAAAACTCAGGACACTACCACAAGACAATACTAGGCTTCATGTGGAAATCTCACCTCTAAACCTGTGTGGTCTTTTTCACTCAAACAAGTGAAACACATTCAGATGGTTCACCTCATAGGCTGGTACTACGGTTACCATGATGTTTTCCATAGGTGGTGGTAAAATTGCTTCACCACCTAGACATAAAACCATGGGAATTGGTCCATGAATTGGCGACACATCACTAAGGGTATCATCCTCATGATCATGAGGAATCCTTGTTGTCATATACTGTAGAGGCATCATGAAATAAATAATATGTACTAATATCAATGATTATATATGGAGAGTTGAATCAAATAAGAAATGGGAACCAAAAACCATTACTATATGATGCATGTACCATTGTTTTCCCTGAAACCAATGTTCACATGTTCCGAGCCAAAAAAAAGGTGATCAGAGAACTAGGGTATGGATACATTGGCTTTCACACCAACACTGGAGTCGTTTTCCAGAAATCCAAATTCAAAACAGTTAACATTGTTTCCACAAACCAAGCTCATATACTTTGGTCCTAAGGTAGATACTCCCACTAATACCACTATGTCAGACCCATGTTAATGGATCCTATGAAATGACTCCACATGCCCACCTCCATTGGGATAGGGGTTAGAGAGTACCATTGATTAGGCATATCACTGACCTGTGAGGCCTTTGCCTGATTACATGTGCAAATGAATGTATCTCCAAACTAACAAAATATGGAAATATGAAAATAATTGACCGAACGTGCATGCATACATATAAATCACCAAACCACAATATGAGATGAATTAAAATAAAGTAAACATGTTCAGATACATTCCCGCCAAAATATATGTAACACAAGACCTCCCTGAATTAAAACTCAAGTTACTTCCAGGATAGCATCGGAACAAATCTCAGTATTTTTCGGCCTCACTAAGAACTGTCTGGTCTTAGACTATTTAGTAATATGTCAAAAGGATGATGATTTTCACAAGACACGACACCTGTGGGAAAATCCCATGTAAGGGTGAGAATAAAAAAAATTAACAGGACTCCCTAAAACCATAAAGCATGAAATAAATAAAAATATAGTCATATCTACATCAGTATATATTAAAAAAACGAGAATATCTAAATATAAACAAAAAACACACAAAACCGAATGGAAAGTCAATCCCATAGTAAATTATCCTAATATTTTAGCTCAAAGATTCAAAAAATAACTCATCTTGGAGAACACAGTCTTGAGTTTGATAACACTGGTGATGTCCATCAAAGAGGTACATCTCATAAAAATATTCCGTCAATATTAAACAGTAATGGTACAAAGAGAAATATGATACTGTAGCAGGCTACTGTAGTAGTGGCGACACTGTAGTGGCAGAGGCACTATTACAGGGTACTGTAGCGGTGGTGGGTACTGTAGCACGCACTGTAGCAGTGAGGTTACTGTAGTAGTACTGTTCACTAAAGGGTCCTTTGGGCCAAAAAAATGAGCTTTCAAGCCTTGTATTCAGGCCACATGGCCTTGGGCCTTTGGGCTATGTAATGGGTCTCCCTCTACCCACACTAAAGAGGTCCTTGCTTTCAATAATAAATTGAGGCTTCAAACCCAACCTTAAAAAAACAAACCTAGCATTTGATGATACCCATAATTAAATCTAAATTGATGCACTAAGTATATGATTGATGCCTGAGTTGTTTTGGTCATGATGATACCAAGAACATCACTTAGGGCATGATAATGATTAGAGGATATCACTCTGGGCCTCCTAGAGGGATTCCAACATCTCTATCCTAGAAGTCTTGCTGAAGTGAACATAGTACTGGGAGTATGAGATGACTTAAGACCAACCCTTTGGGAAAATATATGAGAACACACCATAATAAATCATATCCATGATATATTGGAAAATAGCTCCATGATAAGTAAAAAAATGTATACAACATGTAGTAGGGGTCACACATCGTGTCACTGGACCCCATGATCTACCCGTGTAAATGGAAAGTGCCTCTTTACCATGTCCATGTAGAAGTACACAGAGTGTACACTACCAGTGTTGTCTACCCATGTTATTGTACACGAATTTGGAATATGTACATGTTCTTGTGTACTAGTTCATGACATATCCCATGTAATTCATCCAAGAAGAGTCTCTGAGGGGGACTACACAGTGTGATCCAACTTATGTACACCAACAGTATCCATGTACCCTCTGAGGTACATGTTGAGTCACTAAGGAGGTGTAAAAATCAGGTGACATGTCAAAATGATGTGTGATCCTTAACTACTACATGATACCCTCGTCGCTATAATGGGGTCCCCACATGGTGTGTATATCCAGATTACACGCAATGTAACACAGAATGTTTAAATAAATATAGATATGGCTCTGTGTGTCCATGATTTTTCTTTCACCTTTGATCCAGTGAGATCATTTTCACAAAAACATTGATCATACGTCATCAAATTATTCAATCAAAAAATAAACCATATTCAGACTTCGATCCACATAGAAAACGTGAATGTTATTTTTATTCATTACGAGATAAAGAAAATAAAAAATGGTACCTACATCATCTAATTTGCTATCATATCCAATTTCATATCATAATTATTTCATGATGATCTCTAATCTATTATATCAGTTCATTTTCCAAGAAATGGGTGCTCAATGATTGATTGATTGAGATATGTCGAACCATGCTCCAATCAAAAAACATCTGTGGTGAAAGATCAACCGTGGGAGAAATTCACAATAACTAATGAGAGAAATGAAACTTAATTTATGTTCATGTAAATCTTGATACATTAAAATGAGAATAAAAATAATGAAATAAAAAATTCAATGTAATTATCCCAAAATCACCCCACAATAAACCCATCCTCTAATTACACATGATCCACAGATAAATATTTTGGTCAATTGATCTGTGTCCATTATAGTAAAAATTAATGGGTATGAAAAAATTAAAACATCATATCTACCTATATTTTTATCAATAAATGATAAAAATGATGTTGTGTCACAGTCTTTGGGGATATCCTTCAATTCCACCATGTTCTGATCCCCGATCCTCGATTTGACCATATTTATCCAATTGAATTTTGATCTATACTCTATAGGGCCCTACAGTGATTTGTAGGGTTATTCAGCTGACTGTGAAAGTTTACCATAAGTGTGTATTTAAATAAATTGAAATAGTTTGTATCACCACAGTGTCAGTGAAATAAATAAAAAATTTAATTAATTATTTTATTCATTTTACACCCGTGAAGACTATTCCACAAATGATACTCACTGACTAATGTTAGGTCACAACTATGTTAAACCTCATGTTCTGAACTCAACAACGCTATCATATTTCTAATCCAGACATATATTATTATGATATTCAAACAAATTCAAAAACCTATGTGTGCATTCTATTTTATATATTTTATATATTTCAAATATTTATTCTGAGCACACGAGGCCTCAGAATCGCACAATGTCTCTTCATCGGGTCTCCAAAATAACCCATAAAATATCAAAAAATAATACATGGAATATATGAGTCACTAAAAAACAATAATCATACTATTAAAACACATCTCCCCATCTCAAAACCATGTATTTGAAAAAAATATTTACTTAAATATAGATTTTACATTAAATTATTTTCTGATACATTTTTATTACAATAAGGGTCTAGGAATACCTGGAAAATTGATTCATATATATATATATATATAGAATTTTAATATTTGTGGGTTTATTTAATCATTCATAGAATGTTTTATCAAAATATAAAAGGCATTGCCATATTCAAAAAAGTATTAACAAACATATACCAATAATGTATAATCCCAGAAAATTATATTCACATATCAATAATTTTAAATCATGAGAAACGTTAAGATACCCCATTATAAATAAATTCATTTTAAATCATGTTCATGATATTCATTATTTAATATGCACAACCCACCCAGTAGAATTAAAAAAATGTTAATTTCATAGATGCAAAAAAGAAGTGGGAAAAATGATTCCCCATCAATCAAAATAAATACAAAAAGAAATAAAAAATGGGGAAAATATGTTTTATGACCAAGATATCATGATTTTTTGTGCTTGGTCAGTCATACAACACATATAGAGAATTTATTAATATGATTTATATATAATATCCTACCTCAAATATGGCACACTACAAAAAAATGAGAGACGGAACAAAGTTGTTAAACTCTAACTCGCCTGGATAATGTAATAATAAATAATGTTAATAACTTATTTATATTAATTATTTTTATTTTATTATTTTATATTAAATATAATAATATTATAAAAAATTAGTCTATTGGATAATGTTTTTTCAATGATAAATGGATTTTCTTTTTTTGAAAAATTATTTATTTCAAAATTATATAATTTAAATCTTACGAAATGAATATTTTTTTTAAAAATAAAAATGTGAGAATTATGTTAGAATTTTTTTGAGAATTTTTTAAAAATGTTTTTTTTCAATGGATTGTGATAAATAATGATTTTTGTTGAAGATTGTATTTTTTTTGTTATTTACAATGTTAAATTATAATTTATGACATTTTGAAACATTAATTAGTTCCATTTTATTTAAAATAATATTATTATGGGTCTATAAATTAATTATATTAATCAATTTAACATAAATAACATTTTATATATATGGGAATTTATTTGTAAAACATTTTTTTGTTGGGTTTTTGGTTTTTTCATACTGAATTAATTTCTTCAACTTCTATTTTCTGAATCATGAATAATTATTAACATATAATGAACCAATGTTTCTAAAATTAATAATTATCTTCCTTTTTATATTATAATGATTAATATACATAATATTTATTACTATAGTTATGGGAATTCTGATAATTTTGGTAGAAATAAAAACGATAATGACTAAAAAATGACCCTAACACATTCTAAAATTTTTTATGAGTTTATCTCATTTATAATAATTATAAAATAATAATATATGGTTTTATTCAACCATTTGGAATTTAATTTCACCTTTATATTATTTTATATATAAAAAGGTGAAAAAATGTAACACTGTTGAATTTAATAACTATTACATTTTTAACATATGGATAAACATAGGTTGTATTTATTTAATATTTTTTATTTGAAATATAAGTGAGTTATTATAGTCATGGTAATTAACTTATAGTTTTTATTTAGGAAATAAACTCTTTAAAATATTATACAATGTTGGCGTATAAATAATTCAATTAATAGAAAATTAAAATAAGTAAGTTTAAAAATTGTTAAAAGTATTATGATTTTCACGATTAATTAACATCCATTACTTATAAAAACTAAATAATATAGTGGTTGAAATTAATTATATTTTAATACCATTTTTGTTTTTAATATTGAAAAGAAATATTAGAGGGATATTTCCAAACATGACATTAATGATATTTTATTAAAAATAATATTTCATTAAATTATTATAAATTGATAAAAACAATTTAATCATAAAATATATTTTTAAATGGTTGATAATTTAACTCATCCAATATTGAATAACAAATTTCCATTAAAAGAGTGAATTTTCCCTTTTAAAGAATAGACGTTGTTATTATGGGAATTGGAAAATTTTTTTATGTGGGTTAAAATTAATATGGGTAAAATCCTTACCTAAAAATCCCCAAATTTTTTTATATGAGAGTATTTAGACTCATCAAACACATAATATAATATTATCAATTTGGGTCATTCTGAACATAAATATTAATTTATATTATTTTAAAATTTTATTAAATTCAATGATCCCCTCACGCTCTTATAAATGGGCGTGTCTTATCATAATTTAATCTCACATTAAAAATTCATTTGTGTCACCCATTATCTTCCCATATACCTTCCCTATATCCCTCCCTACATCCTATAGGAATTATTTATTGTAGAAAAAAAATTATCAATATTTCGAATAAATGAAATGGAGGTTAACCGTATAAGATTTATAGTTATTAACTGAGAATTTCTATTTTATTTATTCTTCCACCAACATAAAAACATCCTTAAAAACACTTACAAAATAGGAAAATTATTTTTTCATACCCTAGATGTTATTACATTAAAGATATAATCTATAACCATCTCAAACCTCTATTAAATTAGAATGGAATCCTTCATTTATGTGAATGGTAGAGTATCGACTCATTAACCAATGTAATTCATTTTTTATCATATCCTTGCATACCTAGTAATAATGATTAATTAATATATATATTATATTAATTACATATTTGTCATTTTATTAATATAATTTAACACCTATTTTCATACATTTTCATTCATTGAACAATTATAACAGTGTTTCTATATATATAAAGACTACCACCTCCACAAAGCGATGTAATTTTTCCTCATTAAAAGTAACATGTATGGTATATATAATTTCAAAAAAATTAAAATAATTTTGACAATATTATGATATTTTATTAAATATAAGATAATATATACCATATTTATATAGTCAACATTAAAAAATAGAAACATCCCCCATGTGTATGTATGGCATGCTATCTCAATTAATGTGACATACTCAGGTTTTCATAACCATCAATAATGGATGGTTAGAAAATTAATATTGACAGATAAAAATGATAATTTTTCATGATTATTATTTTTTAAATGACGGAATAATGACTGTTTTGACTATAATCATATTATCAACATCATTTTATATATATGAATTGGATATCACAAAATAATATTACATGAAATAAAAAAAATTAATTAGTTATAAAATGGTAATATGTCAAATTATTGGAATTATAAACATAATAATTCTTCTTAAAATTTTTATTAATTAACTTATGTTTATTATTCAAGAATATAGATAATTCACATGATAGTCTAAAAACAATGTAATGGAGAGTCTGTTGAAATGTAACTTTTAAAGTCTCTCTTAAAACTATTTCTCTTCCATGTTGACATTCCTAATATTTTTTTTCTCGATATATTTATATAGGAAAAATAATTATAATATAAATTTTATTTTAATTCTATGATTAATTAAAATATTTTAATAGGTGATCATTCTATGAAATGTTTTGATTTATTTACACAAAAGTGTGGAATTTTCAATTTAAAAGTATACAGTGACAATGACTTTACATGTCATCGTAACAATTATTTGATATTTAACTTCTTTAAAATGATTAATTTTTTTCTCTAATAGAAATCCTTATTCCATTGTTTTTGATGATTTATGTTTTGAAATTGGGTTTTTATATATAAAGGGTAATTAGATATCGAATTTTTTTCCATATTGGTTCAAATGAGTTTTCATTGGTTTTAGTATTAAAAAGAAATAAGTACAAAATTATTTATTCATGGTATAGTTCATAGGAAATGTTTATAATAACCAGTGATCATAATCTATCTTATATTATGGGTTTATCCCCATTATATATTATTTTATAATGGGTAAATACCTATTATAGCTGTTGATATGATGAGTTGATCCCCATTATATTTAATAATATGGTGGTTGAGCCCCATTTTATATCTCTAATGCATTGGGTGTTTAGCATGTTCTCTAAAATATTGTTTTTTAACTTGTCTATATCATTATACTAATTAAAATGGAAATGTATGGGTTATATGTGGATGATATCCCATGTCATCAAAATTACCTTTCTATTATTTATTATGAGCTTTCCTGAAAATCCTTAGATTCAAAATCATAGCTAAGTTAAATTTTCTTTAAAGAAACATTTTTTTATCCATTTGGTTAAAAAGCCATGGTCTATAAAAATTTATCACTTAGGTAATTATGTTATCTATGAAACCTTCATGGTTACTATTTTTATGTCATGATTTCATAGAATGTGACTTATAAAAAAATATGACATTAATGATAATTTCATTGATCTCAATGATTTAATGAAAACTCCTTTTATAATTGCATAATCTTATAATGGAATAATATGTTTCTTTTATGTTCATTATTTTCCCCTTACTATTATTATTGTGATCATCACCTGATTTAAATTTTTTCACATTTATTAATGATGGGTAAAATCAGTTAAGAAGTCAAGATGATTGTGAAAAAAAAATTTCATTAAAAAACAAGTTTAATTTAAAATTTTTAAATAATGGTGAAAATGAATACTAATAAGATGTGTCCACTTTGTAAAATATTGTTTTTTTATTTATGAGTTATGCCCAAATTATTCAAAACACTAAAAAAAGATCTTAAAATGCATGACAACGATTTATTGATATATAACAAAGGATTATTAAATGTTTATGTTATGGAACTTATAATTGGTATCAACAGAATGTTTTTGATAATATTATAGTTTAGTAAAATGTTTACAGCATAACCTTTGACAGATAATGCATTATGGTTGTGTTAAAATGAATCATTATTGGATTATTACTCAGTTTCATGATATAACCTTTGTTTTTTGGAATGGTTTCCTATAAAATAAACAAGGATAATGTATTGAGAAGGCTAAAAGATGAAAATATCCTTCCAAATCATCATCATGAAATGTATGGAATCATTACTATGTTGTTTTATACATTATGTATCATTTTATGTTGGATAAAAATGGTTGTGTTATCTATTCTTGAGAGCTTCCAAAACTACCACAAAAGAAAATGATGACAGTGAAGTATTTTTTATGAAAGAAAATCACAAATATATTAGATAGTAATACCCTATTGTAACTAAATGAAGGGTAAATTGTCTTAAAATTTATCATTAATCCATTTGTGTTTTGAATGACAAAGGTGAGTCATTCTATTTATCATTCTGATGGTGATGTTGATATATTTTATTATTTTGGTCAAGAATACTAGAGTAACTAATGAGCATCATTCCATTGAATGTGATACATGTATGAATTTTTTATAGAAAAATATTTTACTAAGGATATTTGACTATGAATGGAGAAATATTTCATTGTAATGAGAATGAAATATAATTATTTAGTACCCTCATATAAATAATGATTTATAAGATTTGCAAGTTATGTACGATATTTTATCTAGTATCTTGAGAGAAATATTAATCAATATTACTCAAGAATGAAATAAATATATCAAAGGGAATTATGTTCCCCTAAAATCTAGTGTTATGAGGTACTTTTTAAATGTTTAGAGAAATTATAAATGGAATTTTTAGACATTAATTTTTTCATAACAAAAAAGGTAAAAAAGGATTGTATGGAATGAATTGGGGAAGAATTTATTGAAGAATTCTGTGGGTAATAAAATAATGTTATATTGTTGTGATAATTTTAGTAAAATGAATCATGGAGGATGCCATTTACATTATCAGAAGTGTCATATATGATGAATGTTTGGACATGTGGATCATGAAAAAAATGTAAATGATTATACAACTAATGATTTAAAATGGTGTACAAAGATTAGTCTAATTCAAAACCCCCTTATGGAATGGACATATTGTTCATTTTTAATTTAAAAAGTAATTGATAGATTTTCTAGAAAATATTTTAATTAGTACAGTCACTTAAGAATGTAGTTATCTTGTCTTATTTGTTTAAAATAATGATTGTTTGATTAGAATTTAACTTTAACATACTTCCTTGAATAACATCAAAGTTAATAAGTAGAATTTCCCAAATATCAATGATTTCATTTATTTTATTTAGTGAGCACAATGTTATTCATTGACTGATCTCATGTCAAGGAACCATATTTGGATGTTAACAGAGGCCTATGTTATTAAGGTAGTGTTATTGAAAAGTTATGTGTACTATATAGTTGTAGTTGTGCCCTTTGTTTTATCTAATTCACGAGTTGTATTCATGGATATAATGAATTGTGTTTTCCATGAATCTTTAGATTAGTTTGTTGTTGTGTTTATTGATGATATACTGGTATAGAATGAATTTCATGAGGATCATTAGAGACACCTAAGGATTGTTTTTTCAAATAATAATTGAAGATAAAATATATGGAAATATTAGAAATTTTTAAATTTTTGTTCAGAAAAATTTCATTACAAGGGTATATTATTTCAGTATATGGAATAACTATTTACCCTATTAAAACAAGTGTTTCCGATGAATGGAAAAGTCTAAAAAAATTCATAAATGCTAATATTTTTCATAGATTATAAGGTAACTACATGTGTTTGGATGAAAAAATTTATTTATATTCTAACCCAAAAATTATGCAACCTTGAAAAGGAGAGAAATTAATTTAGTTAAAATAATGTGATTATTATTTTATATAAATAAAAATAATATTTCTAAATGATCTAGTTTTTACTATAACCTCTTGAAATGAGTAATTTATTATCTATATTGATTGGTCATTGAATAAATTTGGTTGCATCATAATACAGAATGATCAGGTAGTTGTGTATGCCTCACATCAACTGAATACTATAGAGCTATGTAATTTTATACGTGATCTAAAATTAAGTTCTAGGGTTTTTATTTAAGAATTTTTCAGCATAATTTATACAGTGTAATGTGTTAATTATATATGAATTATAAATGATTTAGGTATGTCTTAACATAGAAATAGATAAACATTATGTAGTAATTATTGATATAAATTATTAAGGATTATGATTGCATGATTCATTACCAAACTTGAAAAGAAAAAAAATAGCTTGTACATTCAGTTGAAAAGATATTGAATCAATATCCATGTAATATTTAGAACAAAACCAATTTTTTAATGTTTTAATAAATTTTTTCCTAGAAATTTTGTATATGGTGTCATCCTCTATTTTTTCTCTAGTATCAATATAATCATCTATGTCAAAAATAATTACACAAGCTTGGGAAAAATATAATGAGTTGCAGGATAAGAAATAATTTCAAAAAAGGGCATGTTTCATGAATTTATTATTGAAATGGATTTTGTTTTGTTATTTTTAAAAAAGATTATTTTTTCATGTAACTCCTAATTCAAGATATTATCTTTTAGTTATTCTCATAGTTCTGTATTTTCAATTCATCATTGTAGAACTACGATATATATATATATATAGACATTCAAGAGTATTACATGTTGGATGGATTGATAAGATATATTGCTAACTTTTCTATGAATTTTTTTTAATTTACAATAGTTTAAAGAAGAATGAAAATTACTAAATTGGATTCATTAACCTTTTATCTTACATATTAGAAATTAGATAATATATCCATGTATTTTATGGTGGAATTTCTTAGGAAATATCATAGTAATGATGCAATTTTTTGTTACTGTTGACCGATTAACTAAATTTAAGCATTTCCTTTCAATTTTACGTACAATATATTTAGTTTAGATTTCTAAAATACATATCATGGAAAAAAAATTTATTAAAAAATTTATCTTATTTTTCATCATTTACATGGTGAAGTTACATTTTTAATCTTCTATAAAAATTAATTAATTCCTTTTCATTTAATGAAAACAAATTATGGATTTTTAAATAAATTTAATACTTTAATTAAGTATAAAATAAATTTTTATTTAATGAGGAATTGATCAAAAAAATATTTTTATGTATTTTTTGGGTATAATGTTTTGTCAAATTATGCATATTATGTGTTTGAAAAATTAAAATTGTACTATATATAAAGAATGAGTGTTTTCAATATTTTCAATAGGTCATTTCTATTTTTGGACATTATGAATAGTAACAATATAAATTTTTTTCTATAGTCAAGGCGAAATCATGAAATTATAATTAAAATTAAAATAATATAAACTAATAAAATGATGATAACATGTTCTATAATTTTAGTATATGAGTATATATCATCCATACTTTTTTAAATTTAGAATATATGTCATTTCTTTCCTTTTGAAAAATATTATGAGCATTATATTATTTTATATAATGAAAAGTAAAAAATGTAACACGCTTTCTTAAAATATCTATAATATTTATAACTGAAGGATAAACATAATATTTCTTTTGTTATAAGTATTTATTTGAAATATAAATGATTTATTTTTATCATGGTAATTAATTTCTTAGTTTAAGTGATAAAATAATTACTATAATATAAAATGGTGATGAAGTAATTATTCAATTAATAGAAAAATAAATTTAGTGATTTCAAAAATGATAAAAGTAATATTATTTCAATAAATCATTATTTTACATTTTTTTTGATAATCATGATATATTATAGAGTTTTTCATAATTTTATTCAAATTCAATTATTTTAATGTAGTATTAATAGTCAAAACAATGTAGTAGTGCTTAAGTTGACATCAATGACATTTTAAATAAAAAATATTTTAATAAATGATTTCAAATTACATAAACCATTTATTCAGCAATTAAATTTGAAATAATTTTATAGTTTCATCCATGTTAACAGTTAGAGTAATTTTTTTATAGTAAATCTATTTTCTACAAAATAGTATAAATATAGTGGTTGAGGTAATTATCCTAATGGGGTTAACGTGGGTTAAGATGAAAAGATATGTGTAACAACCATATGTAAAAATTAAATCCATTTATGAAATGGGATTAGTTTTAATAATCCAAATATTATATTCAAATATAATTAGTTGTATACTTTCAAAAGTGAAAAACATATATATTTTAATTTAAAATTATAATAAATTATATGATCTCCCCTCATATATTTTATAAAATAGTACATATTATTATAATTTCATTTCAATTTAACATATTTTTTCTTCAAACAATCCCTACCAAAATATATTTTTTAAATCAATATACACATCCTAGAGGCCTTAGTTTTGAAAAAATATTAGCTTTCGAGTTTTAAGGTAGAAATAAAATTGGGATATCTGAACATGTTGTATTATTATTAACCGAGTGTTATTTTATTATATCTACTTCCAACTCCTATATATAATCATTATACTTGATTATAAAATAACAAAATTATATACCATATAAATATATGTAATTTTTTTTAATGTGATAACCTATATCTACCTCTATCCACTATCAAATGAGAATGTAATTCATTGTTTGTGTGTATGGTGGACTACCACCCCATGGCCCAATATAATTCATTTGCCAGTACGAACTACAAAATATTATTATAATAATGTATTTAATGAATACATAAAATATTATTTACATATTTATCATTATGGAAAGGCAATATCACACATATTTAATTACCTTTTCATTCAATAAAAATTGAAAATTTCGTTCATGTGTATGTTTGGACTATAACGACCATGATGTGATGTGATTGTTTCTAATAAACAGATATCATGGATGATTTAAAAGTATATTTATTGAAATAATATATTATTTATGATATAATAATCATTTCAAAAGTATAAAATAACACTTACCTTCTTGGAATAATGATCAATGAATATGGGAATGTTACTCTTGCATACATTTACTACTATCACCTTGTTTTTAACATTGTTAATTTCTCCTAATAGTATTTCGTAGTTATTTTTAAATGAATAGTTTACATATAAAAATTATAATTATTTCATGATTATTAATCTATATATGATGGAATAATGAACTTTTTTCCGTAAAAAAACTACCAAATTCATTTTATACAAACGAGATTAATATTGTTGAAACACACAATATAAACTCAATTGGTTATATAAATGATTATAAACAATTTATTGCAGAAATAAGGGAAATAATAAACTTGAGAAAGGTTCTCAATCCAGTAATAATTGTGTAATTTTTATTATTCAGAAATATAAGGATGCACATGACCTGTCAGACAAAAGATAAAATACATTCTTTTAAACATCCACATTTAAAGTATCCCTTCAAACACTTTTCTTACATATCTATATTCATAGAATTGTTTTATTAATGTATTTATATGGAAATAAAATAATTATAAAATTAATTTTATATTTAATTTTACTTTCAAACAATTTTTAACAAGAGGAATATTTTTTCAAAATAGTTCTCTTTTATTTACCTAAGTCAATTAGAATTTTAAATTTTAATATTTACAGAACCAATGAATTTTCACACCATAATAACTGCTATTTAATATATTTCTACCTTAATAATATTCCATATATTAGTCAAATAAAAACACCATATCCCTTTTCTTGGGTAAATTTTTTTTGGGAATCTAGATTTTTTGAAGGGCGAGTATTTTAATATGAAAAAAATTTGTTCATATAGTTTCAAAATATTTTTCAATGGTTTTATAATGAAAAGTTGAATACATATAATGTTTTCTTCATGATATGGTAAAAGTAAAATTTTTATGGTAATTTATGTTTCTGATACATCTTATAGGACGTCTTCATTCCTTATATAGATAATTATACGATGGGTATAACCCTATTATAGCTTATCATATTACCGATGATCCAGATTATACCACTTTAATACAATGGGTAAAGAATATGTTATTTGGAGAATTATGATTGAAATCAAATTATTCTTTATTGAAAATTTATGGGTTTTATAAATGCACAAAGATGAGGATTTATCAAGAACCATATATGAATTTTTCACTCTTTCTTATGAATTATTAGTGAAATCATTTATTTAAAAATGTATGTTAAATATAATTTGTTTTATATAAATTATTATAAAATTTTTGGTAAAAGTAAATTTTATTTATATTCATATCATGGATTCTCATGTTTTAATGAAATCATAATTGTTATGTTTTTTCACTCATTCTTTATAATGTTTTTATGAAAAACATTGGTTATTATAGATGATTTAATTGAGCGTGATATTTAAAGGTAAATTATAATTATGATATCATGATTCTACAATTAAACAATGGTTTTATTTATTTTTTAATTTATTTCCAACACAAATCATTTTGAGTTCATCCCACATTGTAAAGTTTTTTCCAGTTGGATTAAGGATGGGTATGAAAAAAGAATATTTAATGTCTAAATTAGTGAAAATTTTACATGAAAATAAAGAATTTTTCATTTTTAAAAATTAAATTATTGTTGAAATGTTTGTTGATTAGAAGTTTACACATTTTTAAAAATTGTATTCATATATATGAGTAATGATGTAAAAAAGCGTAAAATCCAAACATGAAAAGATCTATAATTTTATGAGAATACATTGTTAACATAAAATGATGATTATTAGATGTTTATATTAGAATTTTTATATAAACATGAATGGAATCATGATTATGAATGCATCGGGTGAAATATAGATAACTAAAAGGTTCAAAACATTGTTTGCGTACATTAAAATTCAATTTAAGAAATAAAAGACTCAAACAGAGGAAATTCCCTTGTATAATAATATAGATGCAGCTCCTAGAATAACTCTAATGGTTTATCTGTCCAATATTCATATTTTATTTTATTTTAAATGTGTTTAATTTAAAACTCACAAAATGGGGCCTAAAAATTACAAGGGTTCAAGGTATTCGAATAATGGATGTAATCCTTCTAAAAAAGTTATAACAGATTATTGGAGAATGGAATCCCATTTTTTAAATAAAAATCAGTTTTTCTATCATTCTAGAAAAATCTAAGTATTTAAAAAAATACATGAATTTTATAAAATTAATAAACCTTGCATGTTGATAAATATATAAGTAGAAGGAATCAACTATTCAAAGTAATCAACTATAAAAATAAACAATTTGAAATTATGATTGAATAGATTTATATTAATTAAAACTAATAAAACTTGTGAACAAACTATGTACAATGAAGTTGAATAAATATATGATGAGACCAATCTATCTACCATGGGAAATAATTATAAATCATGGGAAGCAACAAGCTAACTACAATAACAATCAAATAACCGTGCCAAGTATTAAATGAACCGTGAGAAAAAATTATCATCTACACTGAGGAACATATCAAATGCTATAAAAAATCTAAATTCCTATGAAAAAATGAACCAAACAAAAAAATGACAGCTCCATGCCATGGAAAATCACAAATAAAATGTTTTAGAAACCCATGAAATTAATAATTTAGTTATCATTTTACCATTATAAAATTATTTATAATTGTTTCATATATCAAAAGTAAATGTATTATGATATTTTATTTACATGAATATAGATAATATGAATAATGGATACATATATGTTAGATATGAAAAATTTCACTATGATTATATTATTTGAAAAAATTACATAACTGATTAAAAAATCGTATTTCATTTATGAAGATACATATCATCCTAACAAATAATAGTTAAAATATATTATTTTTTGATAAATTTGTTGCATTTAATTACTTATTTAAATCAATTATATTCATTATATGAAATTAATTATTAATTTAATAATTATAAAAAAATTAATGAAAAATATTGATTTTATGAATAAAAAATAAAAAATTCACAACCAATGAAAAATGATTCTTCACAAAACATTGTTCTCATTATATATTAGATGGTTTTTTTAAATTGTAAATTTTTTCATAATTAACAAATGAAATTTATTTAATTTTATTTTGAATATTTTTAGATAATGTAATTAACATTCATTGAATCATTATTTCATGGTATTGAATGAGAAACAAATAACCTTATTGAATAATAATATATATTTATAAAATTAATTTTCTAACTTATGAAAAATAATTTATAAATAAATACTAATATGTTTTGAAATATCATTAAAAATAATTTTTTATCATAATTTGAATCATCAATCCAATATTAGATAATGTTTTTTATTTTATTTATTTTAAAAATAGATCTATTGAGAAAAAAGGTGGGTTACACAGTAAAGGGTAAAATGTGTGTCATAGATCAATTTAATTTAATGTATGTATTCAGTAAGTATTACAATTCCATTTTTCTTAAATGTAATTATAGGATATTTCAAAAAAATTATTCCTTCTATTTTTTTAGTAAAATCTATTTCAAATTAAATTTTCTAAAACATTAAATACTTTTTATTGGATAAAATTTAACTCATTATAATTTATAAATCGACCACTCTAACCTTAGTTAAAATAAAAAATGTAATTATGATTCATAAAAATAATATGAAAATTCTATATGTACGTTCCATCCATCAATCGTTTTTTGTTCTGGTTAGACTAAAATTCCTTAAATCCCACAAAATCTATTTTATCTTTCTAGGGAAGATACAATTTCAACTTCTATATGTAATTGAACTATATAAACCATCTTAATTTTTCTTATTCCTATAATAAAATCAAATTATAATTTATCAAATTAACAAAATGATAATAATTAAATTATACAAATAGAATAATGATATTATTTTTAAATAACTCCACAACCATTCATATACATTGATTGTATCATGATCCTCATCCGGTTGGTTTAACCAAATATATGTATGATGAAACAAATTATTATATTTGGTGGTTATCAGGAAATAATTAATTATATGATATCATAATTATAAGGAATAAATTTTTTCCTTATTCTTAATGAATAATGATATTAATATTTAACTCAATATTAAAACACCATATTATGTTATTTGATATATATATATAATAATATTTTATATTTTATCATGGGTGATAGTAAAAAAACATACATGGAATCAATATATAAATTTAGAAATTTAAAATCCCATGTGGATTATTGAGGAGTATGTTTTTGAATGTTATCAATACACTATATGGAATAAAATTTCAATTTGTGTTAATGTATTCTATAATTAGTGATTAACCATGTAAATATGGAGCTGGGAACTTATTTTGAGATATTTAAGAATATTGTTGATGATTCTTATAAAATATGAATAGAATCATTTATTATCATTCACGAAGACAGTTCTCTATTCTTGATGTGATGAAGCATAGATAATTTTTATGGATTTATAACATTGGATGTGATGCATGAGAATTTGTCCATGTTATCAAATATGATGATGTATAAAGTGTTCATTAATGGAAAAGACTAGGGATATATAGGTTTCACTATATTTGCAACATTTCTAAGAAGAAATAATTCCAAGGAAATAATTATTTTCATTAAAAATTCCATAGAAAAAAGATAGGTCATGTGGATTATTATTGAAATAATGTTGTGCTTATATTA
Organism: Viscum album; assembly: GCA_963277665.1. Taxonomy (NCBI): domain Eukaryota; kingdom Viridiplantae; phylum Streptophyta; class Magnoliopsida; order Santalales; family Viscaceae; genus Viscum; species Viscum album. The sequence goes on along the minus strand of OY728133.1, from coordinate 1,028,944,114 downwards.
AATGGAGGACTTGAAATATATAATTAGATTTTTAATTAAGATTAAATAAAATAAGAGGATGAAACATGAATTGAAAATTTCATGATCGAAAGGAGAGTTCAACGTGATGGAGGCCATAAAAAATAAATTATATTTACACAACTTAAAGAACAAAAAAGATTGAGAAGTTGAATTGGTATTATAAATTAAATAAGACATGTATTTATTTGGGGTTTGGTTTTATTCTAAGAATTTTTTCTTAGGGGATTATGTAAAAATAGGCCAACACTTAGCATCTATTTCCACCCTAAACCTAGGGAAAAGGTGGGGCCCATGGGGTATAACACGCCCTTGGGGAGACCACCCTAGCCAACTAGATTGTGGTAGGGCCATGTTTACATGCTAGGAACACAAGAAGGTGTGCACATGGTCGTTGGAGAGGAGACACCACCATGCAGGAAAAAATAAAAGAACAGTTGGGAGGGAGAGAAGATTTATGGGATGATAATCAAACACATTAGCATATATATTGGAGGGATTAACTTAGTAGATTTGATGTGGGATTTTGTTTAACCTTATACTGTTCCTACATAATAAAAATGAAGGATATAATGATGGTTTCAAGATCACTCCTTCTAGGCCATCCAATTATCAAGGGGAAACATCTTCGACATATAGCCCTATGGGGATATTCTATACCATGGATCAAGAGGAAGAGCATCCCATTATTGACTAGAGTAATCCTGGATCATTACTACAACTGTCCCCGATGTTATAATCGAGGCAAGTGAGTTTGAGAATTATCATGATTGCAGTTTCACATTACGTGAAAAAATATGGAATTATCCATTTGAAGATAAATAATTTAGCTAAATGAAAAACAAAGTCGTAGTAATCCATGTTGATTGAGATTATTTAGGAGTAGTTATAGATTCCGAAAAATGAAACGATTGTGATGAACACATGCAGGACTGGAGCTCACTAAAATGGATACCCTTATATTACCGAAGCCCGGATTCCATGATTTTAGTGACCAAATTATGACTCAAAGAACATGAGAACATTAGGAATTTAAATAGGTTTGATTTAACATATTATGTAGAGATTAAATGTGGATTTAATATTCGATATAAGGTGGTACATGGAAAAAATTATTGGATTATAAATATCCAGTACACTAAACCCAAGTGGTTTATACTCTTTGATGAATATTTGAGAGCTCTCTAATTTGTCAAAAATAGAGAATCTATGATCCATCCTGGTTCCAGAAGAATTGAAGATCTACAGAACAACAACATGACTAATGATTTTAATATCTACAAGAATTAAAATTGTGATATTAAAACATGGGGGTCCCAATTACAGGAGTGATTGGTAGAGGAAGTGTTTCATGGTAGTTTGTCAGCTGTAATTTTTACGGTGGCGAAACCCAACCTTATTTAGTATAATCGCAAAAACTTTTATTGGAGCTACCAATGTTAAATTAGTCGATGGAAGAAGACTTATCCATGGTTGTTGTTGATGGGTGAACCACCCTATTTTTCTTATTTAAAATTAAAAGGCCAGTATCCTTTAAATTGAATGGTGTGATCCTCTGATGTTTGATCCAAATAGAAATAATAGATAATTGACCCCTTCTTCTGTGGACGTTGGATATCAAGTCAAACCACATTAAAACTCTATCTTCTTTAATTTTTTTCCTTCTATTTGTGTTTGATTCTCTTTCCATGATCCTTCGCTACCCCCCAAAAGTGGTGTTAGTGGAATTATGAGAGAAACAATGATGATGAAATAATGTTTTTTTCTGATCGTAAAATAGATAGTGCTCAGAATTTTTTTTGTGTACATACATGAATATCTCATTAAAATTATTCCAATAGCATAACTAGCATGAAAAACACAACTGAAAAAATTCTGGTATTTCTGATAAAACTTTTAGTCAGTTCCCATGTGCTATAATAACACCCCATTAGATAAGACAACATTGTTCACACCAATGACAACTTTCTAGTGAGTTTTCCAGCTCTGTTTCCAACAAGGAACATCTCTACCACATCAACGGTCGATTTGGATCGTTCATTCTATTTTGTCTATATCTTGACCAATAAAATGCTATTTTTAGTGATCTAGGTTTTGATTCTAGCTATTAAAACCATTATAAACACATACATATAGTTAGATATTCAAAATTCTAACTATATCAGGTGGTTTAAAGTGGTTTTATATTGATGATGTTAATTGTGTTTCATTACAACGATGATGGATGGTGGTGGAGAGCTACAAAAAATTTTATTCTGAGAAGTTATATGGTAATAAAAATTTTCTCTGGTTGAAAAGAACTATAAAAGATATTTTAGTGTAGCAGTGTATGATTAGACTGTTGATCCGAGAAAATCATGATAGAACTAGTGAAAACGATTGGAAAAATCTTGAGATGTGTGTCGTCATCACAATTAGATTGTGTCATGAGAATGATGTAATATACTCATTGTTGGAAAATACTATTCTAATGAAGATCTGGATGAAATTAGAGCAGCAATATATAGAGGATTTGATCACCAAAAATTATTCCTAATGAATACATTGTAAAAATTTAGAATGGATGGGTGATCAATTTTTTTATCACACTAATGAATTCAATAAAATAATGAAAAATTTATTGGGACATGATGTGAAGGTTGAAGAGGAAGACAAATCACTTTTGATTTTTTATATCTACCATGATCATTTTATGGACTTATGACTCCATTTATCATCGGGAAGGAAACATTGAAACTAGATGAGGTGATGGAATCACATTAATACTTGGAGGCATTTTGAAAAACCCAAGACACATTAACGAGTTCAAATCATGGTGATGTGATTTGATCAATGTGGAAGGATCCAATTTCATAAATCAGGATGTGAAAAATGTTGGCCAAAATCAAGAGGATGTGATCTTTGAGAAATCACGTGTTTTTGGTGTGAGAAAAAGGGTCACAATAAAAGTGGCTATGAAGAGTGCAAACCATTTGTTTCTAGGAAAGATAAATATTATAAGAAGTTTTCAACCATCATAGAATCATCAAGAGATGATGATTTATTACTAATAATGGGAATCCCGCACACAGATGGGAGAATTTAATGGGTAAAAGTGAACTGTAATTACAAAAAATGATATGGGCACATGAATAAAGAATATATAAATTTAAATTGGTTGAATGATCGGGATTGAAAACCAAAGTAAGATGAATGGGTTTTGGATTTGGGGATCTCGGTACACATATGTACGAAAAAAGGTGTGTTTCATACTTTATAGTAGGTGTGAGATTTGGTGAGTCTGGGTGACGGGTCACCATGTGATGTTAGAGGAGTTATTATGGAGAAATAGAAGACACATGATGGGGTAGTATGAAAATTTCATAACGTGAAATTTTTTCCTAGGATGAGACATAATTTGGTGTCATTAACTTTGCTCAATGTGATGGGGGACAAGATTTATATAGCAGGCAGAGTGTTGGAAGTCTCACATGGAAATACAACGATGATTTATATAAAAGATCCCTAAGGGTTGTATCATTTGATGTGGACTGTATTCAACTCAAGATTGACTGACTATAGTGGTATTGGCATGTTATCTAATGAGAAGAAGCGTGTTTGATTTTCTGATGATGTTTTCAATGCAAGTGAGGAGACTACTAGTCTAGCTTATACCCCAAATTGGTTGTGAGGAGGAGATTCGTGGGGGCCACTCCAAATTTTGGGAGTTATTGGAAGATTATGTGTTTCATTGGAGTTTTCTTAGCAGCTGTTTTTCTAAAGGAAACTACAATCCCAGCTGTATGTAGTGGATGCACAACAGCCATCACTGAAGCTGCCAATGTTGAAGCAGCCAGTGGAGGAAGACATCTCAAGGGGTGGAGAAGATTAGTGAAGCACCATTGAATTTTGTTTTTTTCCTTCTATAAAATTAAATTTCTATTATACTATAATTTTTAATTGTGTGATCCTTCTAAGTTTGATTTAGAGAGAAATAATTGATAATTGACCCCATTCTCCCATAGATTTTGTCAATAATGTCAAACAAGGTCAAAAATATATGTTATTTATTTTCTTTCCATTCATTTTTTTATTCCATTAGGAAGAAGATTTTTCCCAAACACACTTGAACTAGTTCATGATATATGTTTTCCATGATACCACTCAGGAAAGATTTATAGTGCATCTCCAAGAATTTCACTTATATTTTATCCATGAAATCTAATATTATGAGATGGTGGATACCATATGAATATGAAATGTGAAAATAATAGTCTACATGTTTTTCAAGGAACCTGGATCCAAGATGCAATCAAGGTATCATCATACCCTCATGTGTATACCTCATATTTTTCATGAAGAAGATAATGATCCCACATGATAAACAATTTTGTATCGTGTGATGCCTATTGCATATAGACCATGAAATTGCCTCTAATTATTATGTGAATATTTTTTCTCATTAGAAGGAATATTGTGGGTCAGTTTTTGTGCATTTATATTTGTGCAATACACCAAGAACCCACATACACTATTACAGGAAGCACGAATTATTATTTTCATGAATGCAATGGGGCATGATCGCACACACATAAAGAATGAATTGAGAAGCATTTGTGTGTCTGAAAACAAATAAAAGTAGAGGATAGTGGACAATGTTTGTATTTGTATGCATAATGAAAAACACATAATAAAATAAAAACAAAGAACATAAAATTATTTTATAGGTATTTTAATTCCATGAATAAAATGCATGAAGTTGAATTGATTTTAATGAGTGTTATTTTTGTTCATCCATTGAATATTTAGTAAGTGTGTGTGTACTACATTGACAGATAATTGTGGCTAGGAAATTCGTCACAGAAGGAGTATCATATCGTGAATTTGAGAAAGGAAGGGATAATTTGACATGTACTGTGTTGATAAATTACTCGGTTGTTTATTCTGAAATTAAATTGAAGTGAAAGTAGCATCTTCCCCTTATTAATGAGTATTAGACTGATTTTTATAAAATATTTATGACTCAGTAGAAGTAAAAGACCTTAATTTGAATGAAAATATGATATATTTGATTCAATGTCATCTAGTGTTTTAGAGATATAATTTTTAGTGTGTTAATTGAATTTCTATAAACAATTGGTCATGCTGGTATAAAAAACACCATTGAACACTATTCTAAATATCATAAATAACACCATAAACTCAGAAATATTGTTCATTTCATGCATGAACATTGTGTTCCAATTACAAGAATTCCCAATCACTACAAGAAATAGAGATAAGAAAATATATGAAACAAACAAAGGTTGATCATGACATAGAGTGTGTCATTGTTCCAAATCATTTCAAAATATGTGTGTTCTAACTCATCTTTTATTATCTCTATGTAATTGTAACTATCACACAACATATCAATTCTTCTAAATCGGAAAAAATCTTGAAGTGTATATGGATTAATTTAATTAAATTGAATTCAATAAAATAGTTGTGTACATTTATTCGACACCATCCTCTCAGTTTCCCTGCATGATACATTTGGGCTCTACACGTGGTATTTTGAGATTTTCTTCCATTTATTGGATAAATGTTTGTATAATGTTTTTTATAATTATTATTTGAAGTCTATATTTACAGGAGATTCTAAATCACCACTGGTGGAAAATATAATCTCCACTTATATTGAAGAAAACATGAAAATATTTTCCATGAATCTAAATAATAGTATGAATATGGATGAAAATATATTAATGAAAATCACAATGAAAGAATGTAAGGATCAATGATCTCTTTCCAAATCAGTGTAAAACTATTCATATGATGAAACTAAATCAACTAGTTCAATATTTGGTGAGTATAAGGAAATTTAATCTATAAATATTTTTGAAGCATTCTACTCTCAATATGAATGAAATATGAAGAATTTTATTAAAGAAGTTATTTAATATAATTTTTTTAATTCAATGATCTATTGGATAACAAATAATAACATGAAAAAAATAAGGAAATTGGAGGATTCCGTGGTAAGGAAATTTAAAAGTTGAAATGATCTTAATGGCCTTATTGATGTAAAGTAAGAATCTATGAATTTTTGAAATAAAAAATATTTCAATTTTTAAATAATACTTTAAATGGAATAATTATGATATAATTGTGATAAAACAAGATTTTTTATATGTTATTTAGGCATTGGAAACATTGTTTAATGATTCCATTAATTCCAAAGATACTCAATTTGAAGACAATAGAAGTATATTAATTGATATTGAAAAGTTAGTGGAAGAAAAGAAAAAGTCTTTGATGAATACTTTTATAAGATCCATGCTCTAAAATAACATCATAATTCTACTATTTGTGTCAAGAAATCCTGAAAGGAATTTAAATCAAGAAGAATAATAGAATTTGAAAAATCATAGATTAAAAGTATCAAACATCACGAAGATTAGATTATCAAATAGATATGTGATTGGTAAATAAGGATAACATCAGTTGAAAATGTGATGTTTTCTTCAGCAAGAACTATCTTGAACTTGAACATGAACTGAAATATTTAAGGGAAACTAGTTCAAGGAATACCTATGTTGTTGAGAAGATGAATTATAGAACCCAAATATATGACATGATTCATGCTCCCAGAATATATGATTCTACACGAACTATTGATTATGCTCATGTAACTGAATAGATTCATATTAGTTGTAATCAGTTCTCAAAACCATTTATTGATCAAACATCAATAAACTAATGGAATATTGAAACACACAACCCATGTTATTCTCTTTCTACAGTATCATATGATAGTTTAGGGTTTAAGCCAAAAGATGGTAAAATATGGTTTCATAAAATTAATGGTATATCTACCAAAACTCCAAGGTTAGATGTTGGAAATATCAAGAACCATAACAATCAAAATGGTACCCTAATGAAGAAAAGGCATATCTGTGAATAGTGAGGCACTAAATGTAGTCAGATGGGTACTGAATGTAAATATAGGACATTTTTTTGTTTTTGTTGGTGTTTCTAGGAATCTTGTCATCTATCCATTGATTCTTGGAGTAATTTTTTCGCAAATGAAAATTACAGAATACCTAAATTCATGCATAATTGATTTGAAGAAATGAATAAAACTACATAATTGAAGGCATATACACAGATTAAGAATGATTTGTCTATCAAAAATAGATTTGATTATCTTGATAAATTCTTTGATTATTACCACATAAGTGGTCACATATATAATGAATGTAGTTATATTCCAATCATGACTATTTATATGTTGATTAGAATAAAACACCACAACAAATGCGAAACCAAATAACAAAAGATAAAAAATTTTCCTTGAGGATTATTTAAAATAAATTAGTCCAAAAACATCAAAACAATGTAATCCTATGATGAATGATATTATTTAGTCAAATAATTTTATTTATACCAATAAAACATGCTTTGACTATATATAGAGAGGCCATACCATGTACCACTACAAATAGGCTAGAGAAATGAATGTAATCATGTGAAAAATAATAAATTAAACAAATATAAGAAAAAAGTATACATGATTGATTGAAGACAATAATAAATAAGGCTTTACTCATGAAGGTTAACTCAATATAATTGAATAACCCATGTGGATACTACATGAAAAAATATGTAAAGAATGATTTCTTAATCATCTTCCCTTATCAATTTCTTGTTTCTTGGGAAATGTAGAAAGATGGGGATGGAGTACTAGATAGGGAATAAGAAAGGAAAATGGGTTGTTCCACATGAGGATCTCAAATTTCATGAGAGTTTGTGAAAACATGAAAAACAACAGTCTCACATAGAGGGTATAGATGTAGTGGAAGTGTGGTGGTTGGATTCCTAACTATTTTTTTCCGTAATCGATGAGAAATCCGGGAGAAATACGGCGACGAATTCCACAATCCATGGATTAAAATCAATGATTTATAAAATGAGAAGAAAATCACTGGATACGAGAAAGAGTATCTTTCACATAATGTTTATTATTAATTTATTAGTTTTGAAAAAAATTAAATATCTGGGTGTTTGTTATTTTCTTTGTTGATGATTTTTTATCATCTCGAATGACCCTTATGGGTTTTCTTCATTCCTCTCATGAATATCCAATGTATAATCTCTCAAGAAATGATCCACATGTTCCATAATAGTCTCTTATCAATTCCACTCATTCTAAGAGTGCTATAACAGTGAAGTGAAAATAATCCATCCATCGTTGCTGATCACTCGTTATTCAGTCTTGATGAATGTCTCTGGTTCTTGATAGGGAGAAATGAGAGGAGTCAAGAGAAAAAATTATGGGCTAAAAATTTCTCAATTTACTGAGGTTTGGCATAATAGATGTACCTACCTATTAATCGACATGGGGTTGTAGTTACAATATTAAATTGTGAAACATAAATTAAATGCAATTGTAACTATTAGAGAAAACTCATGCCAGAAGATAACAACAACAACACAATTATTTGTGGTGCATGAACTTGGGAAAAATAGAACCATAGATGAAATCTTATTCCACATAATGATAAAATATTGTTCTTATATTATAAGCTAATTGGATAAAAAATATTTACTTAGTTGTAAATAATTAATTTATCAATGAAAATGGTCTAAGTACATTTGAAATCATCTTCCATTTATCGACCACCTAAATAAAATATTTTATTCTATTAAATAAACATTTTTATTTAAATGCTTTTAAATAAATATTTATTAATTTTTAAAGAAATGAAATAATGATATTTTATTCACAAGTATGTAAATAAATAGTTATCTAATTTATGTGATCATTTAAACATAAATGAAATTAATCCTATATCTTGAGACAAATATTTCATCCTTTAATTAAATTCAAATTGAATTTAATAGACACCACTAGAAACACTTATTCTCTGACCCTCTATGATTCATTCTCATTGACATTAGGCTGGCTTGTTTAAAGATCGAGAATAATATCTAGAATTGGGTCAAGGCCCCCAAGATAAAGAACATAATGACACAATGACGACATCCACATATGAATTCTCCTTCATTGATATAATCCATTTGTCAAATTATCTCACCAAACATGTTTCAAGATACTGCCATCAACCTATATTCTTGATACTTCATTCTCAAACGACCTGAAATAAACTCTTTGTTACACGATGGATGTGGAATTTAGAAGAACAGTTCTATATCAATGAAAGGGCTGATATACCAACATATATAAATGGATAGGAAAAATCCTTCCAAAAATTATCCATTAATAACATGTCATTCATGATGCACCCAATGTACCCTACATCCCGCCAACATATGGTGGGACAGTTTTCATCGATGAATAAATGTGCATGATTCATGACACATATTAATGATAATCATAAAGTCTAAGGACCATTACACATTATCATAGATAGGATTATCCAATGACACAAAAACATACTGATTTTTCTGGTGGGACATTTCCTATAATATATCGTCTTGGAGATTACCAAGTGTGAACTTCAAGAGAAGAAGTACCATCTTCTTATGAGTAATTATACCTAACGGTCTATTTATTATGTATCTCATCATAGTATGTCATCTAGCTGCATAACTATATTTAGGAATACTATCATATCACTTCAATGTTCTCATCATAGTGGGGGACTGCTATGACCTTATCAATGTGACGAACACTATAGGAAATTATTATATAATAGTCATGTAGAAAATGAACAATATGTAATTAAATATTCATGGAATCAATGAAAAATAATTGTTTCTAGGACACCAACTATAATAAACTCCAACATCGAATAGAGCCAACTGCGTACAACTTTTAGTCCTTTATACCTCACATTATGACCATGTTAATGTTGAGTTAAGGTATTATTCAAGGGGTCTACCATGTTATCTTATGTGGAAATGATTCTCACTAAAATTTCACCTCTCTAGGAAAAATTTCTCAAGAGATGGTACTTACGTAGTTTTTTTTTGTCCGCTGATGTGATACTGGCTCTTTTGCAAGAGATGCCACTATAGTATTTTCATGTTTATCCCGTTTGTGAATTCATGTCATATTGTTCTATATGGAAACTATCATATTCATATCAACTGATGAAATGTTCCTCATATCCTTCATAAACCAAGAACATATCCTTAGTACACCTCAAATACTTAAGGATCTTCTTGAATACCATCCAATGATGGTCACCTATAGCTGTTTGATATATTCCTACCGCATTAAATGTGTGAGAAACATCTAGCCTAGTATATTGCATAACATACGTGACTGTCCCAATTGATGATGCATATAGAATATTTTTCATACTCATTATTTTCTCATGATTCATAGAAATCATTTTATTGGAATGATGATTTCCATGTAATGCTTAAAACAATCCACTCTTGGATTATTTCATATTTAATCTCTTCAATATCATTTTAATATATGTACTTTGACTTAGACCCACCAATATCTTGTATCTATCATGATGGATCTCAATCCCATGAATATATACTAACTCACCCATGTTATTTATGGATAAACATTTAATAAGTCATGCCTTAACATACTGTAATACTGAAATTATATTTCCGATAAGTAATATGTCATCAATATATACTATTAGGCAATGAACTGCACTCCTAGTAAACCATTTGTAGACACAATGCTCACATTCGTTCTTTATCAAACCAAATTTATTTACGGCTTTGTCAAAACAAATGTTCCATGACATAGATTCTTGATTTAATCTATAAATATATTTTTACAACTTTCTTATCTTATTGTCATATTTTGGAGTCACAGAACCATAAGGTCATGTCATACTGACATCTTCATGAAGGTTCCAATTAAGGAAGCCTTTTTTGAAAAAACTTTACAAAATTTCATATTTATGGTAAGTAGCAATGGCCAGTAGAATCTTGATGAATTTAGCATTGAAACTAGTGAGAATTTTTCTTTGTTTTCAATTCCTTGATATTTTTTTAAACCCATTTTCATCTAGTCATTCCTTATAGGTACTGACTGGTCATTCCATGTCCAGTTTCTTCTTGAATACCCAATAGCAACCAACAATATTTACATCTACCATAGGATCTACAAATATCCATACTTGGTTATTCAGAATTCATGTATTCTTTCCACATGTCATATTATGTGCCACATACTGTTTCATTATGGGTAAGAGGTTCATCATTATAAATTAATAATGTGTCACCATCCTTGGTGACTGGAAAACCATACAGTTCTGGTTCTCCAATATCTTCTATACTCATATGCAATACTTCTATATCTGGAATATATCTTTCTAACATAGGGATTTGTGGAATCTTCTCTTGTAACAACTCATGTGTACATTGTTCAATGACTAGAATGATGTCTATCTCACTCCCACTATCTCTTTTATAGATGTGATACCTCTCAACGAATTCGGTGTGTCTTTCAACTATAACCATTTTGTCTGATGGGTTGTATGGGTAATATATCCTTTTTTATTTTGGGTATCCTATAAAGGTACACTTTTTACCTCATGGAGAGAGTTTGTTACCTGAAAAGTCCTTAAAAAACTCTTCACTTCCCACACATGTAAATTATATAACAAGGATTTTCTTCCACTAAAAATCTTTTATAGAATACCATTTATCGATTTGGTTGGTACTTGGTTTAGTATGTGTGTTGCTATTTGTAATTCTTATCCCTAAAAGTATAATGGAAGACCAACAAGGGTCATAATTTATCTCTCCATATCCAATAATTTGTGGTTCATCCTTTCGCTTATACCAATCCACTAGTGTGTGTGTAAGGAGTTGTGAGTTGGGATAGGATACCGAACTCCAGTAAGTAACCAATGAAGTCTTTATTAGGATATGATCCACCTTGTCCTGAGTGGAGTTTCTTAATATTCTTACCATGATGGTTATCAACATTTTTCTTGTATTCCGTGAACTAATTAAAATAATCCGGCATATACCATATTAAGTAGATATATCCATATCAACATAAATCATCATTAAAAGTTAAAAAGTATGAGTATCCACCACGTGATTCGACTGGAAATAGTCCACACACATTAGTAAGAACTAATTAAAGTATCTCTTTGGCCCTTTCACCTTTCCCACTAAATAGGGATTTGGTCATCTTTCCTTGTAATCATGAGTGACATGCTCCAAGTGGTTTTAGTTCAAAAGAGTCTAAATATCTATCTTGATGTAACTTTGTCAACTGTTTCTCACTTATATGTCTTATCTGGTGATTCCAATGTTGGGTGTGGTATGATTCATGTGAAATATCTTCTTTATCAATTATCCTTACTTGTTTTTTGTAGTCGAACATGTAAAGAACATTATATAAATGTTGATTACCAAAACATATTATATCATTATAAAATAAGCAACATTAATTTCTGAACATCAAAATAAATCGATTTGAATCTAGTTTAGATACAGAAATATTGTTTTGGGTTATATAAAAAACATAATACCAACCCTTAAACACCAAGATATTCCCAGCTAGCAACGTGAGGTTGTAGTCCCTGATAACTACAACATGAAGTCTAACTCTGTTGGCATCTCGTAGATATACCTCCCCTCAGTCAATTTTTATGAATCTAATTTTTTCTTATATTTTGATACATACGTGAGAACCACAAGATATATCTAATACCCAATTTTTAGAAATAGATAAATTTCACATAATGAAAAATTCACCAAAATCTTCCCCTTTCTTCATTGGATGTGTGCAGTTTTTCTTCTCGTGGCCCTTCATTCCACATGTGAACAAATAACTTCATATTCCCTTGTCTCCCCTTGGATCTTCCTTTTCTTGGAAGAGCCTAAAGAAACATACGACATAAATCTATTTTCATTCACTTTCCTTATATTCACCATAATAATAGAAATTTTTTCACACTTCATGTTTTACTCTGCTTAGAGATGAAGGATAAGAATATTTGGTAGAGACATATCATTGTTTTCCATATTGAAATTCAAAACAAAACTAGGGATGCTCTAAGTGATTGATGTGAGAATGAGATTGGTACCCAGTTCTTTGGTAAGTTTAAACCCTATAACCTCCAAGCGATCAATGTATCAAATGATCTTGACTATGTGAGGCCCAAATGGGGAACCCTCTCCAAGCTTACTCTGAAAATGTTCCTTTGAGATCTAAAAAAATCTCATATTTCTCTCCTTGTAAATACCACATAGGTGTTCAATCATTTAACATACATCAATGTTTTCATGTGACTTCATGAGTTCACTAGACATTGATGATATCATCAAACATTGAATTTTTACCACGTCATTCATATATTTCTTATAGATCAATAACACTTCATTAATCAACTATTGGGAAGGAAAATGAGGTAATGAGACTCAAGTTCATAAGACTTCCATTCATGGTGTATAATGACCTGAAAGAATCTAAAACATTCCTTGAAGTTACTGTCATTGATAATGTTGTATTTATCCAGTATTTATCATGGGGATAGTGTGGTTGATGATCATTTAATTTTTATTTAATAATTAAAGAGTATATAATTAATACTTTCATGATTACATTTTATGAGAAATAATAAAATAATTTTACTATGTTTCCCACTATTTTATCAATTCCTATTGTCTCTCACCATTGAACATAGAATGTCTTGTTGCTAAGAAATTTTAGTGTCATGAATCCATATTCCTGTTTGTATAACCCCAACAAGGGCTGTTCAAGATATTTGAAGGTATTTATGTAGGCAGGTATTTTCTAACTGTAGGCTTCCTACTCCATGATATGTTGAGTGGACTCCCAATCTTGAAATCCTGACTTGGATTTTCTGAACACATGACTTTAAATTTAAACCATTTCTAGCAAGAGTTACTCCTCTTGAAGTAAAATGGATATGTCAACCCAAAACATTCATAAGATTTTCCTTTATAAAATTATTTATCCAAAGAAGGATTGGTCAAACACTTAGTTTTGTTGGGTCTTGTCCTTAATCAAGTAACAGAAGGCTTATTCTGGATTATTATTTTACTGAGTGATTTTTATCTCTTATATATAAATTTCCTTATTATTATTATAACATGATTGTAAATATTAAGTGTTACTAAGTTAATTGGTTACCCATGTCTTGATAATATTTATGCATAATGCTGTTATATTTTACATTCAGCCTGCATGAATAATAATTCATTAATTATGTAGTCATGAATAAATATCCATAATGAAAAACCATAGAACAAAATAAAATAAAATAATGTAAATGTATTGATCATTATATCTTCTAATGGTTAGTTTATCTAGTGGTTGATAATGCAACTGATGACCTAGGATTGAATCACCTTGAAGCAGTTAAGGTTTTTTTCTTAATTTTCCACCAATCCACCATTGTATCTCCTTTTATTCATTTCACATTGCCTCCTTAATTGAACCGCCTCCAAAATAATGAGAGATCCATCCCTTAAATATGCTTTCTAAATCACACGCAGGTGAGGGGTAAAGAAGGGTTTACCTCAAAGAAACCATGGGCATGCATGCCCTACATATTAATGAGGGGAGATGGAACACATGCCAAAAAATTAATTTAAAATAAATTAAAAAGAAACCAATCAAATACTAATATTTTTTCTAGCTCAGGATCATCCTCATAGATGCACCAAATAACACAATTAAAAAAACTAGCATTCAATTATTTAATCGATCTTATTAAGATAAATCACACTCAAATAAATTAATTATTACCATTAATTAATCAATCATTTTATCTTAATACTTTTCTAAATTTACTTGAGATTATCATCCATAACCTTGGAGGTAACACAGTGAACCACTATTCAAATCTACATAATATGTAATTTTGAACATTACATAATCATTAAAGTTTTAATTCTGTGTAATTTGGAAAATTATTCAGTGTGTTTTTCTGACTACATTGTTTGTACTTACTCCACTATATTATCCTAAGTACACACCTAGGGACTTAGCGTGTGAGGTGTAATTAAAAAATTATAGAGTTCATGGCATGTCCAATGGGCCACACACCATTTCCGCTCCGGGTTACACATTTACCAGTTTTCATAGCTCTGTATGTGATACATGGTTTGGACCTTCACCAGAAGGGACTACAAGCTGTGTCCAGTAAGCCAGATGGTGTGCAATACAGCTAACCATGCACAAATATGTCCTGGTCAACATGCAGTGTAAGAATTAAATACAATGCTTGCCATTAATGCACATGGCTTGAGTAATGTCCAAATTACTCATGATGCACCAAACACAACTACAAGGTCTGTGATCTATATTACACTATGTATATTGAAGATTACATGTCATGTAACTCTGAATAAATGGAGTATATTGTCATGTTACCTGGATTGAATTTTCGAAACCTCCCGATGAGATCCTCGATTTATTTTTAATAAAAAAATATTCATCTCTATCATATTTTTGAGAAACGAAAATAAGAAGAAAATATCTCAAAATGCATATTATAAGGACGAGTAAACATGAATTGAAAAAAAAAATATTAATCGGTAAATCATCAACAAATTATTTAAATAATTATAAATTATGATGATCCTACTCTGATTCCACTTGTAAGATCTATACACAGTGGAAGCATGGTGGCGGGAGGTCCCAACATTTCTTTTTCCATAATCGATGACCAATACATGATCAATAAGATGATGGACATCAATATCCACAGAGTAAAATCAATGATTTAGAAAAAGAGAAGAAATTTACTCGATCTGAGAAAGGGGGTATTATACATTAAGTTTACAATTAATTTATTAATTTCAGAAAAATGAAATTCCTAGGTCTTTGGTATTTTCTTTTTTGATGATCAATGATTGTCTTGAATGACCCTTCTGAAATGTAATTTTTTAACTTGCGAGGATCCAATTTAGAATCCCTCTAGTGATGATCCGCACATGATCTAATGGTATCCGATAAACACCAATCATTCTCTGGGAGCTAGAATGGTGAAGCAAATGTCTTACATCAACCGTTATTTATCTCTCATTCTTAGGTCTTGAAGTATATCTCCTGTTATTGAGAGGGAGAGATGAGAGGAGTTGAGAGAGAATTTTTTTGGCTCCACAATTCTCAACTCATCAGGGTCTGGCATAATAGATGTACATTCCTATTAATCTACATGGGGATTCATATTATATATTTAATTACTAAACATCACTTAAATGGAATTATGAATTTTAGAGAAAACCCATGACACATAATGACAATAATAGAACCATTATTTTATGGTGTCCCAACATGAAAAAAATAGAACTATAAATGAATTCTTATGACACATATTGATAATATTAGTAGTATTATTATATCTTGTGCTAACTGGATAAACATTATTTACTAACTTGTAAATAATTAATTTATCAACAGTCATGGTCTTGATTCATTTGAACTCATATTCCATTTTTTTAACTTCTATTTCATTTATTTAACACCCAAATAAAGTATTTTATTATCTTAAATAAATATTTTTATTTACAAACTTGATAATAAAAATTTATTAATTTTTAAATAAAATAAATAAATATATTTTTTATTCAAAATCTGGTGAATAGATATTTATTTAATTTATTCGATAATTTTAACTTTAATAAAATTATTCCTCAGAATTTTGAATAATAAATATTCCATTAATTAAATTCAATGTTAATGTAATTGAGACCACAAGAAAAAATTAGTTTGTGAACCTAGAGGATTAATTCACATTGGTATTTTGTGGGATATCCTAATTTCCAAGAATACTATCTAGATAGAAGAACATAATGAAAATAATAATATAAATGTTTTACTATCTCAATGAGATATTTTAATGATAGAAAAAACCCCTAGGGAATCTACCTCACTAATAGCATAGGTGAGGATAAACAATCCACATAAGATGAAGGCGTATGGATGTAATGTTTCCATCCTAACAAAGAAAGTTCAAAATGAAAAATGTAAAGGAGACACAACATGAAATTTAACATACACATTATATGTATCAAAAAATGAGTCTTTGGTTTTAGAGGAAATTATCATCCTATTTTCACTTATTAAGAAAATCATCAATGTTCCATATTATTCCTATATTCATGTGTAGTATTTTTGTTTAAATTGTTTTTAATTGATGGTAATGTACATTATCAGAAAGAGAAATCTGTGATCAAGGTGGAATATAAAAATTTGAAATCATTATTCACGATTTGATAGAGACACGAATTGTTAAAAAATAGTGGATTTTCCACATTAATGTCATGAAGACAATCTTTGGAAATTTTCCACCAAGTCCAATCAAAGTTACAGTAATAGAAAACTGGGTTTACATAGTGCTGCCCTTTAATAGCACTGAAAAGGGGGTACCATTATCAGTGCTGAAAAAGTATTGATAAAGGGTACTTTTAATAGCATTAAAAAATTCTTTAAATGTACCCCTTTATCAGCACTTTTCTAGCGCTGTTAAAGGGACCCCTTTATCAGTGCTTTTTTAGCACTAGTAAAGGGTTACCCTTTATCGGTTCTTTTTTATGACCGCTGAAAAAGTACTTTTTTTATCAGCACTTTGTTACTAAAATTGTTATTGGGTATATTACAAAAAAAAAATTAAAAATAATTTATTAATATATTAATATGTGAATATTTTATATATTTATATATATAATATATTTTTAAAAAATATGTTCTAGATAACTATAAAAATAAATTTTCATTTAATATATAATAAATTTAGTGAAAATGAATAAAAAATATTTTAAAAAAATTATTTATAAATATTTTTATAATTATCAATGACTAATAATAATTTAATAACAATTTGAAGACACCGAAAATAAAAAAATTAATAAAAGATCAAGAATAAGTTGAAAACATAACTAAAACTTCAAACAACCATTAATTTTGATCCGGGTATCCATTTGTGCTCTACAACATGTCAAATCAAAGTTTGTGATGGGCTATATGCACCCAAAGGAAAAATGGATCCTTTTGTCTCATTTTTCGAGGCTAAAAAAGGCCATGAAGGCCTCAAAATCTGAGTTTTTAGTTGGGATACCCAAATTTTTTAATTTTCATAGGAATATCAGCCTTCTTTTTGGGCATCTTTTCTCTCTTTTTCTGCGGGGACATAATTTATTTAAATGGATTACATTCAAATTGATATTATGGATTTTAAATTTTATCATTTTTCATAATTTAATGTTATTTATAATCAAATATATAAAAATATATAGATAATTTATATATATTCACACAAAGAAATTAAATTTTATAAATAATAATTAAAAATATTTACATATAAAGTATATTTCTCATTATATAATCCATATAATATCCATTTTATATGATATAAAAATATATGCATATTTATATACCTATGTAATATGTGTGTGTATCTATATATATATATATATATAATATTGTGTGTCTGTACTAACAAATTGATATATATTACCTATATATTCTAACATATGAATATACATATGAATATACATATTAATATATAATATATGTAAATATATATAAATTTGTATAATTATACTTAAAGATACACTCATATATATAAAATATATACAAGTGTATGTATGTTGTATGTATGTATGTATATATTTATAAACTCACAAAAAATATATTTTATAAAAGTATATAAAACCAGTCTTTTAAATAAGTATTAAAATATTAATAAATATACAAATAGAAAAATATAATTAAATATATATTTGAAGCAATAAATATAACTATATATAAATATGTTAATATATATATATATATATTAATATAACTAAATTTAAAAATATATTTCAATATAAATATATATTAATATATGAATAAATATACGTGTATATATATATATATATAAATAGATATATCATTAATTAGAGAACAATGAAACATAGGGGAGTGGTAAAGGGTCCAGGCACGTATGAGAGAGGTCTAGAGTTCAAATCTAGGGGGAGGCATAGGCACACTGATGGGTGCGGGGGGGGGGGGGGGGTGGCTAGCACGTGGGCGAGTGCATGTTGGGGGGTGGTAGGGTTGTGGGTGGCTGTAGGTGTAGGATAGTGCTATTATGGGGGGTTAAGAACTGTTAAAATATGTCTCTAATTCAAATAATTGTTTTAATTTTTGTTACTTTTATTAGCGCAGAAAAAGAACAAATAAATTACCCTTTTATCAGCATTATTTAGGGCTCATAAAAGGGGCCTTTATCAGCTCTTTTTTTGAGTGGTGATAAAATGGACCCCCTTTATATTTACTGAGATTAAAAATTCTGTTTATCACTATAAATTCCCTTTTCTAGTGGTTTTAATGGCCATATTTGCAGTAGTGGGAGTGCACCCATCCATGGGAGAAAATATAGATGAGGTGATATCAAGGCTTATTTCATAAATATCTATAAATTTATGTTATCTTAACAAAATTTTAAAATTGAGGTAACACAATTACACTTTTTCCCTTTTCTTGATTATATATAATATGTTGAATAAGTTGGAGTGTTGGTTGATGGGAAAGATCATTAAATGGGGGAGTAAAATATTTTGTCCCATGAAATTACTGATTCTTTTACTAAAGTGTGCTAGAGAATAAAATCCAAGATAAATCTATCTCATAAAATATATTTTATTATATTTAAATATGCTTTGATCATGATATCATGTGTATCTTTTTCAATCGATTTCACAAACAACCTAGGTTGTATATCTATTATTTTCTACATAGATTTAGACCATGAAGACTTTGAGTAGTGAAACTAAAGGATCTTATATAGGTAATCCATGTGGCACCATCCTTCACCCATTAAAAGGAGAATTAATTTCCAAATTCCTTGAAGGGTAGAATAAAACCCCTACATTAATTCAATTATTGTCTATAAGTAGAAGGAAATTTAATTAGAAGGAAATAGTATTGACAATAAATCCAAAGGTAGAGATTCAAAATACCATGTATATGGTTGATGACTATATTTGTTTTTTCTATCAATATATTAAAAAGAGTAAAATGATATTGTAAGATGAATTCCTCTATGTTTTGTGATTAATTGTGAAAAGAGAATTTTGGAATGATTTTTATAATTACTCATAATGATTGGTGATGATTCCTGGAGAATTCTTATGCACTATTTGGTTATTATTAACTAAAACAATTATTAATTCTTGATGAGTTGATTGTTGTAGAATTTTTATTGATTCATAGAATGAATGTCACACATGATGAATTATCCATATTTCCAAATCATAAATTTGATGAAGTGATATTTAATGGAAAGGATCAACGATATGGTGGTTTAACTATTTTTAAAACTTTTTTAATAAGAACGAAGACCATGAAAATATTTATTTTCATTGAATATTCCATAGAAAATTGATAAAACACATGGAAAAATATGTGAATGAAGTTAAGAAGAGTTTAAAATGTGGATTACAAAATACAATTACATTTTTCATGAAGATGACATAAAATAAGAGAATGAAACATGAATTTCACATTTCATAATATGATGATGATTTGAGAGTGATGGATTCCATGAAAAATGAATTACATTTCCTTGATGCAATGAAAGGAATATTGAGAAATTAGGTTGGTATTATACATTGAATAATTATTTTATTTATTATTTAATTTGACATGTTCAATGAAATCTATATTGAGTTCTTTATAAATAGTCCATCTATTATTACACAAGGACACCTTTAACTTAGGTCACATGTATCCCTAGTGACACTCAATGTGTGACACATGTCATCTATCTAATCTTCCTTCATCGTAAAATCTATGGATTGAATTAAAGCTTCTAGATCATTTGATCTTGGCTATCTATTGTGTTGTTTTTATGCATGGAATGATGATTCCAATAACCCCAGAACTTCAATAATTTAATGAGATTTGATGCGTCATATTTTTCAGAGATTAAATGAGGATGGAAACTATGATCAAAGGTTGTGTGAGATAACAAATATTTTCCAATAAATATCCGTGACCCTCAACCTGTTTGGTTATTGAAACTCACTAAATACTTACAATCTCTCTCTTACATGAGAAAATAAGCATCAATGATCCATCCTGGATCGTGAAGCATGATAGATAAGAAGGTCGTGAGTGTTCAACTTGTGCGAAGGTGGATACTCTGGACATATGACCTGTGCATACAGCACATTCGTTGTGCATTGTGAAGCACTTGGTTCCACAAAGAAACCAATTTATTGTTATACCCACATGAATATAATTCTTATTTTTTATGAAGAAGTCCTAGAAATCACATCATCTACTATTATGGTTTGTGAAAATCCTGTTTCAATCATCCCATGTTCTTTATTTGAGTTCATGTCTGAATCTGGTTGTGTGTAACATGGAAGTCATTCGGTGTCTGTGTGCCTATCTATTTTCACAGAGCATCTAGAACCCACATATACTATTACACATAAAAGGATTTGAGGTTTTCATCCTTTCATTCATTAATGCTGATACATACATAAAAATGGATTTAAGAATGATCTATGTGTGTGCAACAAAATAAAAGAGGAAAGTAGACAATGTATGAATTTCTATGAATAAATAAATGAACAAGAAAACAAAAAATAATGAACATAATTGAATGTGTTAGGTTGTTGGAATCCATCAGACATATGCATGAAGTGGAATTTATTTGATAGTGTGCATGTTTTGTTACTGCAATGAACATTTAAGAAGAGATTATTCATAACAATCACAGAAAACTGAGGTTGGGATATTCATCACATAAGGAGTATATACAAATTTTTTTGATAATGTGAGGAATGATTCAGCATGTAGTGTTATAATAAATTCATCTGACATGCATAAAATATTGTTGACTCTCTGGCTATCGAACTCCTTTAGTTGAAGAAAAATATTATTTAGTTGATTCATAGTCATCCAATGCAGATGAGATATCCATATAAGTGTTATTTTGTTAATATAATTGAAGAACTTGTGGTGCTAGTATAAATTACGATGGTGAAGACTGGTGGAACTAGTGTAAGGAACACTACAGACATATGAAGACTTCATTTTTCTCCAACATGAACATTGTGTTCAAATTCAAGGAACTTTTAATCACTACTAGTTATAGATATAGGAGAATCTATGAAACATTCAACGGTTCATCATACTTAAGAGTAGGTCTTTTATACCAAACCATGTAAAAATCGTTATGTGTTTTTGTCTCTTTTATTATATGAATTAAATTTTCACTATAAAACAATAGATCCATTCCTATTAATGAGGGTAGACGTTCAAGAGTAGAGGGGTTAATCAAAATAATGTAAAATCCAATAAAAATTTGGGAACACTGATTCACCCCCCCACTCTCAGTGTCTGTACATGATCCATCTGGGCTCTACATAAATTCTTTCAAAAATATTGTTGATATAACATGTTTCTTCGGAAGATCCTAAACACATGAACATTAAATGGTGTTTGAGACAACTATAACAAATGGAAAAGGAATAGATGAAGAAACTAGATCCTTATAATCAATATAATCTAAATATAAGTAATAAATAAGAAATTATTTAATAAAAATATAAACATAAAAAGTAATTTATATTAATAACGATATTAAATACGTGAAATTACAAATCTGTATTTATATAGATTAATCTAGAGTGATTACAAGTGAGTAGAAATCCATGGACATGGTTTTTGATGACACAATATCTATTCATTGAGTGGTGTACATTCATCTTTGTCATTGTTTTAAAATGTATGTTTCATTCTACACTATGAATTTAATATATTATATTCCATCTAAATATTTCACCATTTTACCCTCCATTGATGTCACATCCTTCTGGATAACTTATTCTTTTAATTATTTGATTATTTATTGGGTTTTCACTGGAACTCTATATAAATTTTACATTTCAATATCATAGTGTTATTTGGATGTTTTTTCACTTTCATTGTATAATGACTTATCTCTTATCCTACTGGAAATTTTTGATATGTGAAATACTTATTATTTTCTATTGAAGATTTATCTATAGATCACCCTTTAACATGATGGAATATATTTTCATCCCTCATTCATTATTTTATTATGCCAAACACTATCTTTATAGAATATATTATTATATGATTCTAATATGATTCTATTTTTTCTTCACATTTTATTTTTACTCATTCATTCGCTGGATAATGTATTTCATTATAATAAAAACAATTTTCATTTTTATACATTTCAATGATATATCATAAAAATTTAAAAACATAATTCTTTTATTTTGGGAATTTTTTATGTTTGTCGATGATCTTTGATAAAGAAATTTTTCAACTTTCATATAATAAAATATAAATTTTTATTATCATTTTCACCTCTCTTAATTTAATTTTTTTTAAATAATTTAAATTTTAATATCATTAACTGATTGGTGTTTTTTAAAAAATAAAAATTATTTAAATCACTTCTTCCACATATGTTCCAAATATAAAATTCAATCAATAATAATTTGAAGTTACCTTTAATACATTTTAATTGTCAAATTATTAGACATAATATTTTTATAAAAATATTTAAAATTCATATTTCAGCTTTAAAAAACTATGTTTAATGTATCTTTTAATATTTAATATTTGAAAAAATCAATATGATCTATACAATACAATTTTTAAATTTTCAATTACATTTTCCAATATTTATTATCAAGGTTATACATTAAGAAATATATGACTATTTCATGAATGATGTATTGAAAAAAATTGGACATATAATCAACTCTTGACAATTTCATGAAAATGTTTTTTTATCCATTTTATTTATTAATTCACAATATTTTATGATTATATAAAATCTAATGTATTTATTTTTTAGTACTATAAAATAAACCATATTCCTTTGAGAAATTATTCTCCTATGTCAACAATATTTTATATGTTATCATTCAAATGTTCCTTATGTTATATTTCCTCACATTATTAATTTCATCTAAAGTGTCTCATATTATAATATAATTCATTGATTCATTATTGAGACTTCAATTTTTGATAGATTTTGGGAAAATTAAATCACATTGAGGGAATTGATCTATCAGTAACACTTTAATACCCTATAAAAATATAATAATATCCTTTCTACCAATGCCTTTCAATTAGTATTACCTAATAGATATTCTTTTTGATTTATGGGAATTCACCTATATTATCATGAAAGTTCATTATCGAGGTATAACTATTTAATTCATAATATATTATATTTTTCTAAATAGGAATCATTGTAATTATTTCATTAATGGAAATTCCAGTTTCTAATATGATATTCTATATCAATAATTGGTAAACATTATCCAGAACTCTATCATGTTTAATTGAGGTAGCCCAAAATAAAATTTATAGTTCAATGCATTCAGTTCATATTCATATATCAATAAATCCTAATAGGAATATGACTAAGAAAACTATATAACACATCCATTTAACATCAAGTGATTAATTATTGGATTTTATATTTGTATGATCGATAACTATTGGTGTCAAGAATCTATTCATTATATTCATTAGTTAGTATCAATTTTTATTATCTCCTTAGGATTATACAACAATAATTTTTCATAATTATTCCACTGATTTTATAGATGGTAATATTTAAGTATCTTCATTCAAGTATTGAGTGATCGCTGCTCCTGATATTATGAAGTATTATCATTTATATTGATTCTGATGAACATTTGATTATTTTTAGAAGGTCGATGCAACTCTTTTACCACTTAGGTTTTATGAAAGTGTTTTTTAAAATTAATGAAATTAAATTTATATAATCTTTTACAAGTAACAATGTGTTTTAACAACCCATAATATATTATTATTATTATTATTTAAACATGGTTGTTACACCCTAGATGTAAAAAATATGGGTATGAATATGAATAAAAAAATTTTATAAATATTTTTAAAATTTTTGATAATGAAAACATAATGATAAAAAAGTTGTTAATTTTTAGTAAATTCATTATTTTCTTCAAAAACACTATTTTGTAAAAAAAATATTTTTTTACTTTTTACGAACAAATAATAGAACTAATATTTTCTAATTTAAGAAAAATTATTTTGTGGAAGTAATCATAATATATTACTTAAAAAATTTAAAATTATAATAGAGGGATTCTTTCCTAATTTTATGAGAAAATTAATTTTTCAATTAATATTGAGAAATACTATTTTTTATTAAAAACGATTTTTTTTTTATCAAGTCTAAAAAGTTTGATTTTATTTTACTGTTGTGTTAAAATTATAATTTTTTTTAAAATATATTTATTAATATAGATTAGGACATTATGACCAGTTTGATGTTGTATTCTTAAATAGAGAAATCTCATACTTATGAAACTAATTTCTTCGGAGAATCTCCTCTTCATCAAGTCTTCACGATTAAAATAAATTATGAAACTTAAGTGAATGTAATTTTAAAAATTGGATTCCAATTTGGAAATAAAAAATATTATTTTCATACAAGAATATTTGGATAGTTTAAAGTTAAAATGAATCATAGAAACAATGATAATTAATTATAGTTGTTAAGGTTTAAATTGGTTTAGCTGCTGATTAGGATAAAATGATAAGGATTAATGGGACTTAAAAAATCACCAATTAATATTTTCAATCCATATTAATACACTTTAATTTATATGCCTCTTGATTGATCCATTTTTTATCTTTGTATCATGTTTTAGATATGGTATAGCATTTTATTTTAAAAAACCCTAGGTGTCTCCTATCCCCTACTTATAATAGGGAACCCCCACTCCTCTCATATTCACACTTCCAAATACTATTTTATTATACAATACCCACCATATTCCCTTAAATAATTCCAATAAAACATCTTAGGGGCCTTATTTTTAGTTGGAAACCCTATTACGAATGATATTGGTGTTATCATTATGACTTTGTCCAAATAAGAGGTATCTTTCTTAACCATGTGTTTGTGA
This sequence comes from Viscum album, assembly GCA_963277665.1. Taxonomy (NCBI): domain Eukaryota; kingdom Viridiplantae; phylum Streptophyta; class Magnoliopsida; order Santalales; family Viscaceae; genus Viscum; species Viscum album. The sequence goes on along the minus strand of OY728133.1, from coordinate 1,028,918,203 downwards.
TTTAATTCATATTCCACCTTCATTAAATATTAATAAAATATTATTATATAATTCAATAAAAATCTTCCACATCTATTCAAATTCTAAATATCACTCTAAAATCCTTCAACATTACATTTAATACATTTAAATAATAAATTAATAGGACATCATATTTTTATATAAATATCTAAAATTTATATTCCAGCATTGAAAATTTAGTTTGAATGTATATATTAATTTTTATTATTTGAAAACATCATCATGATGTATAAAATACAATTTTTATGTTTTATACTATATTTTATTATTTTTAATATATAGTATATACATTAAAGAATAATTTTATATTTTTTTAAATATATATTGAAAATATTCTACATATAATTACCTCTTGATAATTTCATGAAAATTATTTTTAATCCCTTTTATTCATTAATTATCACAACTACGTTTTTTAAATCATCTTGGGTTCTGCTTAATATTTGATCCTTAGTTATTTCCTTGGGAACTGGGTGTGGATGGGTTTAATTTTTGGGGTTTTCTTCCCCTATATCTTTGACATATACTTCTACGCTAGGTTTCCATAGTGTTTTTAGAGGATTAAGTGTTTTGGGTCGGATGACCCTAGCGCACGAATAGTGCACAGATAGTAGTAACCATATTCCCCAACCTAGGTAATTGTTCATCAGATCTTGGGAGAGATAGTAGCTACCACATGGTTCACTATACCATGCATGTTTTTTTGTGTAGAAATTATACATCTTAGCAGTAGCGGTCACATGGTCACTGCACGATTTGACCATCAATGTGAGCCAACCAAGAAACCTATCCAAGTTTTTAAAAACTCTTTGTATCTCCCTTATTTTTACACCATAACCCATATTTTCCCACCATTCTTCCACCTCCAACCAAGGAGCCTCCCAAGAAGGTCTTTTGCACCCTCAATCCCCCCAAGAGGATCTATTCTGGTTTTTTAGTGATTCATTACCTGAATTGAATGGTCATGGTTTTTTTCTTCTACCCTCTGGCATTATATACCTTTTATCTTCTTCCCTAAACCAAGTGTTCATGTTAGTCGATTTTCATGTCTACGATTTCTTGGTTTTAGGGTGTTTTTACACATAGGTTTCTGTTAGGTTTTATCTAACTTCCCTATCATGTGGTAGAGTTGAGAATGAGGTTTTTCCACAAATTCCGGAAGTTCTCCATCATTTTAGGTAGGAACCCTTTTCACATATCCTTTAAATTTAGGTGTTAATTGATTTTTTTTATTTTTTCACACCCTCCTTGATAGTTAAATAGTGATCTATGATTCTTAGAGAAATTATTCAATGTGAATTAACAGGTTTTGTTTAGTTGTTTTCAATATGTAGTATGGGTTTGTTGAGTTGTGCACACTTGGTGTTTGATAAATGTCCAAAGTGGTTTTTCATGTGGTGTGTGATCCTTAAAGGCATGATTTGGTTTTATAAATACAATTGTAATATCCAAAATGGTCATTGGTTTTTTCCAAATGGGGTTTCCACACTAATTTCATGATGGAATGACTATTTGGAATTTTTAAATGTTTTTTAGACATAAATAGTGGTTTGTATTGGTAAATAGGTTTCAAAAGGGCTTTCTGGTTTTGAAAATGGATTAGTATGGTTATTTGTGAATGTGATTGTTATGCGAATTTTTTTGATCCCATTTATTATATATGAAATGGTTTATTTTGAAAGACCATTTAGAAGTGAGTTTACCTTATTGGTTGACCATGAAATGAGAGTGTCCTCGGTTTGAGACCAATATTGTGTAATAATTTCATTTTGACAAGGGAATACTCCTTGAGGTGGCTAGGGTGATGTCAGTTTGTGTGAATTATATGATAGCATGTATGCGTGTCTTGTTGTTTGGATTGTTTGGAGCACACCTTTGCGGACATAACATGGGAACATATAAAAAAGATGAATTCTGATAATGTTTGTTGCACTAGTCTTGTCAATTTCACTAGCTAGTGGGTCGTATCATGGGAATATTTTGTTATTATTACTATAGTATTGGGCCCCTCAGTCAAGACAAGTATAGAGATGATCAAGATTTTCAGCGTTATAATGTCATTGTGTAGGTAATGCCTTCAGAATGAGTCACATGTATAGTATGTTCTGATTCTTTTCTGAGTTAAATTGTTTTCCTGTGATTCTCAGATACTGGTACTATAAGGATCATTTCCCTCATTATTGGAATGATATCCCCTGTACTTACTTTTTTTGTTTTCTTGTTAATTTAAGAGTGTGTGGTTTTTTGTTTTAAAATTATTTAAGAGGATTTTTGAAAGAGAAATAAATATCCCCATTATAAATTTTATGAAAAACGAACTCTATTACATAAATTCCTTTTCCCTTATACTCTTGAAACAATGTTTAAAATTAATACGGCTATGTATTATGATTTTGGTTACTTTGAAACAAAAAGAGTGGAATATTTTAAAATGGTAATGTATTTGTTTTGGAAAATAGGAAAATTTATTTTCATAACGTACTTCAAGAATGGTTTAGAAAAGGGGGTTATTTTAAAATGAATTTTTGGGTTAAAATTGAATGAGATTACTATGATGCATTGAATTACTCAAAAATGTTTATAAATTGGTATTTGGAAATGGTTATAAATTGAATGATATGTTTTGAAAGAAAAACTATGATGTATGAAAATGGTTTTGATTATGTGGTTATTGAATCCTAGAAAAAATTCATTTTTTTAAACCAATGAAATGTCATATATTTGTTGGGGAAAGCTTGAAAATGGGATTCTGTTGAATGGTTGGTGTTTTTAGGGAAAATAATTTGAGTGATTTGAAAGGGAAGTATGAGTTAAATTTTTTTCCTTGAAAGGTGTTTTACCTTTGGTGTTTCTGTGAGTGACCACATGCATGGATATGTTTGAGAATGTGGGTGGGTGCTTGATATAACATAAAGACATGCATGTGTAGGGCTCCATGGGACACCACTGGTGGGTGTGAAATCTTTTAAACTTGTTTCCTTTTTAATGTTCATTTTTTATAAATGAGATGTTTTGGTAGCTTATAGTGTTATGGTGTTTCCCTTATGTTTTGGGAATTGTTTTTTTGTGATTTTTGAGATATAAAATCCATATTTTTGGATTGGATTTTATTGAGTCCCTTGTTTCCTTATTCTTAGTGTCTATCCACACAAAGATTTGATGGATTGTCAAGGTGCATCCTTGGGTGATGAACTATTAGAAAACACTCATGTTGATCAACCCATAGACAACTTTCATTAATTCTAGATGTTCAACACTCATCTCTTTTATGGTCAACCAAATACTATCAAGGTGGAGAAGTGGTTGTGGTGGATTGAGAGGGGCTTCAGTTTCCTTGAATTTCATGATTCATTAAAGGTAAAAATTTCTACATTTATTATTGTTTTTATAATGAGAAAATGGTGGATGTTCGTGTCTCGAAGCAAGCCTTGGGATGTTTTTTCCTACGAGTTCTTCACGTATTTTTTCATCCAACAATATTTCTATGTGATGATGAAGGTAAATAAGATGGTTGAGATGTGAGGTCTTCTATAGAGTATTGGATTAGTGTTGTAATTATATCATCTCTTCTTAAATATAGTTCTAAATGATCCTTTATATGTTGTTGTAGATTCTATGAAGGCTCAACATTTCAAGATAGAGCTCTGTTCTGAGTTGTAGTAGATGGTGTTATATATTAACAAAACCACATTCTCTAATGTGGTGAGGCAGACCTTTCATGCCTAATATGAGTTACTAGTAGGGCTTGATATGGATAATTTTCCTCTAGTAATTGGAGGTGGTTAAAGGGATTCTAATAAGATGAATGGGAAGCAGCCTGATGTTAGTGGTTCTTATTAGGGAATTAAGATGAATTCAGAAGTCTCACCAAACTCTATATGGTGAAATTCTATAAAGTATCATCATTGTAGAAAGAGAGATCATAAGAGATTGTCATGCTCGAATGCACCAAAACTATAGCACACATGTGGATGCTAAGGTCTCTTGAAGTAGTTCTATCAGGGTGTTTCCAAGAAGAAATGTGGATCCAAACCAGACTCATCAATGCTCACCCCATCCCATTCTTAATAGTATGGAAATTTTTGGGATCATTTTAGGATTTTCTATCAATAATGTTAATTAGATATAATATTCATGTCTGGTTATTATTTTTGGTGATTCTTTATCTTTAAATTTTAAGGAAGGATATTGTTAACCCCTTCTAAACATCAATTTTAATTGAAGTGTGATTTGTGAAATTATGATCCATGTGTCTAGTTCAGGGGTTTCCAATTCCTAATTGTGAGGCAAGATATGTTTCAATCATTAGAGCTCTATCCATATGTCTCATAGAGAAGCAGACATGTAGTTAGGATAGAACCAACAACGTGAAAGGCTTGGGTATAAGTTCTATTTTCAATATAGATGATGGAGTCAAGTTAGTCATGCATTTTAGGTTGTTGGTGTAAATTGTGTGTGGTATGGTTTGTGTTCTTCTAGGGGTAGAAGTTATTGGTATGTTGGCAGTTGTATTTTTGATGATTTTTTAGTTTCTCCCTTCCGTCCCCTCCCCTTGTGGTGGTGGGGGGTTGTCCGTTCAGGAATGTTTTTGAGTTCGTTTAACATAATTGGTTTTTATGGTGGGGAGACCCATCACAGGTCTCATTTAATTTAGTGTTAGCCTATATTTTATGGTAGGGAGTATATTCAGGCCTCCCCGTGTTGGTATTTTGGTGTCATATTGATTGTAGGTTTGTTTATAAAGGTGGGGAAACTATTCAGCCCACCACATGGAAGTATCTTGGTTTTATTCCATGTATAATTTTGGTGGTGGAGTGTCTAGTGTGGACCCACCTATTCCTAAGTTATTTCATTGAGTAAATTTTGGGATGGGTGTGCTATGAATAGTTTTGTTGATGTATGTTTATGGGGAATTTCATCAGATGTGGTTTGAATCCATTTGGTTTTATTGGGTGAATAGTTCTATTTTTTATTTTTTATTTTTATAGTGTTCATGTTTTAATGTTGTATTTTCCATCATCAATGCTCTATGCTTTTTTTTATCGATTAACTGCGGGAGTTTATGATTGGGGGAGAGGTGGCACTTAGCGGGGAGTCTGTTTGGATCTACTGAGTTCATCTTATTCTCCCATTTCTTGGTAGTGGTGTTTTTGTGATCATTTTTTGTTATTCATTATAAATAACCATGAATTTAAAATGAGTTGTGGTTTTTTCATTTATTTTAATACATGGGTTGGAATTCTAGAGGCGGAAAGCATTATGGTGGGTAGATTTGTCACACCCGAGTTTTTAAATTCATCTTTGCTTCTAGTTCAGGATTGATCCTCTGTTTTTTTTTATTGTGAACCATGGGTTGTGGGGTTGTATTTTTTGGGGTATTCTCCCCCACTATTTTTGGCCTAGACATCCTACTTAGGTTTCCCCTTGAGTTTTTTGGAAATGTAGGTGTCTTGGGTAGGAAGACCCTGGCGCACGGTTACCACACAGTTAGAATTAAACACATGACTCGGCCTAGGTAACCATGCAGAAGATCCTAGGTGAGATAGTAGAAACTACATGGCTACTGTCGGGTTAGTCATACCGAGTTTAGTTTTCATGTAGTGGGTCTACATCTCAGTATTGGTGGTCGTACGGACATCACATGGTTTGAAAAACCATGTGAACTAACCATGTGACCTATCCATGTCATTAAAAACACTTTCTCTCTCTCATATTTTTAAACCCTATTTTGTATTTTACCTCTATTCAACCTCTAATGACCTAGGGTCTTCCCAAGGTGGTTTCTGGAACCTAGAATCCCCTCTAAGAGGGATCCATGGTGGCTTCTTCGTGATCCTGTACCGCAATTGAATGGTTTGGGTTCCATTATATTCATTTCTTGTTTTTTCTACCCCTTTATCTTTTTCTCAATCCTAGGTTTCACATATGAGGATTTTATTGGATATTAAAGCTTTATTTTTGGGCATTTTTTCTTCTTAAGGTTCCTTGAGGTTGGATCTTTCCTCCCTTGAGTGTGGTGGAGGTGAAAATGATGTTTCAAAATGGATTCCAAAAGTTCTCCATCATTTGAGGTAGTACCCCATTCCAAATTTCCTTTAAATTTTGGTTTTCTTTGATTTCTTTTTTCACACCCTCCTTGATTGTTAAAAAGAAATATATGATTATTATAGAAATAGTGTAATGTTATTTAATGTGTTTTGTTTAATTTTTTTTGAATATGTGGTATGGTTTTGTTGAGTTGGTCACATCATGAGTCTAAAAAATGTTCCGATCGTGGTTTTCAAGTGGGCTGTGATCCTTAATGGCATGATTTGGAACTTTAAATACAATTTTGATGTCCAAAATGGAGATTAGTGTTTTCCAAATGCGGGGTTTCACACCACGTTCTTGATGTAATGAATATTTGGACTTCACAAATGTGTTTTAGATTTAAATGGAGGTTTATATTGATAAAATTTGTTACCAATGGTGTGTTTGGTTTGAGAATGATTTGGTATGGTTATTTGTGAGAGTTATTGTTATATAAAAATCTTATGTGGCCGGTTTGGAATCATTGAAGTGGTTTATTTAAAAAAACCTTATAGAAGGGAGTCTTACCATATTGGTTGACTATAATATGGGAGTTTCTTTGGTAGGGTACCTCTCTTATGTAATAATTAAATTAAGGTAATGGAATAATCCTTGAGGTGGGCAGGACTGTACCAATTCGTGTGACTTATATGATAACATGTATGTGCAGATTGTTGTTTGGACAGTTTAGCAGAACCCTTTGTGAACATAACATGGAAACCTATTATAACAAAGAGGAATTATTAGAATGTTTGTTGCACTGGTATTGGTTATTTTACTAGATATGGGCCCATATTAGGTGGGTATTTTTTTAATATTACTATGGGAATGGGCCCCTTGATCAGGATTGGTTGGGAAACGATCGGGAATTTGGGTGTTTTGATGTTATAGAGTAGGTAAAACCTTCAAGATAAATCACAGGTATACTATGTTCTAGTTCTCATTTGAGTTCATAGGTTTTCCCATGTTTCTCTGATAATAGTACCATTAGTGTCATTTCACTCGTTATTAGGAATGACATCCCTTGTACATAGTTTTGGTGTTTTCATGGAAAAGGAAGAGTGTGTGTTTTTTGTTACAAAAGGTATTCAGGGGATGTTTGATAAATAATGTAATCTCCACTTCACCACTTTTAAGAAAAATTAATACTAAATACTTGTATTCCTTTTCCATTCTCCCCTTGAACCTTGTATAAATTTATGAGACAATGGATTATGATTTGGGTGACCCTGAATTGAAAAGAAAATTTTACTTTTATAGAATTTATTTCAATCCTGAAATTAATATATCTTTATTAAAAGAATATTCATTTGGAATAGAATTATATGGGCATACCTACTGATTTTTAATTCTTTTGCCTATAGTGTTTTCTTCATTTAGTTTCAGTTTCAAGTTTTGTCTTGAGTTTGATCCTGTAGGGAAATTGATGGTTGTAGATTGGATAATGACCCTTGAGGTTACATGGATGTGTCTTGGGTGCCAAGTTCATTTTGGTCATTATGGTATTTTAGTTGTTCAGTTTCTTTATTTAATTATAAATTTAATAAATGTGATGTTTGGAAATCATATTGAGTCTGTTTTTCTGTTTTATTTATTCATTTTCCATGTTTATTATATAATGAAAAACTACGCCCATTTTGTCTCATAAATCCCTTTATGCTTGTTGACAGCTCTAGAAGATATAGAACACCTCTTGGGTCTTCCCAAAAATTGTCTTGGGTAAATGGTTCATGGTTGACACATGTTAGTTCATGTAATTAATTCCAAATATTTCCATATTATAAAAAAATAATGGATTTACTTTTAAGGAATATAAAACATACCATATTCCTATGAGAAATCATTATCCTATGTCAACAATATAATATATCTTATCATTCAAATGTTTGTTATGTTATATTTCATTAAATTATTAATTTCAACTCAAGTATCTCATGTTATAACATAACTAATAGATTAATTATTGAAACTTAAATGTTTGAATACTTTTGGGGATATTAAATTAAATTGAGATAATTGACCAATCAGTAACTCTTCGATACCTAATTAACATTAAAACATAATAATATTATTTCTTCCAATGACTTTCAATTATGACTACCCAACAGATATTCATTTTGATGAATGGGAAATCACCTATATTATCATGAATATTTATTTTCTAGGTATTACTTTTTAATTTTTAATATATTCTATAGTTGTAAATTGGAATCCCTGTAATTATTTCATTAATGGAAAAAACAAAGTTAGTCGCATTCCAATTAAAAATTACATTACAATAAAAAATATTTATATATTAATATAAATATATATATATATAGAATTTAATTTTCATGTTTTCATCATTTTATGATTTTTTTATAAATTCATATAGCACGTATATATATTGATAATCATTATATGACCAGTGAGTATGGAATTATACATCATTGTAATGTATTGTGTTCTGGTTTATATCTCATTAGATGAAATTCATGGGACTGTGCATTGAACATAGTCAATCATGTATAAAGGAATATGGAGTCAATAAAATCTTCATTCTTTATTGGAATAGGATTAGAAAATAATATACAATGCGAAAATGGTTTTGGAACTATGAAATGACTAATCATTGATTGTTTATGCCTGTACATAAAAAAAATTATATTCCAAAGGATCATAATTGTTGTCCCATGATTCCAAATTTTTATTTCATTGTTTATGTTATATATCATTTTTAAGATTTTATGGTTAGGTATTTTATATTGTGATACAAAACCATGATATTTTTTGAAAACATTTTATCATTACATGATCATATTCTATTAACCATTCCATTTAATATATTATCATGTGTCTTAATTTTTTATAGTCAAAGGAAAAAGTTATTTTTATTATTTATTTTGTATTACCCAAATTTATAATTTCATCCCACAATAATATTATGTTTCCACATTCCAAAAGCCATTTATATTCTTCTTTATATCTAATAGTAATTCATGCCTTTGGAATTTTTGTGTAGATATTAAAAAACTATAGCATAATTATTTGGTTTTGTAGTAAATATACAAACACATAAACCATTATATCATGAGATTTTTTTTAAAAAAAATGAGATTATATGTATAATCATGTAAATAATTATG